>JAWDGP010002798.1:0-45000 GCA_033675545.1 Elysia crispata | reverse complement strand
CCATCGATGGTTACTTTGAGAAAAAAGGATCTTGGAAGAGATTTACATAATGCTTAGTCCGCGCTTCCTGATGACTGGAGATTCTGAAGAATATAGGCCTGGTTCATCAACAATGGTGATCTTATAGATTGTTGAATACCTTCATGCAAGGCCTCGTCCACCATCAAAGGTTGTTATATCACGACTTGTCAAGTTTGTTAGAGTATTAGATCTTGATCTAGGAGCGGCTAAAGCTAATGTCTACGGTGCCGGTGTGAAGGCTAAATTTAATATCCTCTCAGATTGTGAGAAAAGCTCATTCAAGCAGTTTCCGGGTAGATTGACATGCAGTGTAAGGGCACTCAAAATAGCTATGTTATATTTATATTGCAATACTTTTCTGTGATGTTTGCAATATATCCTCTAGGAAGTTGGAAAGAAACTAAGAACCTGTTCCAAACTCTCACAACCCGCACAGCATCGTCCACTGGGTTCCCAGCGCCCCACACGGGAGGACCTACCTGCTAACCTGCCTGACCCCGATCAAGACATTCTTTTCTCTATCAGCTGCTCTACACTTGTAGTTAATATACTGTATAAATACAATATGGAACCAACACTCGCTCTGCCCAGGACACTCATGTAAATGAGACACCCGTTGTCCAAACAGGAAAAGAGGAAAGGATCGAGCGCACACATTATAGTCCAGTGTGATTTTCTGAATATATTACTTGATGTGGAAATGTAACGGAGTTACAATTGTTTAATGAGGTTGAGCTTCGAAGAATTTCAAAAAGATTAAAAACATTTTCGATTTTTTTACAATCATTTCCTCAGTTGTATTTTATTTTTCCACATTTGGGATTATTTCTTGCATCCTATTTAAGGGAAGATACTCTCAAATCGCAAGGGAGCTAAATCCAAAAGGTTTTCGGCAATCATGTCCTTACTGTCACCTCGTACAACACCCGTTAGACAGGGCAGAGCCTGTGGGGTGATATCCTAAACTCATCTAGTCGTTGGTTTGGCTCGAACATATGTTTTCATGAACCTCTGAGGATCATGAGACAGCCGCATAGGCAAGGGTGTGGCATTGAACTGCAAACACAGGAGGTCGTGCTTTACGTCAACCCAGTTTTGGAATGTAATCCGCTTTGTTCTTCAAAAATCTGGATTGGGCTGTTGGTCCAATTTTATTATTTCTGGCGTGTCGTGGAATTTTAACTACCAACTTGCTAGGACGGGACCACAGTCTGTGAGCAGAGGCTGTGTCTGAGGGGTTTACCTCCCCTGTCAAAGCCTGTCAGATTGTGACCTGCTCAGTGCACTAACAACCTCCTCCAGGACTGACATTCTAGGGGTTCCATCTGAAACATTATGGTTTTCAAGACCATGATGCATCCCGGGGAGAAAAAATAAGCTAGGTAAGCAATGAAGCAAATATTCTGAACATATGTAAATAGGTCGAGATGAGGCGAGTTTAACAGAGAGAGACAGAGAGAGAGAGAGAGAGAGAGAGAGAGAGAGAGAGAGAGAGAGAGAGAGAGAGAGAGAGGGAGGGAGGGTAGAGATAGTAACAGAAAAACACAGATAGAGATAGACACAGAGAGAGAGAGAGAGACAGATGCGACAGAAACAGGGACGATCTTAAGTGGTATAGGGGAAAAAGTTACAGCGAGATAGAAACATAAAGGAGACTGAGTTGAAGAAAGAAAAAAATATCCAGAGATTTCATTTGAAAAAAAAAGGAGAAAAAAAGGGAGAAAAAAAGGGAGAAGGTCAGTGAGGGAATGAAGAGGTAGAGAAAGAAGGAAAGAAAGAGCAACATTGGGATCACTGGAGATGAAAAATTGTTCCTAAGTCTTATAAAAACCGGAAGCTGATATTGAGATAGGAACAGGAAAGACGAGTGAGAGAAAGTATGTGGGACTTTGAGACAGAGGGGAAAGATTTAGATAGAGTGGGGGAATTTGGGGAGAAATGCAGAGAGAGAGAGAGAGAGAGAGAGAGAGAGAGAGAGAGAGAGAGAGAGAGAAAGAGAGAGAAAGAGAGGAGGGGAGTCAGACTAGGCCTGGTATAAGGAGAGAGGGAAAGAAAAAATGGTATCCATTAATGAATACCTCAAGACCAATAACTTACCCTTAGTGAAGAAAAAAAAATAGAAAAGATCAAAACCCTACATTTATAGAATACGAAGCAGTCCATGATACCTGTAGCAGGTAAGCAAGACGTCTATGCCAGTAGGTAGGGTAGACTCGAGGTTGTCAGGCCTCCGTCAGGCGCCCAGAGCGTGAGAAACAAGCTTAGACCCTGGTCTGAGTCGCGCGGTGCATGCCGGGTCAGACAGTGAGTGACGTCAGGCGCGACAGCTGGTCTTGTTGCCTGGCACAGACAGACTGGAGAGCGGCAGACAGAGCAGACCTGACGGGCGGTAAACAACAGTTGCCAGGAGAGACCAGGTACATGGCTTCTGACACAGCACCCCAATTACCCTGTCTCTCTGTTGGTTCTAGCTCAATGTGACACATCAGTTTCATGGACTGGAAGCATTCCTCTGTTGGTCCACCTAGTGGCAATGTGAGTTAAGCCCCTTTGTTCTTTATCTTGACAATGATATTGATTACGTCCCTTTAGGTTTCTAAATTAACGACATCAGTAATACATTTATCTGGTAAAGAAAGTTCTACTTTTTATCGTCGTTAAACATGGTGCATTTTAGTTAAGTAAAGGCAAAAAAGAATAGGAGAGTTGTGACAATGTTAAACATGAATTATAGTGAGGTCAAGAGGATCATAAACTATAACATTAACTTGTATGTCTGTATCAAGACGCATTTCATTGACATTCTATGAACATTTCGATTTGAGCAAATCGCTTCAATTGAAAACAGGAGCTTGTTTGAAATTATTATTTCTTTGAAAAGGGTGGCGAGATTAAGGCAAAAAATCTGGCACAATACCTCTATTCAGAGCAGAGCTGGTTTAATAACAGTTCTGTGGCGGTGTTCCCTGTTTCCCTGTTCCCTGTTCCCTGTTCCCTGGTCCCTGGTCCCTGGTCTGGGCAAGCCACCCACACGCCTGGACTCCACGGGTGGCTGCAAGCTAAGAAAGTCACACCAGGTCAAACCAGGTCACAAGGAGTCACACGCTGTTTTAACAATCGTCTTAACATTGTTAAGACTTGCACTTCAGACCCTGTTTCAAAAGGTATAGAATTCGGGTAATTTTACTTGTGGTTTATGTTAGACATTCTGCTGGTACAAAGATTAATGTGCTAAAAAAATGTGGCAATTAATTTATAACATGCCTGCGCAATGATTAAAACATTTTACTGGATTTCTTAAATCGAATTCTTAAACAAGGCAAGACAAAGACGGTACACTGGGCAGCATAATCTAAAATAGACGCATTGGAGAAACATTTATGCTACAAATGTAAGTTTTAATCATCATACGTAATAGTCGGCGTTTGTTAAATTGTAAGATCAACAAATTACTTTTTTGGAGATGTATCAAAGAAAGTTCATAGCCAGATATTAAATTTTCTCATTGTCCAGGATCGCAAATTGTTTGCCAAAATGGCACCTAATTTCTATGGATCTTTGTCACGCTTCCTGTTTAAGATTCGTTAGTTGAAGAAGTTGAATCCAATCAATTCAAAAAAGACCGTTCGAGGTGGAGTATTTGAGAGCACATGCAAAATAAGAGATATATTAAATTTCATTTTTTTCTAATATTAGTATTTAAAAGAAAAGAAAAGAAACCACAACGTTTTTGTTTGTATTTTTTTGTACAATATTGTCTAAAACATTTTGACATTTACCTTTTTTGTTTCAGGTGGAAAAAGAAAATTTTCATTTAAAAAGCGTTCCGAACTTGTTTAGCGTGCTGCGCTGAAATAGGTCTAGTCTGATATCCTAACAGACCATTTGTCTCCACTCCCAAGCCGTATATGAATATGGTGGTTAGGCTCTCCAATAGTGCTTGGACGTGAATCTTGAAGAATCTTGGATTTTTGCCCCAGTCAATGCCTGAGAATTGATTAAAAAATATTATTCAAATACTTCTGATTTTTTTACGGTTAAAAAAGCATAAAATTGCGTCAGTCTTTTTCCATTGTGTAGGACAACAACTTATTTATTTCAAAACCTGAATCAAAGATGTGAAACAAAAATGCTAAATATGAAAGCAATGGATTAATAATTGTTTGATGAACTTTCACGGTCTAGATGAAAATGACTGCCTCGGTGGAATGCTAGACGTGGGGTATAGTACTTCTCTCAGAGAAATATTGGGCATCATGTTGACTTTAGCTCGAGCTGTCAGCTAGCAGTGGTCAACTTGCCATGATGTTTTGGTCCTTCTTTCTATCTATTTCTGTTTTTGGCGCTGACAATAGTCGCCAGTCGCTGGTTCTCGGAAACTCTACGACAGTTATCCATCCAGTCCAGATTTTGTTGTTAATTAGGTTTCTTTACCTTGGACTGTGGTCAGATCGTAGAATGGAGCCAGAGGTCAGTCTTTTAACTTTCTGCCATTGAAATACTGAACAGCAAAGATTAAACGGGAACTGGTCTATTCTGCTGTTTTGTGACAATAATGAAAGTCTCACAACGGGCCTGCTGTCTGGCCATTATGATGAGGAGAGTGTAATACAGTTCGTTTGCATTTTTTTATGCAGCTAACCTTTTTTTCAAAATCAAAATACATGTAGATGTGTACATTGGGTACCTTCCTCTATGGCTCTCTAATTTTTCCTCGCTTTCTCTTTTCTAACCTTTCTTTCTTTCTTCCTCTCCCCCCCCCCTTTTTTTTTCCTCTTTTTCCCGCCCCTCCCCCCACCCTCTCTCTCTCTCTCTCTGCAGTAGACCCATTTTTCCGGACTGACAGACATTTTGTGGACATTTCAAGTTGGACTGAGAGTGGATCAGTTCATTACAATAAATCCCTGTACGTGTGTATTAAGTCCGAATCATTAAGATCCATATCTCTGTCCAGGAGAGGCGCCTGCCAAGGGGGATAAGCCAAGCCAATCATCATCTCTGGCCACGGCTGGTCATTTGGCCGTGGCTTAGTGGACCGTGTTATTCAACTTATTGGTCAGTCGTCATTGGTGGTCATCGCTGATGGATGAGATAACTATGCAAGTCTAGTGAAAACCCTCTGACCAGGACTGACCATTCAAACTGGACTGTATATGTCTGGAGTTTATGTCACCCGTGTTTGTCTCATAATTATTGCATACTTAACTTGCTGCGCATAGGATAAAATAGATTTTTGCTGTGTTATTGATTATGTTTGATGGGACTTTTGGCAGAGCTTGTTTTGATATCGAAATAAATGGATCAAACTAATGATACAGAAGCGAATTGTTTTTCGCCAATACCTTAACTGAGCATTCAGAAAGTTGAAAACATCTCGTATCTATAGACAGACCTCTTTGTTAATTGGTCTAGTATGGTTGGGCCGGTTTCCACGTAAGATTACAGAGAATGCTTATGACATTATGCTGTGTGTTTTTATTTATAGCCCGTTGATTGCGTGTCTGTTTTTTCTATACATATTGTCGTTTTACCTTGTTGTGTGTTAATGTTATACGACCTTTATAATGAAGATCGCCGAAAGAAAGTAAACGGGTAACAATGGAAGACGAAGGGTTTGAGTGAGACTGGCTTAAAGGGGTTCTTTTCAGTCATGTTATAATGAGACTCGCATGTACATGGAAGTGAGCACAGCCCACTGCAATGCAACGTGTATTCAAGAAGACCGTGGTGTTAGGCGCAAGATAGCCGAGTCGTTAGAGCGTTGGGCTGTCGGTATGGAGGTCCGGCAATCAAAGCCTGAATCGGGCCATCAAGACATTAGTGACGTGGCTAGATTGTTCAGTCCTATCCGTGACTTGACGGTACCCATTTCGTCCCGGGACCTGTACAGTCTGTAATGATAGTGAGATTAGTCAGTTGCAGTTCCCTGCTGTAGTCCATCCTCACAGGGTGCAGGTTCAAGACTAGCTACCAGTTAAAGGCCAAGTCATCGTTGTTAGTCTGTCACAAGGGCCCAGACTGAGTCTTCACTGTTATGTCCTAGAATGCTCCACATTGAAATGTTGAAATGTAAGCAAATAAATAAAAACAAGGCAAATATCTAAGGTAAAATTTCCTCAGTCGTGTTAGAAGAATAACATGAAAAGGCAACCCAAAATATGACTTTGAGAAAGGACCATAGGATACCGAACAATTCTCAATTACCATGAAAATATTGAAATTAAATCGTAACCCTTGACAACTTTAGGCAAAGAAAAATAAAAGATACATAAGTTCTGTTTAGAAAAAAATATAAGAAGACAATGGTCCCCTTCCAACCTCACACATCTCTAAGATAATAACTAACAACAGAGCTCAATCGTTAGAAATAGTATCATTATTGAGCTCCAGATAATGGAGACAGCGCAGAAGTAGATCTAGTCACAGCGGTCAAATAATTATAGACACCAAATGAAAGACCATTCTGGGTCCGAATCTCTCAACGTCAGGGAAACGAAGAAACAAAAAGAACAGTTGGAAAAAGTTGTAACAATCGACTAGATCTAACAAAGCCATTTCCTTGAACTTTGCGGCCAGTCAGTTTACCATTATTCTATTTCTATCAATAAAACACGCCAGAACGGAAGGAAAAGTATGTTTCTTTTGTTGATGGAGGCGGCTGAACTATTTGATTTAAAGTTCAAGCGAGAGAATACCTTTACTGCAATACTTCAAATATGGAATATTTAAGTTTTTACAGTGAAATAGTAAAAATCTGTTACGAGCAAAGTCGGAAAAAGAAATATTTGTATCGACTTATGATACACAGAATACTATCGACGTTAAAATGTGTGCCGATACTCTAGATAGCTCCGTGATTATCTCACGACCTGAAAATGTCAGTAGAGATCACAGATCAAATCAGCGGAGGTGGACCTGATCTTCCCATTGCCTGGGCAGGCGGAGTAACTCGGGTATAGATCTGGACCAGGACGGAGGCTCTCCGAGTCTCACTGTCACAGAATACTAGCGGGGATCCCCGATAGGCGGCCTGTCTTAGCGGAGTCTGTCGGTGGTCACCACGGGATTAGTCCAGTGATGGTCAAGGCATTATCGCAGGGCATTCCACGAGCGAGGGGCATCACTGCGGACATTCCACCAGTCGAGCGGAGTCAACAGTAGGCGGCGCTGTTTGTCCTACATCTGACACTCTGGTCAGTTAGCGCGTCTGTGCTGAGTGCTTCAAGACCAGCAATGGCGGCTGGTCACGGGAGGTAATACTTCCCCAGTTAAACAAAGACTTGAGACTTGCCACTTATCTACGTCCGTGTTTCAGAAATAGGCTCTTGACACTAACCGCCCAAACTTAGTCACTGTGACCAGACAATAAGAAGCATCGTGAATCAAGGCTACAGCTGGAGGCATCAAGGGAGAGAACTAATTATTTTGATTGGGTTTAAAATTAGTATTGCAAGAAACAAGGACTTCATTTCGTTTGCTCCATAATCTTCATACATTTCACACTGTAATAAAAGGAGCAAAGGCAGCGATGTGTAAAGACGATTATTTTTCAAATCTGAGGTTTTATACAATCTTCACAAGCATGGACCTGTTCAATCTCCTCTAACGATCAGTTAGTTCGTAGAAGTTATACCCGACATGACCCAAGCAAAACATATCAATTCTTCAGCTATAAATCTGAAGATTAGTTTCAAATATCAAAATAGAATGGGGGAAGCATTGGAGGAAAACAAACAAAAATATTCTATTTACATCAAAAGAAAATATTGGAAAACATCTTTGTCTTACCAGTGGCTAACTTGAAAATTTCAAGTTATTATTATTTAATAATATTTACAATGAAAATAAATAAAGAAAGGCGAAAGAATGATTGAAATCAAGCAAATTTTGAGAGTAAACCTCAAGCGGCATTACGGTGAGCGCTCCAGGATTACCTCTAGTTAACTAAGATAAGAATATGGTGTAAAATAGTCCTCCTTTCTATATCTGTTTAAGAGAGGAGATCTCTCTAGAGCCACACATCAGTACCGCCAGCCCACTGGTCCACTATCAGAGCTGGCCACCCGTGTGTCTGGCCGGACTCTCAACTGTCGCGAGCAGATAATGTACAAGTTTGTCAAGACAAGGATAAACTTCCAGAGAGGAATGTCCTGGCACTGATACACCACCCCGTCCAGTCCACGCTACTCGACTGAGCCTCCTGATCTCACCGTCTCCCAGTCACACCAACAGGCACAACTTCTGGGAAGGTTTATTGATAGGTTCCTCGGAGAATCAATGGTTTGTAAATGGAACAAAGGTCAATATGACTGTACAGAAACACAACTTCGAGCCCATGATATCCTTGACTAATGACATCATAAGACAGTCTTCGTTAAACGCTGGCAATCTTGACTGTCGTATCGAGTCTGAAACTGTCAAGGGCTCCAGCTTGTACAGTCCAGCCCAGGCCCAGGCAGCAGGTACGCAACCCGTGTCTCAGGTCCGACCGTTTGACCGTTCTGTTTCCCCGTGGGGCAAACACAGACCTCCCAGATGCACCAACACGGAAGCAGAGGTGAAAAAGTCTAGATCGACCAGGGCTGCAGTGTGTGCTGTTGTGGACCTGGCTTACAGCACACTTGCAACATGCGCAGAAACTATTGCAAAATCTGTTTGCACTGAGAGATTGGTTCTCAATTGGTCTAGACACCTGAGATATCGAGACTCGGGGAGGGTCCGCTGCCAGTTGTTTTACTGCCGACCGAGCACTGGAGGTTGAAGAGTCAAAAGATGATTTCCAAGATTTGAGAATAGATGGAGAAACGGAGCTCATCGGTGAAAGTCAGCTGGGAGCACCAGATCCAGGAAAATAGGCCTCCATATTTGCATAAATTTTCCAGTTATCGCGCGATCCTCAAACACGAAGCCTCTCTATTTGGGGTTACTGTGCCTGACATTTCTGAACCGACACAAAAAATAGCAAGTTGCTTCTTCGTTTCTGGCTATTTCAGCCTATTTCGAACCCGAACACTCTCATAGATCTTGATAGGCTTTTAAAGTTTGTCATAACAAACTCTTACATTCAGTTGTTTGAATTTCAACACGGTTTCCCTTTCATTTAGCAGGGTTATTGCTTGCATTGAAATATCTATTTTGAGAAAAAGACTATAAGTTAGCCAAATATGATTATTTAACATGAGCATTTGGAGTGTGGGTCTGTATAGTGTGGTATATGAATGTATGTCACCCATTCAGGCAGTGATAACTTAATGTTGGCTCGCTAGACGCTGGTACAGGATTACAGGTAACAGGCTGTAGCTGTTTCCTGTTGTTATTCTTGTCTTATTAACGTCACTGATACACAGAGGTATAAAAAAGTAATCTGTGTGGCCAGGTTATCAACCCTTCCGTCCAGATTAATTATTGAGGTCACCATAGATTTGCTTGCTCTAGATGCGCTAATTGCTCTCTTTCATCAGATCTAATGGAGTGATAATGCTTTGTTTGGGCTCTCACCGCTGTCATTCATCAGGACATGATTGGCAGGGAAGCAAAGGTCAACGTCGCACGATATCTGTCCTATCTCTGATGATAATATCAACCTATCTTTGTGTGTGGGTGGGTTATGTGTTGTGGAGATAGGAACTGTGTCCTAGTAGGTTATCAAAAAAGTCAGAATTGAGGAACAATCGTTCAGTCATTTGCATTGCGCAGCAATTTAAGTTTGAAAACTGAAAAAAAAGACGGACAGGAGGAACTTAACAAATATTATTTTTTCTCTACATTCTTTTTGAAAGTTATTCTTTTCCACCATGGCAATTTTTATTTATTTATCTATTTTAAAGAAATATATTGTATTGCTTAGGACGGAATAATAGGCCTAAATAATTATGATGGTCTGAGTCAATCATAGCTTTTGACGGAGGAAAGTCCAGTACAAAGAGTAACAATCATAGAAGTATTGAGACAAAGTCAAACATTGTTCAGCTGATTTGTTTCTTAGGGAGACGGTTTCCTACACACACACACACACACACACACGTTCTCTCTCTCTCTCTCTCTCTCTCTCTCTCTCTCTCTCTCTCTCTTTTCCTCTTCTTCTTCTTCTTCTTCTTCTTCTTCTTCTTCTTCTTCTTCTTCTTCTTCTTCTTCTTCTTCTTCTACTTCTACTTCTACTTCTCTCCTTGTCTCATATCTTACTTCCTCCCCCTCCCCCTCAACAAAAGTAACGATGACCTTCCATATAACCGTTTACTCATTTAAGTAATGTAAATAACAAAGTGCATCAGCTCTGTCACAGGGCGATGGGTAATTCCATTTGACCCACGTGACCTTCACCGGTCTGCCAACGCCGTAAGTAAAACACAAGCCGTGGGGAGAATAAACACGCGCCGCCGAGTGGCCGCTGAAAGACGCGTCCTGGCGATGTCAGGCCGTGCTGCGTGGCGGCCGAAGCGCTGAAAGGTCCGCTCAGTGCGGCGATATCAACTCGCCCAGTGTGTGCGTCACTCGTGCGCTGACCACCTACCGAGAGAGGGTTTTGTAAACTTTCGTTTTTATTATCCTTATTATTATTATTATTATTATCATTATTATTATCAACATTTTATACATTAACACCTATGCTTTTTAAGCAATATCGAACGTACACATATTACACATATACGGATCTATTTGATTTTGCTGCTCCGTTTCTCATATAAAAGATCTTTATTAAAAATAGTCACAAGACAGCTCGATGATAAATCAAATCCGAAATCTCCTCAATCAACGCAAGAGCAACGCAAAGCAGTATCGACGTCATGCCTAGCTCAACCACCATAATCCCATGTTTATCTTGGTATGATAGAAATCCTCACAGAGATAAATTGCATCAGTTTTAAGCCTTTAAACCAAGAGGAAGAAATACATTTCAAACCATCAACAGCCCAATATATCCCAGTGTTCCGTCTCTGACAGTGAAATAACAGATTTCAGATGGGCTCGCTTTTATATAGAATGAGAGGCTGCAGAGAACAACACGGCATCTTATGATATGATAATCCAAGGCTTGCTCAGTAAAGGATTAATCGTGATCAAATAGTTCAGGTATAGCTCTACGAGTGCATGGAATTTTAAACCAATGCAAAACACTTTACATATTTTTTTTTTTTTACAAAACATCACTGTGGGGGCTTTGCAAAACTTGTAACCAATTCCCATACAATGGGTCCATGGAACATGGATCAGGGCCACGATACCGCGTTGCAGCAACAACCATTCTCCCAAACTATCAAAAGACAAACGTTGGAAGCATGAATCATTAAGATATGAAACAAGAAATATCAAAGTGTAACGAGAAAATAAAGTGGCGGCGATAGACCGATGGCTCCTGAAAGATCCCGTGCCTGTGACGCAAGGATCTTTGATTGATTATTGGTGCTCAAACCAGCTTAGTCAGCTATCGACCGTGGCCACGACGGCCGCTAGATGGAGGGCCATCCTGGGATACCGTCTAGGATTGATTCTCTGGGTAAGGCCTGTCTGTCTCTGTCCGACACCCACAGGATTTGGCAATTATAGTTAGGGATTCTTCCGGATACAACACGTTTATCTCTCTCTCTCTCTCTCTCTCTCTCTCTCTCTCTCTCTCTCTCTCTCTCTCTCTGTCTCTCTCTTTCTCTCTCTCTGTATCTGTCTGTCTGTCTGTCTGTCTGTCTGTCTCTCTCTCTTTCTCTCTGTCTCTCCCTGTCTCAATCTCTTTCTGTCCCTCTCTCTCTTCCATACTTTTTCTAAATTATCTTTCTATCTCTCTCTCTCTCTCTCTCTCTCTCTCTCTGTATATATATATATATATATATATATATATATATATATATATATATATATATATATATATATATATATATATATATACTTGACGCCAGTCAGCGACCACTCGGACAGTGGTCAGACAATAAAATGAACAAATAACTGCGAAAAACCCAAATCTCACTCTAGCGTTATACCCTACAATCTTTGTATAACGTGTTTACAGCCATAATTGTTCTCTTTTGAGGAAAAATTTGGTGGTTAAAAGAATTCCAATTGCTGCTTGTTAAGTGCATGAAGATAAAGATGTAATAGAAACAAATATACTGTGCTTAAATAGTGCCCGCCTCTATCATTGTAGCTATGACCTGCTGGAGCCAGGAATCCTCAGCTTTCGTCAAATTCTCCTAGAGAATACCGTGTTAAAACCCACACTTCCACTACCGCTGTGGTACTGCTTCACTTGGTCTTCTCTCTTTGCCTGTGCGGTCTTCTCTAATTCTCACCATTTTCTCCCCTCTTTTTCGTGTTGGAAGTCAGTAGCAACAAAATTGATATTTGTTTCCGCTCATTTAACGAAATCAAATAAATCCACCAGTTCATCAACTGAGTCAACACATTCACTCGGTTGTTACAGCTCGCTGCCTTGTCGCGGTGCTGCGCCGCGGAGTTCATTGCGGACCAGCTGCGCTACAGGACCGTGAGGCAACTGACAAGTTTATAACTGTGGGAGAGGAGCGGGAAGGACTTTACTCTGTGCTTTCTTAAATGTTTGGTGTCGAGATGTCGAATTGGTCGCAAGTATTTAACATAGAGGACGCGACTATGTTGGTAATCTATAAGTGAGAGAGAGAGAGAGAGAGAGAGAGAGAGAGAGAGAGAGAGAGAGAGAGAGAGAGAGACAGACAGACAGAGAGAGAGAGAGATTAGCACAAATGATCACCCAAGGTGAGAACAGATGAGGTAACTCTGGCCAGGCCGAGGCTTAGAGCAGCAGCTGGAGTTGTTGTTCTTGGGCATTAGACTCGCTGTTACCACTGGTGGAAGGGAAACGTCTGGCTTGGCCACCACTAGCTCCTGGCATTTGTTTAGTGTAATAATCGGTTGGAAGCAGCTCGAAAATTTGGGATAAATCTTGGACTTCAGACTTGAGATGTAAATAGCCAATGACATGAGTATCCTGCCCTGTCAGGTTATTGTGTAAAACACATCTTGTGACGTCATCCTCTGAGGACACCGCTTCATCTTTCGTTCTAAACCAACTAAATTCAACTGCTTATCTATTTTTTCCAAGAGTGGGGAGAAAATGGGAGGAAGCTTTAGAGAAGTAAGATTCGGTGTGTGTAGAGGTATTTTTAGAAGGATTGAGTGATAGAAAGCAGGAGAGAGAGCAAAGGGAGAGGATTTGAAAGATAGATAGATAGACGGATAGATAGAGAGATAGGTAGATAGATAGACAGATAGATAGAGAGATAGGTAGATAGATAGACAGATAGATAGAGAGATAGGTAGATAGATAGACAGATAGATAGAGAGATAGGTAGATAGATAGACAGATAGATAGAGAGATAGGTAGATAGATAGACAGATAGATAGAGAGATAGGTAGATAGATAGACAGATAGATAGAGAGATAGGTAGATAGATAGACAGATAGATAGAGAGATAGGTAGATAGATAGACAGATAGATGGATAGATATCAGACAGACAAAGTATGTGTATGTGTGGGTGTGGGTGTGAGAGAGTAAGTTTTTGGGGCAGCTCTCTGTACCTGTGGTCAGTTCCCTCACCTAAGTACCAGCACCAGACTAGGCAACGCTGAGTAATTTAGAGACAAGCGTCCGGCATGAAATACAGTGGTCAACTCAAGCGTCGAGAGTTACCTCTCTAGTCGTCTTTGTTGATTCAGGCGATAAAGCACTGCCCAGTGGTCAGAGGACAGAACAACTGTTGTGTGGCAAGTGGATCCTACTGAGCGGACAGCCGTGGTCGAGTGGAACTTTATTAACCAATCATGGCCTCCCTGATTGACCACGAGAGCTGCTTGAAGACAGGGGGTCTTTACTCTCCACCTCAACCCAGGCGGGTACCCTGGCAGGGGGGGCATCTAGGATTATCGTCTGCCGTGATTGAGGCTGGAGTGTGTTCAGCACTTGATGATCAGTCTAGAGAATTCCAGGCGGCCATCAGCTGTTACAGTCCAAGACGACTTTCTCTTTCATTTCTTAAACTTTTCACATTTTGTTCAAAGTAACACTTACTAAATCAATACGAATCAATTGGAATGAGCTCCATCTGGATTTCAGTTATGAGTGACCTCATTCGGATTAAGAGCTAGATCGTCATAAACATTTTTATCGAGCATGGTGATAGAAAGACTTTTCTTCAACAACTCAACAAACGAGCGAGAGATGTGAACATTTTGTTTCAATGGTTTCAGCTGAATGAACTGTTAGCAAAGTGGCCGAGAAGAGAGCCAGCAGAGCAAGACCTCAAAATGGACGGCACTCAAGTTCAAAGTTCAAACTCGTGACGTGCCCTCTATCCAATAGATGGTCCAACCACTGCACACTCTGATCTGACACATTTAAAAATAATGTCTACAAATGTTCTGTATCCTCCCTGAAATAAGTTAAAGCTGGTTGGTGTTAAGGATACAGCAGTTACCGTTTGAGGACCCCGCTGAACTCAGTGTGTCTCTTGACATTCTGACCAATCCTCATCAGCCTTGTTAATGTTAATCTCCTGAAAGAGTTTTACCTCGGAGAACAAGGCTAGAATGTTGTTTTTTTTTTTGTTTTTTTTTTACAAATTTAGTGGGGAAAGATTAAAAACTTCGAACATGTTAACGATTTAAATTAATTTTAGAAGTTCGCTATTTTGCAATGATCACTTTTCCAAGTGTGAAAATACGATATTGAGGATGTCCATGTGGAGATACTTATTAAATTTTAACTTTCTTGACTGTCCGCCAGGACAAAGTCAAATTGCAAACTGGTAGGGTACCAACTCTAACTCACAAACTTCCTTTTCTTAGCTGTTATTTTGCTTTGCTAGCTTTTGCAAAGGCTTTGATTTCACACCAAGCCACGGAATTTGAGCTACTATTACTGGTGGAGTGGCCCTTACCTTGACCAGGCCAGGTGCTCAAGTGGTCAGACCCGTGTGGGGCTGGTGTGAAACCCTCACGGTAAGAAAGTCCCGACTCTTACATTAGCATACATTCCTGAGGCATGTTCAAGGAGATTAGAACTGAGCCCTGCACAGCACTGCACGCGAGACGCCAATGAATACCAGAATGGGTTTTCCCGTAATGTCATTAGCGAGCGGTCTGGTCCGATTTCATTAACAGTGGAAGTTAGTGAGGGGAGGATGTGCTTAATCTTCATCTAGTTTCAAAACAGGTCACGGTTTGGTCAGCTGGTAGGAAATACCTTCTGAGAAATTACCTGGCGGTTTGGGTTAGAGGCACGAAGAGAGAGAGAGAGAGAGAGAGAGAGAGAGAGAGAGAGAGAGAGAGAGAGAGAGAGAGAGAGAAGATAGAGAGAAGGGAGAGAAAGAGAGAGAGAAGATAGAGAGGAGGGAGAGAAAGAGAGAGAGAGAGAAGATAGAGAGGAGAGAGAAAGAGAGAGAAAGAGAGAGGGAGAGAGAGCGAGAGAGAGACAGACAGACAGACATATAGAAAGAGCAGGTAATAAAGAAAGAAAGTATTTAAAGCTTTAATAAAAGACGTATTATGTAACATTGATTTTGTACAGTGCCTTAAGAGCATAGAATCCTGTACGAGAATCCATCGCTAAAATGATGATTGACATCAACAGTGATGGTAAAACTCCCTCAGCTCACGGCAGGGCAAGAGAGCTCTCCTAGCTGGTGGCTGTCATGTATACATACAATTTTTATCCACCTGTAGCCAGGTACCCATTTTGTCTGTGGTGCCGTGAAGCGCTATTTTCTTTCGGGGTTTGTATCGCCAGAATTCGAACCTGCGACATTCGGGGTTTATGTGGTTATGGGACCGGGAAGATCATGAAACCAGCGATATGGTAAATCCATTATCCATGTGATGGTACCATCAGACGATGGTTGATCTAACTACTTCCGGTTCAGGACTTGACAGCGCGAGCAGAGAAGTCGACACTAAATTTACAGCAAATCATCTTAACATCACAAACCAGTAGCAGCCTCCACTTTGTCCATTATTCAACCTCCCTCATCAAACCGTCGATGCAGATTATCACTTTTCGAGAGATAGACAATGGATAAGAAGTTTTTAATCATGATGGGGAAAAAACTGCTAACATAGCTTCAGGTTGTCATAGTTTGATTCAAGCAGTCATCAAAGTCATAAGATCAGACTCAATGCTGCTTGCTAAAGGTCGAACGCCTGCCAATAATTTGGGCGGTTTTTTGGGTTTTTTTTTTTTTTTTGTTTACTTTTTACACGTCAATTCAGGCTGAAAATTATATAATTCAACACTTAACTTAGCATAGACATACAATGTGTCTTCTCCAAAAATGTGGTTTTCAATCTTAAGAACCAAACTGAATCTTCTCACAAAATGTATCAAGGTTAAAGCAACTTACAGTACTGTAACCAAGAGCAGATATTTGCACCCAGTCAAAAACTGTACTAGACCTGTGACGTGAACATGTAGAACAAATCAACACTTCAAATCACAACATGTTGACTCCCAAACATACTTTAACAGTGCATTTATCTCACTGTGACAGAGAAAATTTAACATCTTCAAATAAAGCAGCTGGCAATGACCACACTTCTAGTCGATCATCTGGAGAGGTCATATTATTGCTACAGTAAACAATTCATTAGTCGATCATCTGGAGAGGTCATATTATTGCTACAGTAAACAATTCATTAGTCGATCATCTGGAGAGGTCATATTATTGCTACAGTAAACAATTCATTAGTCGATCATCTGGAGAGGTCATATTATTGCTACAGTAAACAATTCATTAGTCGATCATCTGGAGAGGTCATATTATTGCTACAGTAAACAATTCATTAGTCGATCATCTGGAGAGGTCATATTATTGCTACAGTAAACAATTCATTAGTCGATCATCTGGAGAGGTCATATTATTGCTACAGTAAACAATTCATTAGTCGATCATCTGGAGAGGTCATATTATTGCTACAGTAAACAATTCATTAGTCGATCATCTGGAGAGGTCATATTATTGCTACAGTAAACAATTCATTAGTCGATCATCTGGAGAGGTCATATTATTGCTACAGTAAACAATTCATTAGTCGATCATCTGGAGAGGTCATATTATTGCTACAGTCAACAATTCATTAGTCGATCATCTGGAGAGGTCATATTATTGCTACAGTAAACAATTCATTAGTCGATCATCTGGAGAGGTCATATTATTGCTACAGTCAACAATTCATTAGTCGATCATCTGGAGAGGTCATATTATTGCTACAGTCAACAATTCATTAGTCGATCATCTGGAGAGGTCATATTATTCCTACAGTCAACAATTCATTAGTCGATCATCTGGAGAGGTCATATTATTGCTACAGTCAACAATTCATTAGTCGATCATCTGGAGAGGTCATATTATTGCTACAGTAAACAATTCATTAGTCGATCATCTGGAGAGGTCATATTTTTGCTACAGTCAACAATTCATTAGTCGATCATCTGGAGAGGTCATATTATTGCTACAGTCAACAATTCATTAGTCGATCATCTGGAGAGGTCATATTATTGCTACAGTCAACAATTCATTAGTCGATCATCTGGAGAGGTCATATTATTGCTACAGTAAACAATTCATTAGTCGATCATCTGGAGAGGTCATATTATTGCTACAGTCAACAATTCATTAGTCGATCATCTGGAGAGGTCATATTATTGCTACAGTCAACAATTCATTAGTCGATCATCTGGAGAGGTCATATTATTCCTACAGTCAACAATTCATTAGTCGATCATCTGGAGAGGTCATATTATTCCTACAGTCAACAATTCATTAGTCGATCATCTGGAGAGGTCATATTATTGCTACAGTAAACAATTCATTAGTCGATCATCTGGAGAGGTCATATTATTGCTACAGTCAACAATTCATTAGTCGATCATCTGGAGAGGTCATATTATTGCTACAGTCAACAATTCATTAGTCGATCATCTGGAGAGGTCATATTATTGCTACAGTAAACAATTCATTAGTCGATCATCTGGAGAGGTCATATTATTGCTACAGTAAACAATTCATTAGTCGATCATCTGGAGAGGTCATATTATTGCTACAGTAAACAATTCATTAGTCGATCATCTGGAGAGGTCATATTATTGCTACAGTCAACAATTCATTAGTCGATCATCTGGAGAGGTCATATTATTGCTACAGTCAACAATTCATTAGTCGATCATCTGGAGAGGTCATATTATTGCTACAGTAAACAATTCATTAGTCGATCATCTGGAGAGGTCATATTATTGCTACAGTCAACAATTCATTAGTCGATCATCTGGAGAGGTCATATTATTGCTACAGTCAACAATTCATTAGTCGATCATCTGGAGAGGTCATATTATTGCTACAGTCAACAATTCATTAGTCGATCATCTGGAGAGGTCATATTATTGCTACAGTCAACAATTCATTAGTCAATCATCTGGAGAGGTCATATTATTGCTACAGTCAACAATTCATTAGTCGATCATCTGGAGAGGTCATATTATTGCTACAGTAAACAATTCATTAGTCGATCATCTGGAGAGGTCATATTATTGCTACAGTCAACAATTCATTAGTCGATCATCTGGAGAGGTCATATTATTGCTACAGTCAACAATTCATTAGTCGATCATCTGGAGAGGTCATATTATTGCTACAGTCAACAATTCATTAGTCGATCATCTGGAGAGGTCATATTATTGCTACAGTCAACAATTCATTAGTCGATCATCTGGAGAGGTCATATTATTGCTACAGTCAACAATTCATTAGTCGATCATCTGGAGAGGTCATATTATTGCTACAGTCAACAATTCATTAGTCGATCATCTGGAGAGGTCATATTATTGCTACAGTCAACAATTCATTAGTCGATCATCTGGAGAGGTCATATTATTGCTACAGTCAACAATTCATTAGTCGATCATCTGGAGAGGTCATATTATTGCTACAGTCAACAATTCATTAGTCGATCATCTGGAGAGGTCATATTATTGCTACAGTCAACAATTCATTAGTCGATCATCTGGAGAGGTCATATTATTGCTACAGTCAACAATTCATTAGTCGATCATCTGGAGAGGTCATATTATTGCTACAGTCAACAATTCATTAGTCGATCATCTGGAGAGGTCATATTATTGCTACAGTAAACAATTCATTAGTCGATCATCTGGAGAGGTCATATTATTGCTACAGTCAACAATTCATTAGTCGATCATCTGTAGAGGTCATATTATTGCTACAGTAGACAATTCATTAGTCGATCATCTGGAGAGGTCATATTATTGCTACAGTCAACAATTCATTAGTCGATCATCTGGAGAGGTCATATTATTGCTACAGTAAACAATTCATTAGTCGATCATCTGGAGAGGTCATATTATTGCTACAGTAAACAATTCATTAGTCGATCATCTGGAGAGGTCATATTATTCCTACAGTAGACAATTCATTAGTCGATCATCTGGAGAGGTCATATTATTGCTACAGTAGACAATTCATTAGTCGATCATCTGGAGAGGTCATATTATTCCTACAGTAAACAATTCATTAGTCGATCATCTGGAGAGGTCATATTATTGCTACAGTAAACAATTCATTAGTCGATCATCTGGAGAGGTCATATTATTGCTACAGTAAACAATTCATTAGTCGATCATCTGGAGAGGTCATATTATTGCTACAGTAGACAATTCATTAGTCGATCATCTGGAGAGGTCATATTATTCCTACAGTAAACAATTCATTAGTCGATCATCTGGAGAGGTCATATTATTGCTACAGTAAACAATTCATTAGTCGATCATCTGGAGAGGTCATATTATTGCTACAGTAAACAATTCATTAGTCGATCATCTGGAGAGGTCATATTATTGCTACAGTAAACAATTCATTAGTCGATCATCTGGAGAGGTCATATTATTGCTACAGTAGACAATTCATTAGTCGATCATCTGGAGAGGTCATATTATTGCTACAGTAGACAATTCATTAGTCGATCATCTGGAGAGGTCATATTATTGCTACAGTAGACAATTCATTAGTCGATCATCTGGAGAGGTCATATTATTGCTACAGTAGACAATTCATTAGTCGATCATCTGGAGAGGTCATATTATTGCTACAGTAGACAATTCATTAGTCGATCATCTGGAGAGGTCATATTATTGCTACAGTAGACAATTCATTAGTCGATCATCTGGAGAGGTCATATTATTGCTACAGTCAACAATTCATTAGTCGATCATCTGGAGAGGTCATATTATTGCTACAGTAGACAATTCATTAGTCGATCATCTGGAGAGGTCATATTATTGCTACAGTCAACAATTCATTAGTCGATCATCTGGAGAGGTCATATTATTGCTACAGTCAACAATTCATTAGTCGATCATCTGGAGAGGTCATATTATTGCTACAGTCAACAATTCATTAGGACGCAAACAGGAGTTGGGAACACGGAACAAAGAAGATAAAAAAGGATCTAGAGAACTCAACAAAGAACATCTCTTTGATTTGATTTGGGATTCAGATACCCACTAAAAACGATACAAAGGACAAAGGTGCAATTTTCAGTGAAACTGTTACCAAAGCATCAAAGAATGCTAAACAGAGCCTGAAAGAAATCGTAGACTCGGGTGTCTATGACGTAATACGCGTCCACAAAAGGCACCCCGTGATGCTCGCGACAGTGTCTTCTGTCCACAGTTGTTCGCCATTCCAGGTAATGAGAGGAGGAGAAAGTGTCTTCTGTCCACAGTTGTACGCCATTCCAGGTAATGAGAGGAGGAGAAAGTGTCTTCTGTCCACAGTTGTTCGCCATTCCAGGTAATGAGAGGAGGAGAAAGTGTCTTCTGTCCACAGTTGTTCGCCATTCCAGGTAATGAGAGGAGGAGAAAGTGTCTTCTGTCCACAGTTGTACGCCATTCCAGGTAATGAGAGGAGGAGAAAGTGTCTTCTGTCCACAGTTGTACGCCATTCCAGGTAATGAGAGGAGGAGAAAGTGTCTTCTGTCCACAGTTGTACGCCATTCCAGGTAATGAGAGGAGGAGAAAGTGTCTTCTGTCCACAGTTGTACGCCATTCCAGGTAATGAGAGGAGGAGAAAGTGTCTTCTGTCCACAGTTGTACGCCATTCCAGGTAATGAGAGGAGGAGAAAGTGTCTTCTGTCCACAGTTGTACGCCATTCCAGGTAATGAGAGGAGGAGAAAGTGTCTTCTGTCCACAGTTGTACGCCATTCCAGGTAATGAGAGGAGGAGAAAGTGTCTTCTGTCCACAGTTGTACGCCATTCCAGGTAATGAGAGGAGGAGAAAGTGTCTTCTGTCCACAGTTGTACGCCATTCCAGGTAATGAGAGGAGGAGAAAGTGTCTTCTGTCCACAGTTGTACGCCATTCCAGGTAATGAGAGGAGGAGAAAGTGTCTTCTGTCCACAGTTGTACGCCATTCCAGGTAATGAGAGGAGGAGAAAGTGTCTTCTGTCCACAGTTGTACGCCATTCCAGGTAATGAGAGGAGGAGAAAGTGTCTTCTGTCCACAGTTGTTCGCCATTCCAGGTAATGAGAGGAGGAGAAAGTGTCTTCTGTCCACAGTTGTACGCCATTCCAGGTAATGAGAGGAGGAGAAAGTGTCTTCTGTCCACAGTTGTACGCCATTCCAGGTAATGAGAGGAGGAGAAAGTGTCTTCTGTCCACAGTTGTACGCCATTCCAGGTAATGAGAGGAGGAGAAAGTGTCTTCTGTCCACAGTTGTACGCCATTCCAGGTAATGAGAGGAGGAGAAAGTGTCTTCTGTCCACAGTTGTACGCCATTCCAGGTAATGAGAGGAGGAGAAAGTGTCTTCTGTCCACAGTTGTACGCCATTCCAGGTAATGAGAGGAGGAGAAAGTGTCTTTTGTCCACAGTTGTACGCCATTCCAGGTAATGAGAGGAGGAGAAAGTGTCTTCTGTCCACAGTTGTACGCCATTCCAGGTAATGAGAGGAGGAGAAAGTGTCTTCTGTCCACAGTTGTACGCCATTCCAGGTAATGAGAGGAGGAGAAAGTGTCTTTTGTCCACAGTTGTACGCCATTCCAGGTAATGAGAGGAGGAGAACTGAATTAGAAACAAACTGGCTTACTTGTGTATCCAGTCTCTTATCAGGTGTCTCCGAGGATTAGGTCTCTGACCGAAACAGGACAGAGAAATCCAGTAAAGCCCAATAAGACAAAAACAAACATCTTCTATATAGAGATGTGGGCTATTGCTCTTTAAGCAATAAATCTCTCCGACCATTAGAATTACAGTTCGCCAAACAATGGCCGAAATAAGAGGTCTCAGTTTTACGACATTATCTTAAGTTTCCTCTGTTTCCCCTAACAAGGTCAAGAAGGACAGATCTCAGTTTACAGGGGTTTTTAATGCTGTTGTTTTGTTGTTTTTTTCCTCTGCCCTAGTTTGCCTCTTCGGGTACCGAACAGAAATCAGATAATAACTTAACATATTACTCTGTTTAGCTGTTTTCATTTCTGAATGCCCCCCTCCTCCTCTCTGACTGTCTGTCCCTGTCTGTCTCCCTCTCTCTGTCTCTCTGTCTGTCTGCCTCTCTCTATATTTCTCTCTCTCTTTCTCTCTCTGTCTCTCTCAGTCTAAAATCTCTCTCTCTATCCCCTTCTTTCTGTCTTTCTCTATCTCTCTCACTTGGATGTAACTTACTAGCTGCCAACGTTTGGTTAAGGTTGACCAGTATTTAGAGATAAAAATTAATAATACCTGATACTGCCCCCTTCAACGCTCTGATAATTTTTGCTAACTTCAATATCGGGTCTTGTTATTAAAAGCATTTCATAAGCTGATTTTTTTTATATATGGAACATGATCCTTTTCTTCCACTCATTAGAAAAAGAACAGTGCAGTAAGGAGAAGGAAGTTTGGTGGTGATTTAGAGTGCCTCAAAGCGAAATGTCAGATAGCCAGTTATGTTCATAACACGAGTCGCAACGCTGATTTAGGGCGAGGTTGATTTAAATTCATACAGTCGTGTTTCCTAGGCAGTAGATAGTACTGTCTACAGAAAGATAAATTATAGGCCTAGATAAATTAGAGACAGTCGACAAAGGTGGTTGAGGGGAAATGAAGGCATTTCTACTTATTTTCTTTCCGCATTCAAATTAGTTATACAAAACAGACTAATTTCCCCATATGATAGCAAATAATTGGCACCGGCACTTGGAATCTTTGAAACATACCAGACCGTGCTGTTCCTAAAGTCATATTGATTGTGAGTATTGTCCTTGTGTTGTGCTCTCACTCAGACGCCCTGTTTCTTGTCTGTCTCGACCTGATAAGATAAACAAGCCACCGGGAATCCCCAAACAAATAATCACGACTCCCGCCATGTCCCGGCATGCCCAGCGTCTCCTCCGGCGGAAGACCTGGGTTTATCTATCTGTATTATTCCGCCACGACAGTCGCACAATGGCTTATATCCTTGCGCCCGTCTGCGTCTGGGCCAAGTACCACGGTACTCTTTATGCCTCCTCCCTCACAAGAGTTCTGGTGAGGTAAACAAAGATGCACAAAGCTCTAGGCTGATGAAACATGACACTACAGTTCGCTCTTTCTCTCTCCTCAACATCACGTCAATTGAGTGGACACCCACTCTTGTCTCGCCCAGCCGAGGTAAACTAGATCCTCCTAGTCCAAGATGGATGTCTTTGTAACCAGGACCAGTGAAAATTAAGAAAACTGTTGACCCGATTAGGGATGAATGAGGGTTGATAGGATGAGCCACAGCAGTGATACACGCTGTAGGCTGTTGACAGCCGCTAGATGACAAGAGGATTTTACATCATTCTGTTCACAAGATGGTTAAAGTAACTGTTATACACAGGCAGTTCTGTAAAAGTTAAAAACATATACATCGAAATAAATTGATCGCCATGTTTGTCCAGTTTTCCATTTATATTTTAACTGTTTACTGGTGGCGGTGGGATACGGTATTTAACCATGATATACGCGGGGACCTTAAGTGACTGGTTCAAAACTAGTTGTCCTCAGAATGATAAGTCAATGACCTCAATAAAATGAATTTGTTGGGTGTGTACACGGTCTCGTATCCCCATGTGGAGAATACGTGAAACCAAACTAAATTAGAGTGGAAATGAATTCGGATTTTTATTGAATTAAGTTAAGTTTTTTTTTTTTTTTTGTTAAACAAGAACATGAGTGCCGTATTTTTGAAACTTTGAAATCTTTCCTTTTCCTTTTCTGACTATAGATGAAGCTGAAAAAATATGTTTGAAAACCTTACATCAACATGGGCGGTGAATGGCTGCCTGGTTACATTTCTGTTATATTAAAAATTAGGAGCGAAAAAGAGCCGGAATGGCCATAACTGCTGTTGAGTTTCTCGTTATGAAAGCAGTTTGGAAATCTCTTGTCATCAGTGATGTATAATCCCAAAAAATGTCCCATGTTTTCAGACATTGTAATACAGTCATCAAAAGTTTTGATCCATTTTACCCTATGGTTCAGACTTACTTGACTAGAAAAAGTTTAGGTTTGTTGAAATAAAGATTTTGTAGTTGAGTTTCAAATACATAATTTTATTGCAGACATTCATTTTAACTAAATCAACTAGTAGGAAAATATGATTATGGTTACCTTGATATAACTTTGATATTTTAATACGTTGATATTGTTTAGACTTTCACTGTGTGCGAGCTTCAGTATGACGGTCATCTCCTGGCGTGGACGGTGGTCACCTATCTGACAGACGCGGTGTCTGGCCATATAGCGGGCGAGAGCAGGCCTCCAGGGACTGATAGTCTAAAGCAATTTGGCGCTGACCAGATCACCAAACCCCTGGAGCTTGTCACCAGATGATGGACTCAGCAAGGGGCAGTCACCCCATGGGAGATGGTCATTCATGGGAGCCTAAGCCTGAGACAGATCGTGCCCAGTCTCTGGGAGAGAAGAGAGTGGAGGGAGGGACATCGACTAAAGTTGATCATATTACAGGAGATCAAGGACTTCTGCTCATGTCTGTTTCTGAATGTAAACTCTTACAACAAAAATTCTCGCCGTATGTTTAGAACTTATTGTCCTTTATTTTCCTGTTTTATAAAGAGTGCTTCGCCATAACTATACCACATTGATAATTATATCAAAATGCGGAAGGGTTGATTGTACGTTTGCTCTCGCGTCTGGACCATCTTGGTCATTTCTTCTTTCTCTTTGTTTGTCACTGCTAATAAAAACCTTATCACAGTCCTTTGATAGGGTGCTTGCAGCTGTCTTGTTATTGGTTTTGTCTTTAATGTTTTATTTAGAAAAATCATTTTCCTCATAGCTCCATTGTTTATACTGCTAATCCTGTAAAAGCAATGATAACTTCTTGCTCTTTCTTTTTGTCTATTTTTTATGTTTCCACCGAAAATTTTACTGCGCTCAAGGTGGTGACGAGTCTGAGACCTGGAAACAAGATTTTATTGTTACTTGGTGCACACCATTGTTGACGAATTTCACTGTCCGTAAATATGGTAGATATTACGTCGCTTCTTTGCTTCGCTGTCAGTAAATATGGTAGATATTACGTCGCTTCCTTTCTTCGCTCTCATTACAGCATGATAGACCTATTTCACTTTTTATTTTTGATCATTGAGTTAATGGCTCACCAACACTCACATGCAATTAATATTATAATGTGGACCAGCCACCCCAGATAGAAAGATCAGAGAAAGACCCCCTCGAACACATTGACCTTAATATGACCATTAGCGGCATCCAGCGTGACACGTGACCATTGTCCAAGAATAATCCCATCTTGACCAGTTGTTTCTTCTCCTAACTTGACAGATGCTTCGATATCAAATGTCCAGTGCCGGCCAGTAAAGGGGACAGTCTGCGAGAGACCAGCCATCTCTCTTTGTCTCCGACTGACTCTTAAATCGCGAATTATTTCCAACCTCATGGTCTTTTGTCTTAATTACTTGTTCCCTCTCACTCCATACAGCAGAACTGTCTCAAACAGCAAGTGATCCACAATTTTACTGCCCTCTGGGAGGGGCTGGGGGTGGCAATATAAAGTCTTCCCGCAAATTCGACAATTCATTACATGCAGTGCACACATTTTTTGCTCTTCCCTTTTTGTTTTTGATTCGAATTCATTTCACTGTACTGACATATTAGACAAAAGTATAATAAAAAATATCTCATGTTTTTTTTTTTTTTTTTTAATATTCCTGCCGTAATATCTCATGGGACACTTTTTACGATCAACCTAACTGCATGGGTATCCACTATTTTAGGAGTTTATCAATCGAGGCATTATTAAAACGAAGCAAAAGGCTCTATTGTTTATCACACTGTGTATATTTTGGCCTCGAGCCATCAGTTTATAACTAGCACCATTCAGTGATCTTTACGAAGATAGGGGAGTATAAAAAAAAGCTTCGCGTAGAACTAGTTTAGAAACCTGAAGAGAGGTAGTTGAGTAAGGTTTGTATTTAGGAGAGGCCGAAAACAGAGAATCTCACAAGAAGCCAAATAGTATTGGGTCTGGTTCTGGAGGAGATGAGAAGTCCGGGGAACTCAGCAAGTCACGTGAACATTTGGGCTATTCTCCGTAACAAGACCGATTCCTCTCGGAGGTTACTATGAAGTACGGCTTTCAGGGGCCTTCACAAATGACGTCAAAAATGGTTAACATCCAGTATAGGTTTGTGACGTTTACTGTAGAGTAAACTGAAGCTAGAACTATGAGAATAGAAGGATTTCAAGAATAAAAAGCTGCAAACGGGTTGACGTGAGTATGACAGGCTTTAGCGCGTCATCACCACCTGTAGAACCACCTGGCGTGATGATTTTTAGTATTTTACGAGTGCAGCGTGTACATTTGTCAGTGTTCGACCATAGAATTCAGCAAATCAGTCGGCATACTAGACGTAGGACTGACCACGAAGCAAATGAACATCTGTACCTTGTAATTATCCCACCATTAGAATATTATACCATTGTTAGAACAACCGACTACCTTCAGAAGTTCGCGAGAGAAAGGTCAAAAACATCCGGACAAAGTGGACCGCCCTGGCCCAGAATGGTTGTAGGTTTAGAATCTAGACCTGGTTATTTGAAGGTGAAACTTGATGTTCACAGTTTGTCCCTTCTCTCCTGTTGGTCTTTCGCGATTTTCACACCAGGTTGGGTGTAGAACAACAAACAAAGGGCAGCAACTGTGTGTAAGGTTTACGGTGGTTCACCGCCCCGACAGAACTGTGGGAATATTGCGAAGTGCTGCAGCAACAATACAAGTGGTGTACAATAACCACGCTTTGTGTGTGTGCCTCTGCCCGACAATGCTGCCTTTGTGGACAATAATAGAATACATCTGTAGGTCTCCGCTCACGATCAGAAGGAGAAGTCGCGGGTAAGAACCAAGTATATCAAAGGGTCAAAGGGAAAAATAAACTCAAAAGCGCAAGAGGAAACATATCACTCCCTATTTTTTCTGTCCGTCTCCATTTTCCTCTCTCTCACTTTCTCCCTCTCTTTGCTTCTTTCAATCTGTCTCTCTGACAGTTTGTATGAGTCTCTCTCTCTCTCTCTCTTTCTCTCTCTCTCTCTCTCTCTCTCTCTCTCTCTCTCTCTCTCTCTCTCTCTCTCTCTCTCTCTCTCTCTCCCTCTCTCTCTCTCTCTCTCTGCCTCTTTCAATCTGTCACTCTGACTGTAGCAGTCTCTCTCTCTACCTGTCTTTCTATCTGTCTGTCTGTCTGTCTGTCTGTCTGTCTGTCTGTCTGTCTCTCTCTCTCTCTCTCTCTCTCTCTCTCTCTCTCTCTCTCTCTCTCTCTCTCTCTCTCACTCTCTCTCGATTTTTTTTTCTTCATAGCCACGCTAAAAAAATTTCTCCCTAGCTAAAAATGAGCATTTTCAATAATTAAGCTTACCTCAACGTTTAAACTAATAAATATGAAAAGAGCTAAAATCTCGTCTCGAGGATGGAATAAGTTGAGAAAAATGAACATAAAGTATTCATTGTACTAAGGTACAGAATCTAAAATTAAAAAATGCATAGGAATTAAAGGGCATGATTTTCAATTGTCTGATCTTTTTATAATCTAATTATTTTACCATTTCACCGGTCTGGTGTTGGAAGTCTTCGATAGAGATTTGAGAAGCGACTCAAGCTTTGGACCAGGGCTAGCCTGTATCCTCCACACCAAGGGGGAGACTTCACGAGGAGCGGGGGGTTCCCAAGGGAGATCATTAAAGGACAGGGAAGTGGCGCTTGGGTTTCCCGGCAGACCTCAGCTGGTCCACTTGATTGTTGTATGGAACCGATAGATTATGATTAGGCCAGGAACGAGAGAAGGGGGAAAATTACACAATGACCAGTTTGACACTTTCTTCTTGTTGTTTCTGTCTCAAGTCTTCTCTTGTGTTTGTCTCTGATTTTGCTATGAATCTCTCTTCCTACAGTTTCTCTCTTTTCCTCTCCATCTCTTTCATTCTCAGTTTTATTTTCTCTCTCTCTCTCTCTCTCTCTCTCTCTCTCTCTCTCTCTCTCTCTCTCTCTCTCTCTCTCTCTCTCTCTCTGTATTATGTCATTTTAATCTCCCGTTCCAAAACTTTATACTTACGATTTCTCCAGTTCTTCCTTCATCAAATTTAATTTTGCCATATTTCGATTCCGGAGTTGGTTAGAAGGCCTTTTCGTAATGCACATTTTGGAAGAACAATGAGAAACCTGGTAAAAACTCAATATGACAAATTTGTAAAATATTTATTGCGGATGTTTGAGAAAGGTTTGCAAAGCTTTGAAAAGTCAAAATACCGGCGCCTCCTCATTGAAACGGCCAATTTGACAAACAGGGAGCATCGATTCAAACAGAACCCCTTAGCGATATGGGTGGATCTCTGCAGAATGTGACACATATCCAGCTAGGAGAGTCAGTAAATCTTATTATCATACTTACTGTGGAAGTCTAGTGGTCTTCACAAGAAATGCATGCTGCCCTACAACAATGGCTCCATAACACTATTCAGTGGTCCAGAGAATATCTCCAACCGTTTCTGAGTAATTTGAGGCCAGATGTTTCCATTAATTGCCAGCAGTTAGAACAAAATTCGGTTTTCCTTCTTTCTGTTTTCCTTTTTTTTTTTTTAAAGAAGTGTTCTACGGAGAAAATGTTAAGAGTTATACCAGAAGATCATGGCGTGTCTGAGAGATCCATTTGTAGTTAAAGCTAAGAAGCAAACAGTTCATCATGAGGTTGAACGTTGCAACTTGGTAGTCTCACAAACGCTACAATCTCTCCCAACACCTCTGCGATAAAACAATCAACAGAAGGCATTAAGTTTGTTTCTATCTTTCGCGTTGTTTCATAAAGAGCGGGTAAGATCTCAGCAGCAAGCTCTTGCTTTATTGTCAATGAAATGCATTTAAGAAGAACCAACATGTGTTGGGATCTAAGTGTTGACAGATGCAGGAGGTTATTGTTGTCTGGACAGAGCCTCGGTGTCATTCTTTATGGTAGCTTGACCACCTCTTCATCTCTGGTCACTCTGACGAGGGCTTGTCCAGTGTGCCAAATAAAGCCTCCAATTGCTTTCCTAGCTAGTGTGCTATATCAGGTATCAGGCAAACCGATCGGTTATTTCTGATACATCAAGTACATGACCTAGGTGAATCACACAAATGAAAGAGTTGACAAGGTTTATCAAGTCATTATAGTCAGGGCAGTGCTTGGGATGTACAGCTGCAGCTGTGGCTGTTAGCAGCAGCTTCCAGGACAGAGGAGAATAATACAAAGGGATCACGGGTGTTATAAAGGAAATTGACTAATTTCCCAATCTGTTTTCAAATCCTTTTAAACGCTTATTAGAAAGCTCTGAATTGTCGCATTAAGTGCACAAAAATGCACTGTCTTGCGGGAATTATTAGCCACGCAGTTTTTTTTAAACCTCCATGAGTTTACATCGACCTGTGGAAATCATGGGAAAGATTGGTTTGGCCGTCATATGTTTTGGAAAAGCCATGTTGTGCTGTCACTGTCAGAATACAAAAGAGTCTACTGGCCTGAAGCAGATTAAACAAATCCAAGTTTGATCTTTTATCAGATAGTGATAACTGAGGCTAGACAAAACCACACAGGATCGAGATCAATGGATTAATCCAATAGGATCCTACAAGGGTGGGAAGTTGGCAAATGTTGCAGTCTCATCTAGAATAAAAAAAAAAAAAAAAACCAGCTCCTCGAAATTCACAAATACCTCTTCCTCTGTCTATCTCTCTGTGTCTGTCTCTGTCTGTCTGTCTCTGTCTCTCTCCCTGTCTCTCTCTCTATCTCTCTATCTATATATCTCTCTCTGTCTGTCTCTAACTATCAGTCTATCTCTCTCCCTGTCTGTCTGTCTGTCTCTCTGTCTGTCTGTCTCTCAGCCTGTCTCTATCTGTCAGTCTGTCTCTCTTCCTGTCTGTCTCTCTGTCTGTCTCTCTGTCTGTCTGTCTGTCTGTCTGTCTGTCTGTCTCTCTCTCTCTCTCTCTCTCTCTCTCTCTCTCTCTCTCTCTCTCTCTCTCTCTCTCTCTCTCTCTCTCTCTCTCTCTCCCATTTCTCCCCAGATAATGCTTAGCTCTGTGTAGGAGATCGAAGTGTTAAACAAGAGGTTAGTTTAACTTAGGAAAACAGAAGAGACATAAGAAATCGTCTGAGGCACAAAAGCTACCAGGTATCTAGATCCCTTTTTCTAGAACTCATATACGAGAAGAAAATACAAGTCATGGTTGTATTATTAATTATGTCTTCTTGAATGTTTCTCTTCTCAAGAGATTGTTTGTTTTCAGAACTAGAGCCAGATGATCCTCGTGCTTAGACGGTTGAACTTCGACTTTTGAGCAATGAGAGAGATAAGGGAGGTAAGATCACACCTGTAGAGGGCCTCGCTTCATGTTGTGTCTCACCTTAACAGTACAGTTTCTCACGAGGATTTGGGGATCAGGAGGAAGAAAGGGATTTGCTATCAAACAGCAGCATGAAGATAATCAAACGTGAGAACAACAATAAAAAGAAGTTGAAGAAAAAAAAGAAGAAGAAGAAGAAGAAGAAGAAGAAGAAGAAGAAGAAGAAGAAGAAGAAGAAGAAGAAGAAGAAGAAGAAGAAGAAGAAGAAGAAGAAGAAGAAGAAGAAGAAGAAGAAGAAGAAGAAGAAGAAGAAGAAGAAGAAGAAGAAGAAGAAGAAGAAGAAGAAGTAGAAGAAGAAGAAGAAGAATTGTTACATGGAAATAATGGCAATATTGACTGAATAGATTACTTCTACCATGAAGACATCAGACCAGAATTTCATTTGTTCAGCAGGAAAGCTCACTTTTGTTCACGCCCATCTGTCTTTTTCTTTAATATCTTTATGTCTTTATTTCTAATTTGTTATCTAATCTGTCTCCCTTTTTTTAGTCCTCTTTTTAACCTTCCACTATTTCTTCCTCTCTTATTACTTCTCTCTCTCTCTCTCTCTCTCTCTCTCTCTCTCTCTCTCTCTCTCTCTCTCTCTTACTCTCTATCTATCAATTTATCTATCTATCTCTCTCTCTTACTCTCTATCTATCAATCTATCTATCTATCTATCTCTCAACCTTCTCCTCTAATATTGTACTATATGTAGGATGCGTTCTTCACAAACCATTGCCATCACTTTATCAAATTATTCCTCCTCCTCTGTATTCCTCTCTCTCTCTCTACTCGCACCAGAAAAACTCATCTCAGAGACAAAAGGCGTGACCTAGTTAAGTCAAACAAACTGAAACCTTATGAAGAGGAGATTGAAAGTGACAGGTCCCAAAACTCTTCCATCTTTGGATTCTTTGCGCCAACTTTCGCCTCCCCCCCGTGTTTGTCAAAACAATCAAAACACGTACCTTGGTTTGTCTCTCCCTCCATCGCCAGAGAAAACAGAACAACAGTGGATCCCTCCAGGTAAGTCTCCACATCTATACCCGAGGGGATCGGGTTTCTCCGCTAGACCTGGTGCATTGAGTGTGGTAACTAGAGCATTGCATCCAGTTACATGACGCTTCCTGCAAAAAGCTGCCTTTATCTGATAGTCTTTATAGGCAGTCTCGTGATTTCGGTAAATGGAAAGAGAAATGTCATGTACCGTACATTTTAAATTTAAACATATGCTGCGGGGCGAGAAAGATTGATAATTTTATATAGATAAAAGGAGCCATAAAAGGCTGATTCAACAGAAGAATAGAAACATTTGGGTTAGTCAGGGCATATACTTCACCCCTTTCTCTCTTTTTTTACTAACCCCCATCGCCCTCTTTCCATCCCCATACGCTCACACACACACACCTATCTCTTCCTCATAATGCACACCTATAAAAATATCCATGTCCATCCGTGTTTTGTATCTCATGAATTTTTATATCAAACTGTTTGATACATAATAAAATTGAATATGCTTCAAATTTCGAAGTTGTTTAATTCCTCATTAAATGGTTGGACTTTAGAGATGTTTACTGTAGGAGTGTGGAACAAAATTTGTATTAAATTCAATTCAGACAAACAATATTGTCGCAAAACATTTTTATGTCGCACTTTCCTTAATTTAAAAAAAAAAGAGATTGTTGGGCGATTGAAATCTGACTTAGGTTCTTGTCTGTTTCTACATAGCTGATACTTGGATTCCGTTACAGATTTGTTTGAGGAGCAGACCAGATGACAATAACTTTAGTTTCGGTGACTGTAACTTTCTTTCAGAACACTCAGAACTGCCCCTTGTTTCTCTCGCTAGAAATCGAACTTTTGTAGGAAATCTATGACCTCACCCCAAGACATGTGTGTGTGTGTGTGTGTGTGGGTGGGTGGGTGTTCTACCTAGTAACCGCATTTATTTTTAGAGGTAACTCTGCCAAGAGAGCTTCTATCGTGTTGTGATTAATGTTAGGTTTTGACCATCTTCACCAACATGCCACATCAGATAGTTCAGTTAGTAAAGAACTGAACTCGCAATAAGGGGGTGCCGGGTTCGATTCCTTATTGAGCCTCCACTTGATAGATTTAGATCCTATCAATCCAGGCCCATTCAACATTTCGTTGGAGCAATGTTGCTGCTACAATCTTCATAAAACTCAGGGGATATAACTCCAAGCAAAGATCCACTTCGCATCATGTCATAGAGAATTCGTTAGTCTGTGGGTGAGCTTGGGGTAGGTCTCCCTCATCCAACCGCTCGGGATTAGAACCATGATTATTCTAGCTTTGCTCGCTCAGAAAGCGCTGTTAGTTTGGTATGGTGAGAAAATAACTATCTGCGACTGCCTCATCGTGGACAGGTTCTACAGGACATCCAATAAGATCGTCACGGGACATGTATCGTACACGAGGTTGGATGGATTCCACGCATTGACGTCATTGGTCATCCTTGACCATGACTCACTGAGTGCGTCATACCTACCTTCCCGGGAAGGACAGAACGAATGGGACCGGCTGACCCAACCGAAGCTGTTGAAAGAATCCGATTCTTGTGTGAGGTCGCCATAGCCTTGGACTAGAATATGGTCACTTTACCAACATCGATGTAGATTGATCTATCTAAAACATCTCTTAATCGTTTCTAGTTAAAGAATTTTTTAAACAAATCTTAATAATTTACAATTAGTAATAAATCCTAAAATCTCTACAAATCTCTGCGTAAGAAAATGAAGTCTATGATCAGATAAGTGTACTTTCCTTCACAAGTTTGATATTGAAATTGAGTCGACTAGTTCAATTTGACAGATTCTAGTCCAAAATTCCAAATAAATATTTAACTGTTATGTACTTACAAGGGAAAAATAATCTAAAGCAAAGAACCAGAAAAATTTTTTACAAAGTTAAATCATTGTCTTAAGCCGATTTTCGCAGGGCTGTGTGTGGGGTACAGGTGAGGTCTTTCCCTAATTGCCTGGCTACGATGTCCAGTGGACATTGTCCGCCTGCAGCTGTGAGGAGGACACGGGTCAGCGGTCCTGTTTGGGGTGACGGAGTGCTGTGTCGAGATTATGTCGTCTGGCATCTTAGACACTCAATACAGCAGCAAAAGGGGGGAGGGAGGGAGGGAGAGAGAGAGAGAGAGAGAGAGAGAGACAGACAGACAGACAGACGGACAGACAAGACAGACAGGCAGACAGAGAGACATAGAGAGAGACAGACAGAAGGGGGGAGCTTCTCTCTCTTTATTCCTTTTTTTTCTCTCTCTCTCTCTTTCTTTCTGTTTTTTATCTCCTCCATTTCTCTCTCTGCTGTAAAACAGCTAGTCTTATTTTCTTTTCATATCTACAGTGCTCCAATTACATTCTCAAGCTAAAATACCCTTTTTATATCCTCATTTCACATTTTGTCAATATAATGCAGATCTTAGTCCTCTCTCGCATCCAGTTTGAAACATTTCCTTCAACTCCCAGGGCTGACCCCCCACTCTCTACATTCTTTCATACCCCTTGAAATTTCTGCTTCAAGTCTCCTCCCAGTCCACTTATGATAATTGCTGGTCCAAGTAGATTTCTTTATATTGCATCCTTTTAGTAGGACTTCAGATGTGACAAATAAAGACAGCAACAGTGTATAAACTTCGCAGGTCTTTTCTCCTAGGTTTACCATTGACGTAAACAATGGTCATTGCTCCAGGCATGAATATTTCTCGAAACGCACCCGTCCGGGTATAGCTTTGTACTGTGGAAGTATTAGACAAAGTAACGAGCCTTTACGACGGTCTCTTGGTTGTCCTGAACGTTCCTCAGTGCAAGATACATAAAAGTAGCGCTTTTTGCAATTTAAAACTTACACACATTAGGTCTATGAAGGAGGCCCTCTCTTATTATTTTGTAGTTAATCCTTTCACTAGCGTTCACCCCGAAGCAATACAAAAGGGCCAGTTTTTTAATTTTAAAAGATTAGGTTGAGCTTAAAACGGCTTTGATCTCGCACAAAATTATGATTAACTGGATAAAAGAGAGGAAGGGAAACAACCTTTCTGAGACCAATGTAGGCTAGTGAAGATTTTCAAGATAAAACAATATTTGATACTGTTAATAGTTGTGTCCCGAAAAAAAAGGAAATAAAAATAAAGAGGAAATAAAACATTCATTTGATGTGATCACAATGATTGTCCGGCTGAAAACGAAAAGTAATATAATATTGGGGACGCTTTACCCTGGAAAGATGTGGAACCATTTTTTAATCTCGTCATTCTGTTTGCCTTATGATTGTTTGTTTTCTGCATAGATAGCCTCCTCAAAAGCTATTTTTACACTTTGATACACATATTTTTCATGCAGCCATTCTTACCTCTCTGGTGTATCAATCTCTCTATTCTCTCTATTCAATCAGGAAGGTATAGCTCAGAGGATAAGGTCGCTCAAGAGAGGTTTATCTCAGGTGTACCACTCTCTCTATTCAATCAGGAAGGTATAGCTCAGAGGATAAGGTCGCTCAAAACAGGTTTATCTCAGGTGTACCCATCTCTCTATTCAATCAGGAAGGTATAGCTCAGAGGATAAGGTCGCTCAAGAGAGGTTTATCTCAGGTGTACCACTCTCTCTATTCAATCAGGAAGGTATAGCTCAGAGGATAAGGTCGCTCAAAACAGGTTTATCTCAGGTGTACCCATCTCTCTATTCAATCAGGAAGGTATAGCTCAGAGGATAAGGTCGCTCAAGAGAGGTTTATCTCAGGTGTACCACTCTCTCTATTCAATCAGGAAGGTATAGCTCAGAGGATAAGGTCGCTCAAGAGAGGTTTATCTCAGGTGTACCACTCTCTCTATTCAATCAGGAAGGTATAGCTCAGAGGATAAGGTCGCTCAAAACAGGTTTATCTGTCCTGAGAACGCCTTGGAGAACGGCGAATGCTCTAACACAAGGCCAGTAAACTTTTGTTTCTATTTCTCTTCGAGCTGTGTTTTTTGTCTTAAATAGTAGAGAATTCTCAATGAAGTCCTTGAGGACCTCCTGGGTTATACAGATCTTGACATCAGATCTTGCAGCGAGGAGTCCTCATGTCTTCATGTTTGTAACATTTCCATGATGGTGAGAGAGTGGTTTGGCGTGGCTCACGCGCCACAGTGTTGGGGAGCGACTCATAGATAGAAAACATTGGCTGCGGGATTTCTAACCGACCAGATCTTTTTACTCGGTTTTTTTAGTGGTTGCTTAGTGCAAGATTCATAAGAATTTTTTGTGTCTTAGAAAAAAAAAATTGTCGTGCGCAAGGTATAAGCCATGCATAGGCAAAATTCCACTCTGATAGGTTGCTGAGGGTTTTTTTTTTCGGAGCACTAATAGGGCAAAAGTTTTGCCAGTCAAATGAAAGTTTTGCATGCCATACTCTGAAATATTTGATCAGGTCAGATTCTCCTATTCCGTGGTTCCTGGTGTGACAAATTCCACCCGACGTTACGGATCAGGTTTTGTGGGTCACGCACGTCATAAACTCTTGATTGGTTGAGTGAAGCTCGACTAACCTGGACTTCATCACGCACGGAAAGATGGAGCAATAACATGAAGGGTTGCTGGGATGTTTCGGGGATTTCCGTAGCGGAGCGTCACTTGTTCCCGAGCAAACGATAATAACCCAGGGAGATGTTTATGGTGTTTTGATGGGTGAAGCAGTTGACTGCTGGGTCCGCCGTACTTGAAGAGTCTGCACCTCATCACCGTGGGAAGCTGGGCGTCATGGTAGAGCGCTCGAAGGCTAGATTGAAGGTGGAGGTTTGACAAAACAACGGGAACAAAGTACTCTTCAAAATATGATTGGATCGTCTTAGGTGTTGGAAGAGAGGGAGACGGGGTGACAATTTTGAAGAATTTGTTATTGAAATATCGTTCAGAGAGGCTGGAGTCCACACCTCTGGATATGGGTGTCAGTTATTGACAATAAATGTATGGACCATTGCTTCCTTGTCATTCCGCTTTCTTTCTTTATCGCTACCTGTCTTACTTTCTATCTCTTTATTTTTCTGCGCTAATTTCTCTCTATCAATTGATGAACTAAAATGGATGTATAAATGTCTAACAATCATCTGAACATCTATTTATCTGTCTGTGTCTCCATAACCTTCTATTTATTAATCTGTCTATCTATAATTCTTTCTTTCCACCCGTCCGTCTTTAACATTTTTTTAAAAAATTCTGCCTCACCCCTAATTTTGAACCAAACCTTCGATACTTTACCCTATGACGCACTTCCTATAATATTTGAACAGGCCAAACCTTCGATACTTTACCCTATGACGCACTTCCTGTAATATTTGAACAGGCCAAACCTTCGATACTTTACCCTATGACGCACTTCCTGTAATATTTGAACAGGCCAAACCTTCGATACTTTACCCTATGACGCACTTCCTATAATATTTGAACAGGCCAAATCTTCGATACTTTATCCTATGACGCACTTCCTATAATATTTGAACAGGCCAAACCTTCGATACTTTATCCTATGACGCACTTCCTATAATATTTGAACAGGCCAAACCTTCGATACTTTATCCTATGACGCACTTCCTATAATATTTGAACAGGCCAAACCTTCGATACTTTATCCTATGACGCACTTCCTATAATATTTGAACAGGCCAAACCTTCGATACTTTATCCTATGACGCACTTCCTATAATATTTGAACAGGCCAAACCTTCGATACTTTATCCTATGACGCACTTCCTATAATATTTGAACAGGCCAAACCTTCGATACTTTACCCTATGACGCACTTCCTATAATATTTGAACAGGCCAAACCTTCGATACTTTACCCTATGACGCACTTCCTATAATATTTGAACAGGCCAAACCTTCGATACTTTATCCTATGACGCACTTCCTGTAATATTTGAACAGGCCAAACCTTCGATACTTTACCCTATGACGCACTTCCTGTAATATTTGAACAGGCCAAACCTTCGATACTTTACCCTATGACGCACTTCCTGTAATATTTGAACAGGCCAAACCTTCGATACTTTACCCTATGACGCACTTCCTGTAATATTTGAACAGGCCAAACCTTCGATACTTTACCCTATGACGCACTTCCTGTAATATTTGAACAGGCCAAACCTTCGATACTTTACCCTATGACGCACTTCCTATAATATTTGAACAGGCCAAACCTTCGATACTTTACCCTATGACGCACTTCCTGTAATATTTGAACAGGCCAAACCTTCGATACTTTACCCTATGACGCACTTCCTGTAATATTTGAACAGGCCAAACCTTCGATACTTTACCCTATGACGCACTTCCTATAATATTTGAACAGGCCAAACCTTCGATACTTTACCCTATGACGCACTTCCTATAATATTTGAACAGGCCAAACCTTCGATACTTTACCCTATGACGCACTTCCTATAATATTTGAACAGGCCAAACCTTCGATACTTTACCCTATGACGCACTTCCTATAATATTTGAACAGGCCAAACCTTCGATACTTTACCCTATGACGCACTTCCTATAATATTTGAACAGGCCAAACCTTCGATACTTTACCCTATGACGCACTTCCTGTAATATTTGAACAGGCCAAACCTTCGATACTTTACCCTATGACGCACTTCCTGTAATATTTGAACAGGCCAAACCTTCGATACTTTACCCTATGACGCACTTCCTGTAATATTTGAACAGGCCAAATCTTCGATACTTTACCCTATGACGCACTTCCTGTAATATTTGAACAGGCCAAATCTTCGATACTTTACCCTATGACGCACTTCCTGTAATATTCAGACGATCACACATCGACTCAGCTACAGAGTAATCATACATTCCAGACGCGAAAAGAGTTTCACCTTGCAGAGCAAAATTCACCTCCATGAATACACAACAGGATGACAAAATTAGATCAGAAGAGAAGCGACTTTGTTTTTAACGGATAGTGAAATAAAACTATAAGAAATTTGCACTTTGCTTTCTCAGAAAGAAGTTACATTAAGTAGGTAACGTTGCCATATTCCCACCAAATGAAATTTTCGACTTCCTAACTTCCTGTTCACTATAATGAACCAGCTCTACAATATTATCTTCTGGTGTGTCTGTAATCAAGATACGCGGCAAACCTAGAGGGAATTCGCAATACTTTCTTCTAATTGTGCAGCCCTGAGGAGGCTGTTTAGGGAGCTGTATGATGAGACCTTATCACACAGGAATGAACAATTTGTAGATCGATTGGTTTATAATAATCTCTCCACTTTAAGATGTTTTTAATCTTTTTTATCGACCAAACAAGTTTTCTTATGCATAATAGAACAAACCTCCTCTCCACCCTTTTTTTTACCATACACACACATGCACGAAATAGAAATAATAACTATAGAAAAAAATAAACAAATTGTTTTTTAGAAATTAAAAAAAAAATAATAATAAAATAGACGCCGATCTTGAAATTTAGTCCGACTTCAATGAGTATATGGTTCGAAACTTTGGCGCTAAACCATTGCGGGTCTGTGGGAACGTTGTTGACAACCCGACCAGTGAACCCAGGTGTAAATCGGCCGGTATTTCTACACGCACACAAGCTGTCAAAAAATGTTCTTGAGCGCATCAAGACTGATCGAGAATGCGCTCTAGGGAAGGAAAGGGAGAGGGAGGTCGAGAGAGGTAAAGTGGGGGGGGGGGGGGGGGAACCAGTTATTGATGACCCCGGAGATAAATCGAGATTGGGGACTGAAGCAGCAGCGTTAATCGTAATTAGAGCAGGGGGGACCACAGATCTGGACTGGTCAAGAGAGCGAGAGAGAGAGAGAGAGCGACGGTGACCACTAGCCTGGGGCTGGGGGTGCATCACGGGAAGACCCAGGTTCTCACGAGATAAGTTTATCAGGACTTGATGGGGGTCAGAGGTGTCAGACGGCGAGGTCGACAGAAAAGCAGGGGGGGGGGGGAGAGTTGGTTAAGTGGTAGGGTGTATTAGTCGTCTTGCTCTCTCTTTTTTTTCTCTCTCTCACTCTCTTTATCCCTCTCACTTTCTCTCTCTCTCTCTCTTGCTTCCTCTCTCGCTCTCTTTCTCTCTGCTTCTCTGTCTCCCTCTCTCTCTCTGTCTCTCTCTCTCTCTCACATTCTCTCTCTGTGCTCTTCTGTGTCCCCCTCCCTCCCCCCCCCCTCTCTCTCTCTCTCTCTCTCTCTCTCTCTCTCTTCTTTTTTTCTCTCTCTCTATCTCTCTCTGTGTCTCTCTCTCCCTCACTCTCTCTTCCTCTCTTAATTCTTAATTTGTTTTCCCTCACGAGAATTACTCCTTTGACTTCACTGTTTCATAAGTTTTTTTTTCATTTTTATCCTCCTAAATTGTCTATCACAGAAATCTAAACCATCTGTTTTATACACCACTGTTCATCAATTAGTTGTCGTCTACGAGTCACTTTAATCATTATGATAAAAATCATCGTTTTTTCCTCATTATCATTTTCGTCATCTTAACTGCCGATCCACCGCCGTTATCAATATCATCATCATCATCATCATCATCATCATCATCATCATCATCATCAACATCGCCACAATCACCATTTTAAGTCTCAAAATTATCCACTTTAGTCTTCTCTTTCTCGTCTTCTCTCTCCACCTCTCTCTCTCTCTCTCTCTCTCTCTCTCTCTCTGTGTCTCTGTCTCTCTCTGTCTCTGTCTCTCTGTCTCTGTCTCTGTCTCTCTCCCTCTCTCTCTCTCTCTCTCTCTCTCTCTCTTTCTCGTCCTCTCTCTCTCTCTTTCTCGTCCTCTCTCTCCCTCTCTCTCTCCCTCTCTCTTCCTCTCTCTCTCTCTCTCTCTCTCTCTCTCTCTCTTTCTCGTCCTCTCTCTTCCTCTCTCTCTCTCTTTCTCGTCCTCTCTCTCTCCCTCTCTCTATCTCTCTCCCTCTCTCTCTCTCTCTTTCTCGTCCTCTCTCTCCCTCCCTCTCTCTCTCTCTCTCTCTCTCTTCTCTCTCTTTCATTCACTCACTCACTCTCCTTCTTTCTTTCTCTCTCTCACAATCTTTTTCTTTCTTTCCTCCCTTTCTCTTATTTCCCTCTTATCACGTGACCATATCAATCCTTTCTACCCTTCATAATTATGTCATAACAAGAAGATGGCCTACTTCCTGAAAGAAACCAAATCTTATCAAAGTCATAATAGCCATAATCGATTGCAGCTTCTTTCTCTTTCACACGTTATGGACGATTGTCATTTCTCTCATTATTATTACTAGTTTTAAAAAGGTTCCTCAACTCCACACACATTATAAAAACGCTGTCTCTGAAGTCCTCACATCTTGATAACCTCTAGGTCCCTTTTGATTGCTGTATCCCTATTGTGAACGATCAAGAAAACTGCTCTGCATCTCTCGCTAGTTATTAACTCAACAGTCAGGCAACATAGCCCTATATTTTGAGAAAGGCCTGGTTAAGAATTCTGCCAAAGGGTCAAAAGAACTATTATCACTGAGCTATGATATTTAGTCAATTTAGTAAGATGTAGGTTTAGTTATCAAGATAATCTAGTGACGGGGGCTGGTGGTGTAGACTGTTAGACCCGGATCACTCAACAGCCCTGCTTTTTGCTCACCTAGTTATCCCGCTTTGAGTTTGCAACACAACAGACGACAAGACATGTCGTATTGAATATTTAAACCAAGATGGCTGAAAATAAAAATGAAAAAAAATAATTAATAAAGCTATAATGTCATTTAAACCTTAGATAAAACAAAACAAGAAAAACATTTTAAAAAATTTTCCTTTATGAGTTGAGAAGGGCATTAAAGGTCGGCATGTCGCTTATGAGTAAAACAAAGAGACTGAACTGTTCACAATTCAGGACATTAATATCTTCACGGAATGACTGATGTAAAATCGAACGCCTTAAGAAGGTGTTTGTGCGTCTCAGGCCCGTCACCTCCTCGTCATTGTCGTCAGGCTTACAGGGTTGAATCTCTGACAGGAGTGGTGCCTGGATGTGTCCTCCATCCTGACGACACATCGCTGGCGCTTAGTGCCAGGCCAGACTCACAGACTCACAGACAGGGATGTTGGCAGCAGGGACATTTGACATTCTTCCAGGGCAGGACATCTCGGGAAATCAAACTGATATCTCGTGTTAAGTCACTTCGACATGACTCTGAGGAGGAAGGGAGGAGACAGACAGCACAGAGACAAAGAGACGGAGGTTGGAGGAAGGGAGGAGACAGACAGCACAGAGACAAAGAGACGGAGGTTGGAGGAAGGGAGGAGACAGACAGCACAGAGACAAAGAGACGGAGGTTGGAGGAAGGGAGGAGACAGACAGCACAGAGACAAAGAGACGGAGGTTGGAGGAAGGGAGGAGACAGACAGCACAGAGACAAAGAGACGGAGGTTGGAGGAAGGGAGGAGACAGACAGCACAGAGACAAAGAGACGGAGGTTGGAGGAAGGGAGGAGACAGACAGCACAGAGACAAAGAGACGGAGGTTGGAGGAAGGGAGGAGACAGACAGCACAGAGACAAAGAGACGGAGGTTGGAGGAAGGGAGGAGACAGACAGCACAGAGACAAAGAGACGGAGGTTGGAGGAAGGGAGGAGACAGACAGCACAGAGACAAAGAGACGGAGGTTGGAGGAAGGGAGGAGACAGACAGCACAGAGACAAAGAGACGGAGGTTGGGGGAAGGGAGGGACACAGACAGCACAGAGACAAAAAGGCAAAGATAGATAAAGGGAGGGAGAAACACATCGAGGTTGAGAAAGGCCGAAGAATAAAAATTGTAATATATATAGAGAGGAAGAGAGACAGGCAGACAGAAATATATATATATATATATTTGTTACTTTTTGCGAGGAAGAGAGACAGGCAGACAGAAATATATATATTTGTTACTTTCTGCGAGGAAGAGAGACAGGCAGACAGAAATATATATATTTGTTACTTTCTGCGAGGAAGAGACACAGGCAGACAGAAATATATATATATATATATATATATATATATATATATATATATATATATATATATATATATATATATATATATATATATGTTACTTTCGGCACGTTTGCTTTTGTTTTTACTTATATTCCACATTGTTGTCTTAAATCAAAGCTACCACCCAAGGTGTAGGACAGGACTGGTGTGACCCATTCTTACAGCACGGTAAGGTAGCACAGGAGCCGCACTGATCACGGCTACGAAAAAAAAAACAGCAGAAAAGCAAAGCCATTAAAGTCATAGACATTAGAACTGATGTCCACTGTTTCGAGTTGAACAATTTTCTGACACATCTGAATCATAATGAAAAGCCATTGAAAATAGTTTTTGTAAGTGAGTTACAAGTTTTGCTGTAATCAAGTTTAATTTTCGATGAGGACTGAAACAAGAAAAACTAAAAATCATCAGAAAACAACTTATTCAAACACAATCACAGTTTTGCCTGAGTTTATGCGAAAGCTGTGAACTTTATGTATGCAATTTGAAACATCTTTGAATCAATACATGATCAAAAACAAAAAAATAACGAACTCACAAAACGTTGTGTAGAAAAATGACAGAATTGATAGTTTCACACTCAGACTTCGGGACCAACTTAGGAAAGCGGAGAATTGAAGAATTTGATACATGCCACTGATTGTCGTGTAAGACATAGCTGCATAATTCTTCTATTTTCAATAATTACACCGTGAATCCGCTACTAGGGTAAGGCGTGTGTTCGTCACTTAACATCAAATGAAACATCTAAGTATATCAGCGACATCCGTGACCTCCGTCAGTAAGTGTCAACCTACGGCAACAGTCCCCAGCAGGAACACCAACTAACACACATTCAGCTTCTGGTTTAGTTCACATCTGCGTTACTCCATGTTGTTAGTTAGACCAACCTTCAGAACTTGATCAATATCCTTTCTCTTTCTACACACACACACACCACCGCCATTTACATCTTTCTAAATATATTTATAAAGACCATTCGGTAATCTATCTTCTTTCCCCCCACCCATCTTTGAACCCAAGACGTTAGATGAACAGTGTTAATCTGCCTCGGGGCAGGCTGTATATTTCCTTATTATGATTTGTCCATGCTCCTCACAGGATAATGTCTTGATTGCTTCGTCAGGTCAAAAGTTATCTCTATCGCTGAGGTAAAATGTTCGCCAGAAGATCTGGTCTATAGGACCTTAATCTACTGGTCCGAAATAAGTGTTGAGTGAGTGAGAGAGAGAGAGAGAGAGAGAGAGAGAGAGAGAGAGAGAGAGAGAGACAGACAGACAGACAGACAGACAGACAGACAGACGGACGGACTAACAGAGACAGGCCTACTCCGAAGTGCTAGGACTTCAAGCTTTAATGGGCTGGAGAAGGCCGAAATTTAAACTAAATTGTGTGGACGGACTATATCAAACAACCAAAAATCGAAGCACTGAACAAGTATAAATTTCTGGTATAATGATATTCTTTGACCTTGACTGTCCAGCAATGACGTTAGATTATTGCAAAACAGCGAGGGTGAAATTACACATCAATTTTAGAAGCATAATTTCCTATGCATTTTTATTTATCTATCTATCTACCTATCTATCTTTCAATATATCTATCTATTTATCTATTTATCTATCTATTCAAGAACATCTTAATATATGTATTATGATACAGTATATCTGTATTGATTTGCACCTTTCTGTTTGTTCTTTCATTTTGTTGTCGGTTCTCATTTAGATAGTTTAAACACAAGTTTTTCTCTGTTTTCTCTTCCAAAATTTTGAATTTTTGCCCACATATTTGTGTAACTCCTCGGAGCAGAAAAAAGAGAAAGCGGGTGTTACTGAGTTATGTATGTGTCTATCTATTGGTCTGTATATGTATATATCTTTTTTTTTTCTTTTTTTTTTTTCAATCCAATCACACCAATTGCATTTTTTAAAAGTGAACAAGGAGATTTCTATCTATCTTTACTTTAACAAATTCTTACAGAGATTGATGGCATATTTTTCTTATGGTTTTTCTTTTCAATAGCATACTTTTATTAGCACAATT
>JAWDGP010002797.1:462500-754136 GCA_033675545.1 Elysia crispata | reverse complement strand
AAAAATGAAAAATTGTTTTTGCCTGAAGCGTTCCTATCTTTGGCCTAGATAGATAGCTTTTAGATTTTCTCATCTGATATGAAGAGTTTCAAGTTCTTTTCTTTTGATTGCCTTGGATGATACCATGTCACAGACTTGGGGCTGCTTTTGAAGATAAAAAAAAACATTCTACAGGTCTATGAATGTGAAAAAATACCCCCCTCCCCCCTTTTCCTATCCTCCAATTTTTTTTCTTTTGAAGGGAGAATTATGTGTTTAGTACGTCCATCTTTAGGTATCTCTGCTCAATAAAGCCACTAAATCAACTCTGGTTAAATATTGTTCCATACATATAATTTTTTTCCCTTTGTAAAAATTGAAAGGAGAGAAGTTTTGAGCCCTTTGAACATTTTTTATTTTAGCAATTAGTTGTTATGTCGCTATATAACGTTTCTTGTTTTCTCTTGATTGAAAAATGTTTTCAAAAATATTCTATCATTTTTTTATGAATGGACCAAACTCTTGTTTCTGCCAAATGACAAGTTTCTAAATGCATCACGGGAGATATGTAGTTTTTTTTCCCCAACACAAGGCTTATGCAATGAAAAGTAAGAATGATGTAATTATAAGAAATGATGCTTTTTTCTTCTAATTGATCAATGTATCCAAACCCTATATTCTTACATTGAACCTCAAAGTTTCAGCCCATCAAGAATTTTCATTGATACATTTGACCCCAATCTAGATAGGCCCACAGTGTTACTATTATCCGCAGTTGGATCCATGTTCTGAACTGAATCAAAACAAACATCGTTGTTGTCCATATTTTAATCATAAAATGTTAAGATGATCAACAGTTTCGAAGGAAACTGAGTCCCATGCTTTACTGTAAATAATCTCTTTCAAATGATTATAAAAATGTCATTTAAGCTTGACCTTCTTTGTGAAGCAAAAGGAAAGATTCCTGGGTTTCTTTATGATTATTTGGTAGTATAGAGCAATGGATTAAACTGCTCCTGACGAATTCATCAACGGCCTGCATAAGAGAGCACTGCATGCTTAGATGGGTTATATCTAATTGCAATCTAATGAATGAAATTTTGAAAACAAAAACATACACAGTAATTGCGAGAGAGTAAAATGGAGATGGTATAAGTTAAGGACTTCTGGCTTTTCATTTTGGATATTCCATTTTAAAATGAGAGAGATGGAACTGTAAATGATACTCTATATAGAGAAATGAATGTTGAGCACACTATTGTGGGCAACTGCAAACACTTTAGTAACTTAGTTGTAAACCTTTTCAAATTTACTTTTGAAGATATTTTCATTTATTTTTATAAACTATTTTCAAAAGTGTTGTATAAAAGATATAATCTTTTAATCAGTCATTACAAAAAGGAAACTCCTCATAGATACCAATACAGGTGCTTGAAATGTGCCGTATCATGTAGGCACAAGTTGGCTAGGTTAACCTATTTTGAGCAAGAGTCTACTGAAGAGATGAATGTTCTAATTTGTGGCTTTCTTTTTGGAGTGGGGGTGAGGATTGCTTTAAATTATCCCATGCCATAAAAATGCCAGAGCTATACTTTGTTCACCCTAATCAACTTGAATGGCAAAAAAAAATGGACTTTGAGCTAGTGCCAAATTTACAGTAAATAACCTATAGCCTATGTATGAACAAGCAAACATTTGCTTAATTTGCCTCTTATTGGATGAAGATTTAAAATACGCAATGCAGTTTCAGTAATCACATATTGTTACTTTGAGTTTTCTTAAATCTATTTCTATTTTACAATCTCTGGCACAGACTGTGAAATCATAGTTTTTAGATGATTGATGAACTGCACATTGTTAGTTAATCCAGCCTGCTCAAACTTGTTTATCAATGAAAGCCCTGCTTTCATGGATTTATGCAGTTGACAAGAATCTCATTTACCTGAAACTCAGCTGTAACATGATTCCATTAAAATGTAAAAGCCACCATACACACCGCGGTTGTGCGAGACGCAGGGGTCAGATTTCAGGAGTCCAGCATTGAGCCACTGCGTGTGTGGGAAAACCGCATGAAAAACCCGCATATAGAGGGGGTGTCTAGCGAGGCGTCAGAAAATCAAGCTCTGCCTGATATTTTCTGGTGCGGTGCCTGACAGGCTCAGCCAGCTATAAAAAAAATTACTTAAAAAAGTTTCAGAATCATATTCTTGTCGAATTTTAGTGCTGATTGATACCAAATAATACATAAATGTTACATAGAATAGGAGATTTAAAAAAAAAAAAAAAACCTATCTGGGTCTCATTGGCTCCTGTGGGTGTGTTGCTGTCATTGGGTTTTCTCCTTTTCCTCCCATTGTCTTGCTTTCATCCTATACGTCTTTTTGCATGAATAAGCGTAACTGAGTCAACTGGGCAATGTGTCACGACATATCGCTCTGTGTATTGACCCCATGAGCTAAAAAATTTCTGAAACCCACGCACCGACCCTTTTCCCACTGTGTGTGTGGTATGTAAAAACACAGCGCAGCATGCCTTGCACTCATATCTTGTGCAATGCCTAGCATCCCATGTGTGTATGGTGGGTCTAAGTCATGTATTGTAGTCATAGTCTCTTAACATCTTTTTGAACTATTCTGGTTTGATCCTTTGTTTAGTCTTCAATCCACAGTGAGCAAGCCGCTCTTGTTTTGCATGCATGCTTTCAATTTCATGGTTTCTCCCAAATCATTAAAATTTACATAAATATAATCAGATCTTTTGTGTTTTGTTACATCTGTCCACTTATGGAGATTTAAAATTTGTTCAGCTTGCGCTTTTTATTTTCTTTGCAAGGCTATTCATCAAAACTTCCTATCTTGACTGGAACAGTATACATGTAATGCATTTCATTATCGTTAATGTTAGAAACTTTCTCAAAAGTGCTTTATTTGAAGTATTCAGTCATTACAAAAAATTAGACTCATCAGCGACATCATATATGGTGCCTTATGGCCCTGTAATGTTGGATGGCAGAAAGGCTTAAGAATAACACTGTTGGAAAAAAGAAAACGGTATACCTTGATACTGACCTGTATGCTCTGAGGGCTTACGGAAGCTGGGGCTCATCTGCTTCTCTTTTACTCAAATTTTTAAAAGCTTATTGTTGGTGAGAAATTCAACATACAATAAATTATAAAATAATTGCATTTTTATACATGATCTACAAGGCCAACCTTATCTAGGAAATGTAACACTGAGCTGTGTGTTGCATGGCCATAATGAAAATGAAAAAAGTTGGATGTAGACTATGTACTAATAGTATACTTAGATGCATACTATAAAAGTATAAAAACAATGTTTACTGTCAAGGAGTAAATTCAACTTATGCTTAGAAACTCCTTTGGAACAATAAAATGTGAAAGTAAAGATATGGTTTAGTCCATACCAGTTAACTATCAAGCTAATTTCACTTACTATGTTGTACATTTTGTCATAATTTGAAAAACAAAAACATGTTTGAAAATCTTTCTTTATTTGAATTTGTTCAATGTAGAACATTGATATTTGATTTAAAAAATGACAGGAATTTTTTGCCGTTGTGCCAATTTGCAATATGAGCTTAAAAAATGTTTTGGAAGAAGAAGAAACTCTCTTTTTAACTAAGCAATCATGTAAACATTTGGCTTACTTTTCTCATATAAAAATACATTTTGATCCCTGATAGTCATCAAGCACAGCATTTCAAAACATCTTTTTAAACAATATTGTCACATGAATAAGTGCAAAACAAAAAACATAAATATTGCACAAAATGCAGTCATATGATATAAAATGTCTGTTCATCAGAAAGATTACAATTACATCAACAATTTGCTAGTGAGAACAATTTCAAGGACAAGTCAAGCATTGCAAGTTACATTTTGTTTTATCACCTTGGAAATCTGGGATCAATGTCCTACTGCGAGCAACATTTTTTTTTAATTCTTATGGAGGTAAACCTTCTTTGACTACACTAATTACAGTATTTCCAAAAAAAAAAAGGCAAGCTTGGTGGACTCTATGCACCATCAATTCTATTGATACAGAAGCCAGGTGGGTTTATTGGACCAATTTGAGTGATAATATAAAAGAAACCAGCCAAACTTATTTGTCCCAAATGCTTAATTCAATGAAATGAACCTTCTATACTAATAGTCCCTGGCCAAACCCAAGAAGCACACTAGAACAACTTATTGATCTCACATGTACATGTATGAGCAATTTTATCAACTGCAAAAACTATTAAAGTTGCATGAGCTGCTCTTGAAAATTTTCATTCACTTAGAAAAAAAAGCCAGCTGTACTAATTGGTGTCATACGATTATTATGAATGATGTGAAAAATATCCGCATCTGATGTTAATATAATTCTATGACAAACCTGTAAAAATTAAAATAAAATGTAGAGCAAAAGAACAGCTTTCCTTCTCTACCTGTATTGCTCTTTGATGTACTCACAACATTAGTCATGATTTGGTTAGACATTTAAATCATCCATTGTGTAAAACAATATTCTTTGGAAACCATGAGATGCTGTTTGGATAGAAAGCAGGGCATAAAGAATTTTACGAAGTCCTGCAAAGTTTTTTCTTTACGTAATTAAGAGAAACAATTTAAAATACTTCATGAAAGCCCTTTATCTTGCACTGACCGAGATTATTTTGAGAGGTTATTTTTAATATAATTCTGGAAATCTTGCAGCATAAAGGCTTTAGTTTTTTTAAGCGGAGCAAACTTAACATAGATAACATGATTCTGCTGCATTTTTCATCTTATGTTCCACATTGGTAAAAGAAATTACATAGATTATCAATAAGTCAATCAACTCAATATACTTCTGGAAATCTTGCAGCATAAAGGCTTTAGTTTATTTAAGCGAAGCAAACTTAACATAGATAACATGATTCTGTGGATTTTTCATCTTATGTTCTAAATTGGTAAAAGAAATTAAATAGATTATCAATAAGTCAATTAACTCACTCTTTTATCATACAAAAAGATTATATTCTCATGACTATATGGCACAAAACATAGATTCATATTTGCCTTGGTACACCAGAACACTGAAAATTGTCATGTTATGAAGATTTCTATCGTAACATAGGCAACATAACTTGACACATTGTCCACTAGTTCCACATTTTATCACACTTTTTCTTTTGAAGAAGAAAGCTCTGCTAAAATTATATAAATTTTCTTCAAACAGAAGTCTTTGTTAAAAAAAAAGGCATGATACCTGATACTTCTCAGATAACAAGCAAATATATAAAGGTCACTCAATATTGATTAAAAAGGAGAAAAATAAATTTAAGACAGGACTGTTGTAGCTCAAGCAGCTGCAAACTATATGAATAGAAATGTAGACGAAAAACTGAAATGATCTTCACTCTCCAGATAATCCATGAGTGTTTCCTTTTGCAGCATCCGCTTTAACAGGCAAATCAATTTTCAGATCACAAAACAAAATCTGCTGCGTTTCTTGAATACTAGCCCTAGATTGGAGGACCATGCACTATATTGAGAGTTGTCAAGTTGTGGGTTACTTCTTTTCTGATGAAGCTACCTGGGGAAGAAACGCAGGATAATAAATATTTTATATATCCAGAGTATTTCAACTTAAATACACATAACTTTTTGTAAAACAAAATCTTTTAATTTAAGGCCATAGTAATGATCATTCAAGACGAAAAATATTTACATACAACTTCTTGGGACGACATCATATCAGAATTATCTTTCAGGATTTCCCAAAATATGTCCTATTCATTATCCAATATCTCTTTCTTTTGTACCTTTTTTTACATCTCTCAACATTTTCTTTTAAATTTGCTTTTTTATATCTAATTACTCTGTGAACCATGGACTCCAATTTTATGTCTGATGAAGTTTTGGAGCAATCTTCCTAATCCTATTATAACAATGTGACACTTTTTTCATTCTATCTTTTATCATATTTTCAGGGGTAAATTAGAAACATTAAAATACTCATGGTTCTGATATCTGCTTGTAATATCTTGGAATGAAGCTCTTATATCATACAGGCTTAATACTTATCCATTTGAATCCGGTTTGATTTGATTTTATGCATAACAAATCATTTTTGATAAGGCACAAAAATTATCAATTGCTCTTTGCTATTTGACAGAGAAGGAAAATTGTTTTATACGTGGATATCATGAGTATCAGACATTAAACTGTTCATTTATAGACCTGAAACAAAAGGTCTAAATTGCTACAATTTTAGGCACTTTGTGATTTTAAATATACATATACAGATTACATTTTAGTATATTTTTTAACCAATGAAAGACATTTCATGAAGGATAAAAATAGCATAATCCAGTAAGAGACAATCAAAGCCAAATTCAACATATTTTCAATGTTATACAGTCTTCATTAAATCTAGTAACTAAAAGCCAGACAAATTGTCAAATTTAACAAATAATGTCCTGTACAATGACCAGCTTGGAAACATGCAGAGCTTATTTTTTCTTTTACATTTTCATCTGAGGTGTTAATGATTGACTATCAGTATTTATGGGGAGGGGAGCAAGTGTTAGGGCTTTTGTCTAACATAAAAGATTGAGATGTCATTCTTGTCCTCTTTCTCCTTGTAGTTCAATTTCTTTTTTTTTTTTATCTTCAGGGTCACAGCACTCAATGTTCCCAACCACTGAAAATCAGTGGCGCCGCAATGATATCAAAATTTTTCAAAACATTCCATTAGTTTAAAGTTAGAAACAAAATAAAACAGATTTGGGTTACATAAACTATTTCATGAGAAGAGGAATTCAAAGTCATGAACAATTCATTCATATTTCATTCATGGGCTTAGGGCAGAGCTGATCACCTCATTCTCCACGTTCTAGTGAGTGCCTCTCCCACCCTCTCATTCCCCCTCCCCTGTCAGAGACAGTGGTAGGTAGATGAGAGCTTGGATTTTTTTTTAAAAACTAAAATAAGGCAGCAATTGCTTTTTCATCAAAGGCCTTTTCTGAGCCAATCTTATCTTGCTTCTTACACAAGTATCACTTGCATGGATTTTTTACAGTCCAATTGATAATGCTAAATGAATAAGTGTTCATTTCATCAATATTCAATGAAAACGGATTACATTGAAGATCTAAAAGCAGCGATTCCATTACTGTCTTTGCTAGAGTTGCGGCACTCAAATGAACCTCAGCTAACACTTTGGGGTCTCGACTTCAGGTTCTAGCTAAGTGGACCAACACCAGGGCAAGGGTGTGGGACACTGAATTTTCAGCCATAACACTAAAGATCACTGTTTCCATTGTTGCTGCCTGGTCTGTCACTGGGATGATGGGTTTAGCTTAGGTGGTTTACTGACGGCTGCTGGAGACTGGTGACTTCCACCCTCACATGAGCCAACTGGGAGGCTGCTTTGATCTTTTTTTAAAGAGAGGGATAAGCTCATTCTTTTTTCCAGTGAAACTTCCTAACTCATAATTGTCTCTTTTAGTCGCAACAATTCTAAGGTGTGCTTCTATAATGATGTGATCTTTCAAGGCCAACTTGCTTCTGCCTCCATAAGTGACAACATTATGAAGACTGCAGAGAGCTTTACTCTGCTTTTTTATTTTCTTAATGCTATCACCAATACAAACTGTCATATCTTTCACCATTACCTCCTCCAATAACCACTTAAAGTTGAACTTGTTCTTTACTTCACAGTCTATTTCTTTGATTAAAGCCTCTTCTGTTCTATCTAGCTGTCAAAGTGCCAGGGTAAGAACTGACTCCTTGATCTAAAACCAGACATTGGATGTTTTTACTGAAGCTTAAATTTAAAATCAGATTTAACTGCTGCTTTTTTCATGATTTCTAGCTCAGTTGTTTTAACTATGTACAGATCTAGATCTGGAATCTAATCTAAGTCCTCCCAACTATAGATCTCACTCGCAACACCTTAATCAAAAGGCAGACTACACTCAAATACACGGTCTTGACATGTGCTTTATCTAGTTTGTCGAGACAATAAATGCACGTGTGGGTGCGCGGTCAGACCCAATGCAAGGCCCAAAAATTCAAATTAGTCATAAGTTGAAATATGATTGTATTACATGCTATGGCATTCGCAAAGCCCGATCTCTGCAATTAGTTTAACACCTTCTAGGTTTCTCGTATAATCATATACAGAGACTACCAATTCCTCCCATATTATCAAAGTTTTGCAGCTCCTTGTGCTAAAATAGTGCGGTGGGGATGGGGGAAAAAAACAAAAAAAACAATGAGGGCCGGCCGTATTCGTGGGAAAAAAATACATTTGACACTAAGTCCTATCACCAGAAGTAGATCTGGTTTAATTATGTGTATTCTACCACTTAATGCCTGCATGGTACGCCTATAGGCCTATCGCAGTTTTTTTCCGCCCATCACTGTCGATCTCTAAGTCTATGCTGCTACATTACAAGTGTCAACAAAACATTGACTTCGGCAAGATAAACAATGTGGTGCGGAACTGTTCAAGACCATTCTAAAATTTAGCGAAACTACATATACAATGCTTTGTGAAAACGGAGACAGCAATATCACGGACCAAGTCTTACGGAAAGTGCCGAGTTTACTATTCCTAAGACTTTGTGTTTGACCAGACAGGCCTACATGCGGGGTTGCACTGAACATTGGAAAAGGGTAAACACTAATGCATTGTGACAGACTGATGCTTACAGAAAATGCTGACTTTACAATTAAGACGAGTTTGGGTTTACTCGAAATACGGTGGCAGCCGGCTACAGGCAAAATTTGCCAATTTTTTTTCAATATTTATTTTTAAAAACACTGATTACTGCTGAAAATTATTTGCTTTCTTTGATCCGCAGATTTTAAACCACTGATTTCCGCGGATCTGCAGAAAATTGTGAGGCCTGTATCTCAAAGACTTCAAAATTACCAGACTGTATAACATTTCAAATATGCAAATTTTATATAGCAGTCTCTACGCCACTTCATAGTATTGACTTCTCTATTGTTTTAATCTTTACAACACACACATTCATTATTCTGACAATTCCGAGCTTTATACAACTAATGCAACCATCTGTAACAAATGTGAGAAGAGAACTTTTAAGATTTTGGGGGAATGTTGCAGGGTGAAAATAAAAGAGAGCATTATTCATGCACTTTGTTTGAAGAAAGCTGCAGTGGCCTCAATGCTGAGCCATACACTAGTTGCTCTTTGTTTCTTTCAAGTAATGACAAATTTACTAATAATAGTCAGATGATTTGGATAGGTTCACAAAAGATAAAGGACAAGTCTTACATCTCAAAAGTTTACAACACACCAACATAAAAATTGTCTATTAGATTTCAAAAGGTTTTACTTTGTTTGATCTCCAAACAACTTACATAAGTTACAAAAATTAATTGTTTCTGGGAATTTTAAATGTAAAAATATGCTGTGGCAGATATGATGGGGCCTAAAGGAGACTTTGATTTCAGGACTCAAAAGGTATTCTTTTTGTTAGCTTTTTGCTTATGGAGAAAGTGAAATGCTGCTAATAATTGTGCAACTCTAGAGAAGCTAACTGACTCGAGAGGCCAGGGGTTTTGGCTAAGGGTGTCATGCCTCTGCATATTAATGCCACACTCTTTTTTTAAACAAGAGATCGATTTCAATAGTATGATAGGGAAATATTATGACTAAGCTCCATTACATTTTTATCCTTTTTGGTATCTCAAAAATCAGTTTTGAAAGTCCAGAGGATCTTCACAGATGAAGCCCTCAAGAATGGATAGCAACAAACTTTTTTCACAAAGAGCAAATATAATTGCCACAAATGTGGCAGAATGAAACCATTCTTCAAAATGGCCACATTGCAGTTTTATGTGACTACCTTATTACTTTTTGAATGTCCCATGTATACAAAGTAGTGTGTTTTCTTGAAATTTCCAAGTTTAAGGTGAAATTAAAATTCTTTTTATGAATTCATAAACCTCAAAGATTTCTGGCCTCACTTTTTTATCATTAAACTAAATGTCTTGATTGATTTTAATACCGAGACAAAAAGTCAAAGCATCAGTTCAGGTACAAATCCTTACGCGATTATCCTAAATATCATATAATTTTTTTTTAATCAAGCAAGTTTTACATATTATACTTGATTGACTGATTGATTGATTGGTTGATTGATTGGGCCTTTTTTGCTTTATGAGTCTAGCCCATCTTAGGAGATGATCTCAGGGCAAAGTCTCTATCTATGCATTTCTCAATTTGATTTTATAGCTTTCCATTAATTGCAGAAAATCTCTGCATTAAATAATTTATCATGGATTATGATGTGAGGGATGAATATATGGATCTTGATCCCTACAAGAAAACAAAACACATAAATGAGAACTGTTGAAAACTAAGTGATAAATGTTTGATCTGCAGTATCCTTCATATTACAATCCTTGTTTTTTTGACAAAGAGAGTGAACCTTGAACTATTAAGTCGCAATTGTTCTAAATAAATAAATGAAACTGCTATTAAAAAAAATCTTACCTCAGGGTTGACAATGAAAAGATTACCTATGGTTGTATAGTCAAAAAAAATCAAGTAGCTTTTTTGATGTTTTTTTTTTTCTTAAATGGTCCAAAATGATAAAAAGGAAAAAAATTAACTTTATCAGGCTCACTTCTTATGCTCTTTAGGTATCCTTAGCTATCCAACTTGGATAGCCTGAATGTTTTGCTGCCTTTCAAAAAGAATGTTTAAAAAAAAACAAATAAAAAACTTAATCTCTTATTTGAACAGCATTTGAATTTGGATTTGATATTTAATGAAAATGAAAGACGTGTAAAGGGAGTCAGGCACTGTGTTTTTAAAAGTAGCCTAAAAAACAACTTAAAAAAGTGTTAGGGAATCTAATAATACTGGACATATCTGTTCAGAAGAAATTCAAGAGAAGAAAAAAAATTGAACTTTTTTCTTTTCAATTCGTGAACAAAGTAGTACTGCTAGAAAAGATAATGTTCTCCATTTTAAAAAAAAATTGGTTTTGCTTAAGAAGCTTAAGTATCCATGGCAAAGGGAATCATGGTCCTTGGATTAGAAAAAAAATAATCCAATAAAACAATTGGTTCATTAATCTACAGAAAATGGGAGATTTTAAATTATGTCATTTAACTTAGCATTCTTGTTTACAGGAGCAGTTGGCTGAGTTCTGCTGTGAACACTTCTATATACAGATGCTTGCTGGGAACTTTGGGGTAACAGCCTGGATGTTTCGTTGTTTCCTCCTCGAAAGCTACTACTGTTGCTGTCACTGACATTGTAGCGCTCTTCCTCTGCATCCTCATCATCGTAAAGGTAAGCATTCCTTTCAGAAAAGCCAGGCTGTGGCAATTCATTGGGCTCCAAGACATGTTTCCGCAAAGTCTCAAATGGTTTGGAAAAGCCAGCATTGCCACTTTCACGGAAAAACTGGAGGCCCATGCCAAGGATTGCGAGAGCAGGCCAGAGTGCATAAAGCACAATATCTGTAGAGAGGCAAACATTTTTTTACCACAAAACACCTCCCAAAATTATTTTAAATAAAATATAATTTCACTGTGTAACAAAAACTGACATTTTTGGAAAAAAAAAGGGACAAAAAGCAGTTTTTTCTGTAACACTTTATGATTGCAAATCACATATTGATGGACCTACATTTCTGTATTGCAAAAGCTGATAGAATATATTACTTTTCCATGAAAGAGCTAAGCTAGTTCTGCATAAAATGATAAGGGCAGCCTTCAGAATACAAAGATTTTTATTTTGTCATTTTGAGATACTTAGGAAAAGAGATTAACTTTCAAACTTAATTGTGCAAATTGTACAATACTCTCTCTCTCTCTCTCTCTCTCTCTCTCTCTCTCTCTCTCTCTCTCTCTCTCTCTCTCTCTCTCTCTCTCTCTCTCTCTCTCTCTCTCTCTTTTTTTTTATAAGTTTGAGCCACTCTGGAATACAAGTATTACTTTCCTTGGAAGTGGCCATTAAGTTTACGTTTTGAGCACATTGCAAAAGCTTCTCCAGGGTTATATTTTCCTTCAGGCATTGCACCTCATAACTTGAAAATTTAATTTAATTCTTTACTGACTCAGCTAGGTAGTGCAGAGTCAAAACAAAATTCTTCCCCAACCTTGTGTGTTGAGAGGATAGATGACCTTGACCTCATTGTATCCATCTTCTGTCTGATGGTAGATGGTGTTCAGGAAGATCATCTCTAGGCTTGCCCACAATGGGATGGCTACAGACCAGAGGACCATCATAGCACCTACAATACCACACGACATGATGCTCAGCTAGAGTGAGATGTGAAAAAAAAATTTATCACAAGGTAAATAACAAAGAGAAAATTGCTTTGAAAAGGCAAAAGTATAGGAAAATATTTCCTTAATCAAAGAAAGGTAGTTATATTTTGTTGTTGTTAAAACAAGACATTTACACTGCTTAAACTGGAAATTTAATTCAAGACTTTTCTGTGGTACATATATATATATATATATATATATATATATATATATATATATATATATATATATATATATATATACATAAAACCTCAAAGCTAGGCAACAGTGAATAAAAGATAAACATAATAATATTTGTATCCCTTAAATCAAATGCAAGTTCACAATTAACAGGGAAGTAAAGAAAGAAAAAAAAAATTAGCATCAATTCAGGTATTAGCTATTTGGTATTTAAAGTTGTTAAAACTTACAGTGAAAAAGAGCTTATCTCCATGTATCTCTCAGCTGTGTTTGTTTAAATCAGTTGGAGGCTATCGATCAAGCTGGTTGCCTTGGTACTACCTATCTTAAGTTAGTTTCTAACGGTTGCCCTGTGAGTGGCTTATGTTGGTGAAAATATTGGACTTGATATTTTGATTTAAAGTTCATAAAAAAAGGGGTAGAATACTCTTGGCCTTCAGGTGATAGGACATTTGTTATTAGTCAAATAACAGCTCAGCGTTACAAATAAGAATTTGCATGAGGAGTAAGGTAAGAGTCTTTCCGTCCAGACAGAGAGCTGAACTTCTTTTTTGTCCCATTATATTCAATTTAGTGAGCTGCTATAATTTTATTTCAATGTTTTCTGCTCAGGGTATTTTTTATCAGGGCAAAAAAGGTCAGCCAGTTATGGCTCAAAGAGATAGAGATCTAATGTTTATGAATTAATATACAAGGGAAAAAAATCATCAAAAACTTTGAAATTATGGTTAGTTGGTTGGGTTTTCATCCTGCACCCTTCCTGGTTGGCAAGGTGGCAACTAGTCCAAGTAGAACTAAAATTCAACTACTTATTTTCAGAATCACAGGCTACCTAGAAGTACTTTACATTATGTTACCTCTAAAATCACAGAGACTATTGGGCTCCCAGCAAGCTTTAGAAGTGGGTTACTTAGATGCGATCCTAACCTACCGTCAGTCAGTCCTTGTCAAAGTTCAACCCTGAACATGTGCACTGAACTGTTCGCCCTACTCTCTAGCAGCTGATCTATCTTCCACCACAGTTTGATGTGATATCTAAATATTTGTTATAGCACTTATTTCGGTTGGCTTGAAAAAAAAAACAAAAGGTTTTTACTTAAAGAAGTACAAAACTATTCAGATTTATATTGTGTGCTATAGATGGTACAGCAAAGAACAAGCATCAAAAAGTAAAAAAAATCCACAGACTTACAAATTTGGGAAAAGCCATGAAAAAGACTGCAAAGAGTAGATCAAAGCATACAAAGCAAAGCGCATAATTAACAACAGCAGTCCACCAGTTGATGTTACCTGTAAAAAGTGGCGAGAGAAAAAAAAATACATTCTAAATTGTAACCAACTTCCCAAATATCAACATATACAATCAAGCTCAGATTTCTCAAATTCATTGGGGGAATTTTTATATATTTGAGGAAGCCCTGTTAGAACAATTCTATTTTTAGCATTCGGGATTAGCGTTTGGACAGCTTTTTTGAATATTATGAACAATGTATGGAGGCTTCATGTTTTCTTGGCTTCTTCTGTATGAGCGTTACAGGGATATGCAATTTGCCGTATTGTCCCTACTTTTGTTATTTCAAACTGCGGATTGAAGACAGATACCTCCCAACAACCCGGCCTGTCATTCCCAACTCATTTTATATGAAAACTTGTCTCTAAACCCCAGCACTTATCAGATCTCGAACTCTTGATGTTAGATCTTGATCTAGACTAGGTCTATATTCAGATCAAAGTCACAAATTTCTTCTAGCTAGGCATAAATTCAGACTAAAGTCCTTCAAATACAATGAATCTTGCTTGTTCCTAAATAATCGTTAACCCAGCCAAGAGCTGTCTGTCAAAGCAGTGAGACCTAATCCCAGCAGAGGACCCGACAAAGGATTGAACATGAAGCTGCCTATTGCCAGTCCAACATTCTACCTTTTGAGCTATCTGGTGTCCTAACAATCAATAAAGAGATTTTACTCGTCAGCTTTTTTTCCACACACATGCACCAATTGATTAGGCAAGGGGTGGGCCCAGACAGATTTACCTGTCATCATTACCCATGTCTTGTACACATTTAACAAACAAATCTTGGTTACAATCAGCCGCTTTGAAGTTTTAGCGACTGACAGGCCTAGAAAAGGTGCAGACAGGCAACTGGTGCCAGGTGCACAGACTAGGCTACAGTAAGGTGGGGGATGAGAAGGGTTGTCTCTTTATGGCCACTAGGGATTAAAGGCTAGGCTGCCTGTCAACAGACTTTTTTCTACACAGTGAAAGGGAGAGGTAAGGCGTGCTTGCTTGAAGAATAGCAAGAGCCGTGTAGAGCACTTGATCAAAATTTAAGATCTGTGAATGTGATGAAAAAGGTTTTTTTTCAAGTCAAGGTGTGTCAATTTTCTTATAGGAGGAGAACATTTTCTTTCTCTAATTGAGGACTGACTTTTTGAAGAAAACGTGTCATAATTTCAAACTAGTTCGATGCAAACGTAGAAATAAGAAGGGAATAAAAAGAGAATCAGAAGGAGAAAACCGATGAGTTTGAGGAATTTGTGATTTCGAGGGATCCGTGTTCAATCTAATCATGTTCTACTGTAAATAAATCTTTTTTTTTTAAAACTATTTTATATCTACATATATTTCACTTCATCATAGAAATTTACCATTGAAGGGTCCTTTTTTTATTTACATTTAAAATGAATTTGCCTTGTCATAGAATGATGATGATATACAAATTTAAAGTTATTTTGAGGTTTTAACATCTCAAAGGCTGTGATAAACTGGTTTCATTGATTGACCATGTTTCAAACTTTCTTTTAACTTTTTAGTGCCTTGATCAAGGCTTCCTAAAGTGCATCCAGGCCAAGTCACCGAAGTGAACAAACTTTTGCAGTAAGTGTAAGAGTGAACTATATCATTTGACCATCTTTAGCAGAGTTGAGACACTTAGATATTTTGTTTTGTGAGGGCATGTAGGCTAAATTATAAGTTTTGAGCACAATTCTGTCCCAAATTTGCTCAAAAGTTAAAAGAAACAGATCACTATAACTCAAACATGCAAAAGTTTGTTCACCTCGGTGAATGGGCCTGTATATTAGGAAGGCTCGGCCTTGATCCATTTGAGATGAAAAGTGAAAAAATTGTCTTTCAATGCACAATGGGTAGTAAAAATCTACTGAGAATCTTTTAAGTCATACCTACTCTATGATATGAATGAGCAGCAATAAACAATCGCAAACCTAACCATAAAAATAAAAGCATAAACAGAAAGTTGAACAAAAAAAACGCAGAAAACAAATAATATACAGGTATAGAATCCTCACCCTTATAGAAAACCCATCACCTTGACATGTCAAAACAAATAAGCTAAAAAGCTGATTTGCTTTTCCTCCTATGCCAACATTCTTTGCCTTTGAGGAGCATGGTGATGTTAAGATGGAAAGGCTGCCCTTGTTAAGTTTCATGCTTGTAAAAGGCTAATTCATTTTTTTTTTGTAAAAGGCTGATTCATTTTTTTTAAATGATTATTTCAAAACTTTGCTTTGTTATTAAAATGAGTGAGTAGGTTAATTTGATTTTGAGGTTATTTTACTTGAGATATTTTTTAACCAGGGGAATAAATACACTGATGGAAAAAAAGAGATAAGGACATTTGCTTTGTAAAGATTACTATCTCAGTGAGTTCCATGTAGCAGCTAAGTACATGCAAACATTTCAGTTTCTATTTTTAAAGGAATTGGTTATTTAAAACTAAGTAAATTATTTAAAAAAACTGTACTGCATTTTTGTTATTTCAAAGAACTTAAGTGCTACCTAAGAAGTATAAATTTAATGTATTTAAATTGTACAAACATTTCTTAGAAGCACTTGTTGAGTGAAAAGAAATAAACAAATTTACCGAATGGGGTGAAGAAGATAACTGCAGCAACTAGGTATCCTGAGCAAAGTCCCATGAGGAAGACCTGCCCAGTAGGAAAATTAAAACGTTGCCAAACAGCAAGCCATAAGCCACCACCAATAGCTCCAACAAGAACAGCAAGCAATAAACAGACTGGTGGGAAAAAAAAACAAAACAAGAAAACTGTTAAAATATCAAATGCATGAAACTGAAGTCTTCTTCTCATTTCAGTATAACTTTTACATAGACTGATTATAAGACTCTTTCAAGCAGTGTTGAAAGGGATTACTTGAGTAATAACCACAATAAGTAGACAAGCTTTTCTCCTAACAATAATGGTTTTTTTATTCTTTGAAAACCAACCTTTCCGGATTATTTCCAGAAAAAAATCAACAGACCTACATCCACAACAATAAATCGAACCTCATTATTTCTCAGCCTTACATTTTAATATCGTGGATTTTTTAAACTGCTATTCAAATTTTAAATGAAATGAACACACAACAATCTAAACCCGCAAGGCTTGCAATGAAAGTATTCCACCTAAAAAGTCATAAGCTTTACTTTGAATTTATTAATAAACATTACACTAGCCTCTTTTTAAAGTCAAAATTAGGTTTAACACAACGTTGTATGCTAAGAAGAGTTTGAGTAATCTGTGTGTATTGATAATCCCACTGTTTAAACTTTTAAAATATATTGGACTCCCCACAGTATCTACTTAGAGACCATATCTACAAAAAAAAAACAGTGGTCAGGATCGCAATCCACTTTATTGGAGAGATAAAGAAATGAAGGCTGAGTGAAGGCGGTGTGAATAATAAGCACCCTACTTTGGTTTGTTTGTCTTTCCTACTATGACCCATCTCTATAATTTGTGGCATGAGTATTTCTCATTTGGTCCCAGTGGTGTCGTGACGATTGGGATTTTAGTGGGGCTGAACAATATCATCTTAACTTAATAAGACTAACTTTATTGTCCCATTTTATTTTTTACTATGTTAGGCAACATAAATAATGTATCGATAATTGTTTAAATTTCTTCAAAAGTGTATCGTCATGAGCCAGAGAACTGAAGAGATTTTGAAGTAAATAGTCAACTCTATTCATTATGTTGTCACATATAAAAGCATAAAATTATATTTTCATAAAATTTTTAATGTAGCTTAGTTTCACAGATGCTTTCATTTTCAAGTGAATTGCAAGCATGGATTACATCTTGATCACCTGTCAGTCTAGCAAAATAATGCGTCATGGAGACAATCATCACAATGTAAACTTATCTGGGTCACAAGCCAATAGGCCAGGATATCAAATTTTAGGGCTTAAGCCCCAACGTGGTGTAAAATTACATTGAAATGGCACCTAGCATTCTTCCTGACAAGGCTCGGCTTAAGTCAAGCAATAACGTTAATTGTATTTGTAGGAACAGAAAAATTTCGGGCTCAAAGAAGGACAGACCAATGAAAGACCTTCTTTCTTGCTTACACGAGTGCGCCATTATTAGAACGCGAGCTTGTAGTAAGCATAGTAATAATACTTCAACTAATCATTTTTGCAAGAGCGAGACGTGTATATTGGCGCCTTATGTCGCATCGAAGGATTACTAGGGATATCTTGTTTAGTTATATGAACCAAACGTGAGAACAATGCAGACACAGATCTAGCCAGCAATCTTCAGTTGGTGATGATGGTTATTATATCATTCTTTTATATTTGCTATTTGTAAATTAAGTGCATGAAACTGACACGGAACAACCATTGTATTCATAGTCCAAACAACAGGGTGGGGCTGAAGCCCCAAGTCCCTGCCCAGATGATGCCACTGTTTGGTCATACTCTTTAGACACTATTACTCTCAATTTTGTACAAATATTTTCTGCCTCAAAGTAACCAATAGTACAAATACAAAAATCTGTTCTACCTTGTGGACTTTATTATTATCATCAGCTGGATATGATCAACATTACCTACATTCTTTCATTTACATGGCATAAAGCCCCATTTAATTATACTTTTCTTTTCACAGGTTTATTTGGGTTTTGATAGGTGTCACTATCTACGTACCATACTCTATTTTCTTTTTTATCTTGTTTTTCATTTCAAGAGATAAAAGACTGGCTATAAACGATAATTCATGGTTTAAACAGTGTTGTTAAGGCCTATCCACCTATCAACTTTTTTTAATCAAGTGAGCACCTCGCAAAGTTGATTGGATGGCATTTGACTGCATCATCAAATAGCCCAACTTTGGATTCAAACCCAGGCCCTCCCATAAATCTTTTTAGGCAAGTGTGCTATTGACTAACAAGGGGATTCCTATTATAACAACCCATTCCAACAATATCCACTGATTTAGGAGAAACAGTTCCGATTTTACAAGAAAATAATTATAAGTTTTCAATTGTCTATTTGAGTTTTTTTATGTAATACAGCAGATATAAAGCAACTAAAGATTAGAGAGGTATTTGTGAGTGAAGAGGCAGGAACCCTATGCCTGTATTGAGAGTGTTGCTACACACAGTGTTACATACCCCAATCATGTGTTTGGGCATGATAAATTGCAATGTAGGTCAAGAGGCTTGAGAAGATAAAGCCAAACACCACTTGAGCTGAAACACAAAGAGAAAAATGAGAAGTAAATTGAAGTAAGAACAGGCAAACAACTATACACCACTGGCTAACCGGAGCACAAACATGTGATTATGTCTTATCACAACACAGATAATGTCCAATCAAAGATACCAATAGCCGCAGTGGTAGTGATTATAATGAAGATTTATATAACTATAAAAGAAATGGCAGATGTCAAGATTAACAGTAAAATTGTCATTTTATGACAATAAGAAAATGAATACGAAAATTAAAAAAAAAATAACCACATGGAGAAAAAAAGAGGGAGGAGGTGTGTGTGTGTGTGTGAGAGAGAGAGAGAGAGAGAGAGAGAGAGAGAGAGAGAGAGAGAGAGAGAGAGAGAGAGAGAGAGAGAGAGAGAGAGAGAGAGAGAGTATAAAAAGGGACAGAAATAGAGCAAGAGCAACAAAGACAAAGACTGTGGATAGAGTGTGAGATAGATAGACAGACAGACAGACAGCTGACAGGCAGAAAGAGATAGAGAAAGAAAGAAAGAGAACAGACAAATTAATACCAATGCTAACTAATGAAAATTTAGATGTCTGATATATTATCATATGCAGAAAATGTGGTCACACTCTGCATGATACAGACACATTTTAAGATGGTTATCTCAAATTGCTTCCTCAGCCCTTTTTTTTTTCTTTCTTTCTTTTTCTTTACTTGGCACATGATGATAAACAGGGCAGCATCTAGGCTGAATAAATTAAGCAACAATAAAAGAATTGATCTACAGTGACAAATATTTTACTTGATGTTACAACAAACAGTACAAGTAAACACTAAATTAACCTAAAAAAAAAAACAACTCTTCAGATTATTGTTGATAGGTTCTCAATTAGTTGCCCTGCTCTTTAGCGTAGGCGATCATGACCTTCCATGCATCTCTATCCCTTGTCACTTTTAGTGCTTCTATCACTCTTCTTACTTTGAGCCGCTTCGTTAGTCCATCCAACATCTTTTGATGCTGTTTTTCCCTGCTGCATTTTCCTTCAATCATTCCAGTTGCCACAAGATGTTTTAGTTTCTCTCTTCTCATCACATGGCCAAAAAAGGTTGTCTGGCGCTTACGTATTCTATTTATGAGAGTTGTTGTGTTGGCTTCTCGTAACACAGTTTCTTTTTATTTCTTTGCAGTCCATGAGATCCTTAGATTCTTCGTAGGAACCACATTACTGTTGCTTCCAGTTTCTTTTGTAACTGTTTTGAAATTGCCCAGGCCATCACCAATATGAAAGTTCATCAACAGTATCCAAATATATGATGCTTTAAAAAGTTTCAACTTAGAACCTAATAATAGAGCTGATTTCTTTTAAAGCATATTACAAAGTGTGTAAAAGATTTAGAATCTAGAATAATATCAAACTAGCAACAATATGTAAATGGAGATAAGAAAGTTCATAATAGCAGAAGGGCTAATTCACATATGCTTTTTCTAGCCTAATATTCTATTGTCCAAAGACAAGCAAATGCTCCAAATGGGTTTCTAGTGGTGACGATAGTGCATTTAAAAGAAAGATAGAGAAATAGGGACAGGAATGAAAGACAAAAACAGGCGGAACAGAGAGAGGACAGTGCAGGAGAGAAAGAAAGAGAAATTGAAAGGGGATAAGGAGAGAGAAAGAGAGATAGAAAGAGAGAGAGAGAGAGAGAGAGAGAGAGAGAGAGAGAGAGAGAGAGAGAGAGAGAGAGAGAGAGAGAGAGAGAGAGAGAGAGAGAGAGAGAGAGAGAGAGAGAGAGAGAGCAAATGGTTGATCTCTTAAACATTATTTATTTAGGTACTGATAATCCTTGATTTTGTTTACTAATCAATTTCCCTTTTTGTTTTCATATACAAATCTATTTTTGAACAGCTGTGAAAAATTTGAATTACTAAACTTACTTGCTCTGAAATAGCGGTGCCCAAACAGCAACAGGAAGAGGCCAACAACTCCAAGTATAATTGCCCCAATTATTCTCAATACAGAAACTGGGGAAAAAAAATTATGTGTGTGTCAGCAAAATGGAATCATTTTCTGTAATATATATATGTCAATCCAGGTAGATAAATAGATAGATAGATAGAGAGAGAGAGAGAGAGAGAGAGAGAGAGAGAGAGAGAGAGAGAGAGAGAGAGAGAGAGAGAGAGAGAGAGAGAGAGAGAGAGAGAGAGAGAGAGAGAGAGAGAGAGAGAGAGAGAGAGAGAGAGAGAGAGAGAAAATGGTTGATCTCTTAAACATTATTTATTTAGGTACTGATAATCCTTGATTTTGTTTACTAATCAATCTCCCTTTTTGTTTTCATATACAAATCTATTTTTGAACAGCTGTGAAAAATTTGAATTACTAAACCAACAGAAAATATTCAGAAAGACACACCCTAAAAAGAAGAAAGACTTTTGAATTACAAAATTTAAAATATACACAGAAACTAGTAGTTAAGTAACTATAATATATTAACAGCATGAGACTTAATACAGTTGGCCCCACTAAAACCTTACAGCCTTACAACCCTCTTTTTGTTTAGGATCCTCCTACTGTTTTTCTCTTCCTTTTTATATCTGACATTTTTCTGGGATGTTCTTAGAATCCATCATTTAATGAACATTTTTTACGTCTCCATCCCCAGAGTTGTGCTTCTTTACCTGACAAGTTGACTGATTCTCTAATCATCTGAAACTGTCCGAGATTTCTTTAGGCAGTAAGTGCTTAATGTTGGGGAAGAACAAAGACTGAGCATGAGATATGGGCAAGCAAAGAGATCAATAAAGAAGCCATTTTTTATAATCACTCTCTTGCCCAAAGTCAAGTTGCCAATATATAAAAATACAGACAGAGAAGTCAAAGGGTTTTCTTAAGGATCCATCAATCTAGACTCAATATACTCCCATATATGAAGAGACACGAGTTTAACACTCTGTTTGGGAAAGAGCAAGAGAGGACAACTCTGTTAAGACTGACAAGACATCATTGCATCTGACCTGCCCTTAAACTGAGAATCATAGGTGTTTTTCAATCTCTGTCTTATCCTCAATTTATACGAGGGTGATGGGATGTCAGATAACTCACTCATTAATGCATTAGACTGTCAATAAAGAGACCATGCGGCTATGTGTCAATAGGATCAGATCTTACCAAATTATCATTACCCTAAAGCTTGACTGGAACCCCGTTATCTATATGATTGTTAAAGGTCACAGCAGCATTCCCTTTTTTGGCATTAATTTACATCAATTTCCATAATTCTGCATCGTGAAATTCTGCGCAGGAATTCAGTTGAGTCCAAATAATTCGAAATTTTGGATATTTCAAAGTCGTTTACTTTTACCGAATATTTCTCTATTTAAGCTTTATTGAAAAATATCGGTAAGTTTGAATTTTTAAATGAAGATCCGGCTAATTCGAAGCAATTTTGGCCTGATTTTTTTTTTATTCTGACAGTGAAAGCACTTTTCCAGGCCTGTAAACAGTAAAACAAAGTACATGTAGTGCTATGCTCCACACGGCAAGTGATTCTGGTGTATGTGTATGTGTTTGCCCACCTACGTTACAGACAAGAATCTGCAATAAGGCTGCAAGAGAGAAAAGAGTTAGGCCCACCCCAACCTCCCTGCCCACTTGTACTACATTTCTAATCTGTCATCCACATTTTTTTTAACTCTCTTTTTCTATGTATTCTGATAATTCAAATTTCGGATAATTCGAAGTCTTTTTTTTATCCGAATGATTTCGAAATAAGCGGACTCGACTGTAGTTACATAACTATTATTCACAAGCACAACATAATTACAAATGTTTATATCCTCTTCCTTCACTTAAATGACAAGTATTGAATGCAAAAAATATCTTCTAGTACTAGTAGAGATGCATGATCTTGTACTGATAAAACCATTTTGCATTTTCGAAATTGCCTAATACAAACTTTTTCATTACATTGAAGTTTAAAAAGCAAATCAATTCATTGGAGAGATGGGACTAAATTATCTTGTACAAAAAAATGGAAGAAGAAATAAACTCACGCTCAAGACTACACTGGCCTGCATCAATGTTGCATGAATAGGAAGCAACAGCCGTGTAAGAAGATGAATGTCCAGTGTCTTTGCGTTTGACCAACACACTGTACACAACACCCTGAGCTTTTCTTGACGAAACACTTACTTGTGACTTAGAGGTAGGACCGTTGGTCACAGAAAAAATCTAAGATGAGATATTAGAAATATTGAAAAAGAAGGTATTATTTTTTTATTCATCAGCATTCTTAACCGGCTTGACTGACACAAAGATAATTTTGCCTTGAACACAGTCTGAATGAATCACATGTCACACATATCAATTTTATATTAATGCATGTTTCCTCTGCTTTTCATCAGTTAAAAAAAAAACAAAAGCAGCGGTCATTATTTAGGCTTCAATGTTCCCACTATCAGCTGTTTAAATCATTAAAAATTACCATTTTTTTTTTACAATCCAACCCAGTTTAACAATTACCTTTTTTTTTTTTACTACAAATCAACCCAGTTTAAAAATAACAAATCATGTTGATTGTGTCATAGTCATCTTGCAACTTTTCTATTCTGTGGTAATATGAATATATTTACATTCTTTCACCTCATATCTGTCTTTGCTGTATTCTCATTTTCACAAGTGTATATACAGTACAATTGAAATACTCATTTCACACAATTCTGAGCATTGATTACCTGTAACCTTTTAAGAGTGAAAAACTGTAAAAACAAGTCTTGAAGATCGAAGGAACTTTCATTACTTAAGGCTAGTCTAGACATTCAAGAAAAGATAAATCTTAATCTAAGGGTGGAGCATCCATATTACTGTGTGATGAATTTCAGTTGTTCCTTTTAGAGTCCATTTTCTCAAAAACAAGACAAATCTTATTTTTGTGACTTATATTACCTTGGTACCATGCTCTTCCAAGTCCTCAGGTCTGAGCATTTTCGAAATAGCCCGGAGAAACTCGTCTTCACCCAGATCTCTCTCCTGCATGAAATAGATGTAGACTTCATACTCCAGATTATCTACGATCTGCAAGGGTATTGGAAAAAAGTGCAGGAGTTAGATGAAAACAAGGCATACAATGGAAGGCATATTACCAGACTTGCAATATATTTTTTTGTCCTCTTTTTCATTTTCTTTTTTTTTTTTGGCTTTATCAGTCATGTTGTATATCTTCAGCCTTGGGTATTTTTCAAAGTTTTCGGTTCGATATAAAAGTATTATTATACATAACTTAGAATAATCCAAGAATAAGCCAAAGATAAACAGTAAAGATCAAAATAAGACAAGTTGTTAACAGAATATCCTGTATGTTGATTAACAAATGGATATAGTTATCGCCCTTCATCGCCAGCTATCACCCATACCAAGTGCGCTTTGTGTACACTTTTGGTATACGGAATCATAACTATATTATTATTTCACATCCGTTCAAGCTTTGCCCTTTCCATAGAGGAAGAGTTCTACTTTTGTTTACAGTTTACAGAAGTCAGATTGGAGATCGGGTTGCAAAGTTACAATTTTTTGGAAACATGGTTTTCAACTTCCTGTCACAACTTGTCAATAGACGTGTAAATGATGAAGAAGGGAGCTCTGTTGATGATGTACATGAAGAAATTGGGTAAGAGAGTGATGTTGAATGTGATGGAGAGGAGGGCAATGATAAATCTAGTGTAGAACTAGAATCATACCTAGATCTACATTCTAATAATAATGGTGTTGATGCCAAGGGTGATGTTGGATTTGTATGGTCAGATCAGCTGCATAATGTTGAGATTGAACTCTTTACTGCCCATACTGAACCTAAATTAGGGGGATATGGACATTGGCTATGCATCTGATCCTTACGGTTTTTTGAAGCTTATTATCATAGATTACAACCATAACAGCATCACAAACAACTATTAACACAACTGAAGGCAAATAAAAGTTGAAAAAGTAAATTTTATTTGAAAAAATTCAACATTTTTCCATTTTTTTTCCACTAGTTTATGTTTGCAATACCAAGTGTCATACATCATTTTAAAGTGTATTTAATTCTCAATTTTTTCTGCGTTAATCTCATGTTTATATAGTAATTTACTAAAATATTATAGATGTGTTAAAAAAAATTGTCATTTACTAAGATTTATACCCCTTGCATAAGACATTTACCACTGCAGCCTGTGAGCTGGGCCAGTTCTCTAAGGGTTTAGAGTATGTTGATCATTCTTGCGATACCTTCAAAGCAGATTTTTCATATTACAATATTCAGTTGGTAAGTATGAGCAAAAAATATCCCTTAATCATGCTCTACTGCATTACAATACTCCTGACCTAGATCTGGCTAAAACTTGATTTATCAAGTAAGACTATAATATAAAATCTATTTGGTATGCGCGGGGCACAATTTGAATTTATTTTTTTTTGCTTTGATAACCACTAGGCTCGTCTTTGTAACATAGCTTGGACTATTTATTAGAAGCTTGTAAGTTTATTATTATATTTAGTTCCCATGCCCCAAAATTGGTGAAATGTTTAAGAATATACAACAATTTTAACTAATTAAATAAGGTATGAAATACCAAGTTAGACTATGTGTGTATAGCTGTCAGAGGCAGGCAAATAAGTATGAAATAAGTGAAGCTTATTACTCCTTTTAGTGTGAGGGGAATTTCAGAGGATGACCTAGAGACCTGGCAAATCGGGATCCAAATCCACAGATTAACAGGATCATCACAATCCCTGAAAACGAAAATTTAGAAATTAATCCTATCATAAGTTTACCTGTGAATCTTCACAGCCAGGCAATTTTTCTCCTTGTGGAGCTGCTTGGTTGGCCCACTGAAAGAAAACACGTGAGCGGTAAGGCCTCATATGGTCCACAACAATGGATGGATCCAGTTCCAAGTTAAACACCTGGTTACAGCCCCCAGGGACTGGTTCTGAAGAGGTGAAAAATTTATTGTATGGAAATCTCACTCACGAATGAGAAAACTTAAAAATATCGAAAAATCTTACTGTTCACAACACTAAACAAATACAAATATGAAAAAAAAGGATCTGTTGATCAAAATGTAAGTCTTGCCCACCTACAGCAGTTTCTTTACAATTACATCACAAAATTTTGTTATAATCAGATGCTGGTGACCCAGTTTTGATAGAAAGTAAGAGTTAATATCTTTTCCTTGCATTATCTTAATACATGAAAAAAACAACTGACGCATGTATTTGAAAAGGAAAAAGAAACAATTATTCAAAATTACAAAAGCTTGTTAGAAAACAAATAATGAATTCTGTTATGACAAGTTGCTTTGTCTTATCGACTTCACTTTCTTTTGTAATTTCAAAACTAAAAACCTAATCAATGATCATGGACATTGCTTCTTTTGATCGTCAGATAGATCTAGATCAAATATTTACAAAGACAATCTTGTTACCGTCAGAGATTTTGATATTGAATACTGACTCTTTTTTAAAAGTCAATTAGTCCTTTATCCATATTACAAGAATCCTAATATAATGGTATTAATTCAAAAGTCCCTCACATCTCCTTACAACAGCATTCTACTATAACAGTTTATTACATTAAATAATTGTCACTGTATCACAGGTTTTTCAGTAAGGTGTTTTACCTTTGTAAAAACGCAATTCAGTCCCTAATAGATTTTTCTTATCTTCCCATGTTGGTCATAACCATCTACTTAAATGCTTTCTTCGTTTCTCAGAGCAACAGTAGTTAGACAGATCAATCATTCCATGACACTAAAAAACTCTTTCTATGTGTGTAAAGGGCAACAATGAGCCTCCCAAAGACAACATTTATATGTACCTTCATTGCTATAATTTATCTAAAGCTTAGATCTGTAAAAAGCCTTTCTACTATGAAAAGAAAGAAAAAAAAGAACAAAATGATGCTTGTGACAGTGATTTCTATATACTTGCTATGGCATTACTTCATTAAAATAAAGTAAAGTTTGTCTTTGAGCACTTTTTGTTTGAGAGCACTTTAAAAGAAGTTTTTAATTCAAAAACTATTTTTCAATTAAGTATTTGCTTTCATTTATTCATTCTAATATATTAATTTTTCAGAGATTATATAAACAATCAAGATTAACTTGGTACTTTCATTTTAAATATTTTGATGAAACATTTGCTGGAAAAAATTTTCATTTATCTATAATTAGCCGTTTCCCTCATGACCATTAAATACAAATGACTCATCACTAAAAAAAATCCCATTCAGTTTCTGATTCTGTGAAGTTGAAACCGATTCTTTTAATTGCAAATCAAATATGGTATGGGCTGAGATTGCTATGACTCATTTGGAAAAAACAATTGATGAGTTTTGCCATTAATTCAATCATTAAGGTAAAATTAGATAAATTTCTCATCTGCCACAATTAGCAGGAAATTCTTTTTTTATCAACATAAACATTTACCTAGTAGTTCCATCTCTCTTTTTACAAAAATAAAAAAAAACGTGCACCCATTACTCACCATCATCTGTGTAAAGCTGCACAATCACTGAAACTGTCACATTTTGAGTGCAGTTCGCTTTGACATACCAAGTTCCCCTGTCTTGGCCGAGATTAAGATTTAAGAGTTACAAGGCCAACATTTTTCCCTTTTTTTGTGAAATCAGCATTAAAATCGTTTTGTGATGACAAAAACAATGTCTTCCTTTGAGAATGAACCTGAAAGGTAAAGATTGTGTGAAATGATCACATCATAATTTAAGTGCATGAATTTAAAACACTCCAAAAGACAAAATTATGATGTAATGGATTTTTCTTTAACTCAAGTATATCATACCGATTTTCAGGGAACATTCCACAGATATCAGGTTGTCTATCTACGACATCAAATACCCTCTACACTTAAAAAAATTAAGGTTGCAGATAATCGTGACTGCAAATGGATCTTTTTAATTTAAAAAAATTATTAAGCGGCCTAATATATGGAATGTGATTTCATAAAGAGTTATGACATTATGTCAGAAGTTGTGAGTTTTTCAATTATCACAAGCATTTCAAAGATCTAAACAGTATAAGATGATTTTGTTGTAAATTTTTTCGGATGTACACGTTTTATGTTTCCCTATGACAACTTAAAATAGAGCTCATAACTTCCAACTAAGAAGCATAACTTTGTGAGAAGTCGCATTCATTATTGATCTTTTTTTTACGTCAGTAGCTTCACAAAGAAGTAAACTTTACGTATGAATTTAATGATCCTCCACTGGTTTGTGGTTGCAGATTATCAATATGATCTAGATCTCTCTAAAAAAAAAAACCATGAGCAGTCTATAAAGAGAAGATCAGTATTGATATGATATGATTCTGCAAAAAAAATTACATAATTTTGCTCTCAATTTAGCAAAGGTAACATCAGAGTTCTCATGCATTAATAATGTATATAACACCTGGATCATCAATGCTCTTTTGTAAAGATTTGCCTCTTGCACCACTTGTACAAAACCTTAAAAATACAGAGGAACTACTTTCATAAGCTCTAAATGGACCACTGGTCATATGTGACTTTTAATTTAAAACCATGTCTCTAAGGAAATTAAGCCTAGAAAAGAGACTCCCCTCTTTCTATTGTGGTCTGTTTTTCCTGCATTTTACAAGTTTATACATGAAGGATCCACTGCTGTGTTCTCTTGAATCTTAATTTATAGTTTTAACATATTGACCAGCCTTCATTATTAACTATACAGAATATGACTGCAGACAGATAGAGCATAGTGGTAGGTACAGGACGCTTAAAACAAAAACAACCAGACACTCAAACTCCTTTCTGCCAAAATCTATTTCACTAGTCAATGATAAATTAAAAGGTGAAGAATAGACAATAAGTGTGTAAACAGGCTTATACCACTAGGCTTACAGAAAACTAAGTGCAATATCTCTTTCATAATTTTTTTTTTTAAAATTATAAGTTTAACTCATTAAGTTCTTCAAACTTTTAGATGTGATTTTTAAAAAATAATACCATTATTAGTATAAACTATTTATTTATTCATTCTAATCTTTACAAGATAAACATCTTTTAGATATGTTAACTTAATCTATATAATATACTTGCTCTGTATAGAAACATGAATACATCTACCTTTATATAAATATATGTATTTTTTATTATCTATTTATTTATAATATATACCTGGATTTTTATCACATGTATTTATGACTTTTTAAGTTAATATGCATGTCAATTTTTTAATTTCCACAAGAGGGATGAATAAAGTACATCATATCTTATCTTATCTTATATAATTATTTGGTCTTCACATGTAAAAAAAAAAAAGCAGAGCTCAAGTTATACTTTGTAATACTGAGATATCAATTCTAAAATTATCAAGTCTATGAATTATGAGGATTATTTATAAAAGTCAGTGCACACAACAGATAGATGGCAATTGTTAACGAAAAGTATCAACCAACAGTTTCTCATTCCGATTGGGGTACCCAGAAAGAAGAGGAAAAATATTGCAATATTTTCGTGTTTTTGTTTAAAAAAATAACCACCCTGAAATGCGGATTTGTAGAATTTTCAAATCCATATAAAAATTGGTTAAATTACAGGTTTGGTGTTCCAAGAACCTAAAGAATATTTAATTGGAAGTAAGATGCTCAATAGCAGAAAGTCTTTAGAAAAGAACACTCAAAAATTATGATCGTTTTATCCCTAAACTCTTGACTCTCTAAGGGGGCTAGGCTAGTATATTCAATTTTCTCAAAATGATCAAATACAGATTGATAAAACCATTAAATTTTAAGAGCAATTTTTACCTGCACGACAACAAATCTGGCTCTTTCAATTTTGAGGCCTCGAGTTTCTAAAGATGATGTTTCATTGGCTGGAAGAGTTATGGTGTACGTCTTTTCGACAAGTATTTCAAAATTTGCACTCTCTAAAAGAGATAAAAAAAAAATCAAATAAAAATTAAAAGTTACATCTAATGCATCAACAAAAAAGCAGAGATGAAAAAAAAAAAGAAAATGAGGCAGTTTGAAACAAGAGTACTATCAACAAAACATTACTTTGCAAACTGACACATAACATCTCAGATAGACTTTTAAATTCTTCAGTTCATGTAAACAATATTTCACTTTGATTCCAACACATGTTGGTATATGACCCCTTTATGTAGTGGTTGTACCTCAAACCCATTGAAATATTGAAATATGAAGTTCATATGATTAAGGGTGAGATAGGAATTCAATGATCACAAATATTTAATCATTACAGTAAATAAAGTATATTGTTTTTTTAAAACTCCCAGTTACTGGAAAATTAAACAAGGTGAGCTAACACTTTTTTAAGTGTGACAACAATGAAATGAAATGAGCTTAATTTCCACAAAGATAAGAGGAAATCTACATTTCTCTGAAATTTAAACAGGAGCAAAAAATAAGAGAGAGAGAGAGAGAGAGAGAGAGAGAGAGAGAGAGAGAGAGAGAGAGAGAGAGAGAAAGAGAGAGAGAGAGCAAGAGAGAAAGAGCCAGAGGAAAAGAAAGAGAGAGGAGAGAGAGAGAGACAGACAGACAGACAGACAGAGAGAGAGAGAGACAGACAGAGAGAAAATCTGCATATAATACTTTCAAACCACAGTTGGAAAACTGAGTACAAAATGAGAAGTTTAGTGCACACAAATTTACTTGAAAAGGTCAGAAAGCAATAATAAATTAATGAAAACATTATTTTCTGACAAGAAATTTAAATTCTATGGCTCAAAAGACAACTTACCAGCACAGTTGTGTAGACAAAGCAAACATATTGCTCCTACACAAAAGCTGAATGCAGATACACCAACCTTGATCATCTTTCAATAAGAGCTCTTTGATTTTCAAGAAATAAGTTTCATAACTCTCTTATCTTTCTCCTCAGTCCTGCTGCTAAAAAAAAAAACACAAATTAACATAAAGAACTTCTCTTTTTCCAAAATTGGATTACAATATTAACTGCTAAGAAGAACAAATATTTTTTGAAGAGATTCTTATTTGGTGATGATGTAAACTTCCATTTGTTTTAGCCCTCAATATTTTTCTACAGCACAATTCCCTGGATATCTTTGTGATCAGGCAAGTTCAATGAGTCCTAATTATAAATATAAATAAAAATTGACTTTGGTTTTATTGATACACTATGAAGAAAAGGGAATAAAATCACTTTGACAAAGTCGCATCAAATTTTCCCCGATACAGTAGAACACGATTAGATTGAACATGGATCCCTTAAAATCACCAATTCCTCGTCTGATTCTCTCTTTATTCTTTTCTTATTTCTATATTTTTGTCAAACTATCAGCCCTCAATTAGAGAAAGAAAATGTTCGCCTCTTAAGAAATTTGCCAGACCGTGACTTAAAATTCTATCAAGTGCTCTACACAGCTGTTGTTTTCTTCAAACAAGCACGCCTTACCTCTAACTTTTACAAGTTTTCACATAAAGCAAGTTGGAAATGACACATCCAGTTGCTCAGAGGTATCTGACTTCAATTCTCTTTTTGAAATTCTAAAAGTAGGGAAATTGTGCAAATCAGGTATCCCTGTAATGCTTGGAATTGTACGGAAATAGCCAAGAAAGCATGAAGCCTCTATACATTGCTAAACCACTTCAAAATATACACAAAAACTGTCCCAAATGCAGGGCTGGAGATATAAATTGATCTGGTGGTAGATTTTTTGGAGAGTAGGGTTAACACTTCCCTATTTTGAGAGGAAAAAATATTTAACGCCTTTAATGTTCGTATGAAAAGGCTTGATCTTGTCTTTTTTTCATAACACAAAAATCCATTGTGCTAAAACATTTGTTCAAAAAGAATGTAGTGGTGTAATTTGAAGTTGGATGAAGATAAAAGTGGAGATTCCTTGGACTAATATTTGTTAGGGAGAAGTGAACAGAAAAGGAGAAAAGTACAGAATCATTCAATAAATTGATGAGATGTGCAAGAACAAGGTTAAAGCAGGCAGTTTGATACTATCAGCAACAAGGAACTGTTTTTAGTTCTGCACTACAGAGACCCTTAATGTTGAAATAATATATAGTCTGGCAAGCAGCACCATCTGATTAGCTTCCTCATCCGTATAAGTATGAGACTATGACCTCCAGTCCTACAACACTAATCTTGAAGTGCGTTTAGGAAAAAAAGAAACCTTTCAGGTTGTTTGAGCTAAGGTAAACGCACAATTCCTTAGCCTTGCAAAATAAAACCTCAAATCATAAGGGATACTCCTAGAGTTACAACAGCATATTTTGAGAACTTACCCTGCTTGGTCATGAACACAGAACAAAGAGGCAAATTAACCAATATTCAATTAATATTGCAGGGAAGTCAACTTTGATAGAACCTTAAGGAAAGTTATGCTGGACCATTTCACGTTATGATGACTGGAGGGTTAACGACATCTTCAGGAGTTTGAAACGAGGTCAATTTTGAGGAAAATGCCACCTTTCAATTTTTATAAGGTCCACAACCAAGCAATGTTCAGATATTTATAAAGGCAACAAAAGGAAAGAAATTTATGGCTATATTATTGCAGTAATCGGCCCAACTCACTTTAAGCTTTAAAATTGTATTTTTCTTAATGAATTTGATATGCTGAACACGAATATGAAGGTTTTGTTCATCGCAAATGAATACTTTACAAGATAAGCATTCTTGTGATGCTCTAAAATTCCATTATACAACAAGTTTCAAATTCGCCGAGAAACATTTCATTGAGAAGCCTAAAATGAGTGGGGCCGATATCTGCAAATTTACCAAATAGCTGCATAAGATATCTGTTTAGAGCAACCTGGCAATCAAAAGACCTAGAAAAAGCGATTTGTCAGCCCGACTTTGGGTTATGTTAAAACTTGCTTCTATCTCATCTACTCTTGGGTTATCCCTTAAAATTTTATGAATTGACAATAAGATGATTCAACAGTTGTAAGGGTTTTCATTCATAGTACTATACTAATAAATCTACAGTCGAGTCCGCTTATTTCGAAGTCATAAGGAAAATAAAGGACTTCGAATTATCCGAAATTCGAATTATCAGAATGCATAGAGAAAGAGAGTTAAAAAAATGTGAATGACAGATCAGGAATGTCGTACAAGTGAGCAAGGGGGTGGGGTTGGGCCGAACCCCTTTCTCTTTTGTAATCTTATTGCAGACTCTCGCCTGTAACATAGGTGGGCACACACACACACACACACAACAGAATTCCTTGCCGCACAGAGCATAGCACTACATGTACTTTGTTTTACAAGCCTGGAAAAGTGCTTTCACTGTGACAGAATAAAAAAATCATGTCAAAATTGCTTCGAATTAACCGGATCCCTATTTCAAAATTCGAACTAACCGATATTTTATAATAAAGCTTATGTAGAGAAACATTTGGTAAAATTAAACGACTTCGAAATATCCAAGAATTCAAACTATCCAGATTCGAAATATTTGGACTCAACTGTAAATCTTAATTTTCAACTATTCAAGAATGGAACAAGGATATAGGCATTATAAACTCTAAATCTGGTTTTCCCTCTGGCAGTACCTGATTATAGTGATTTCAAAAAAAAAAAAGTCTGAATAAAATCCAAAGGAAAACTTCAAATTAAATTTTTTAAATTGACTTTATTCTTTTCCAGCTTTAATTTTTTTTAAATATTAGATCTAGAATCTAGATCATCACACAAAAAAGTGCTTTGGCATGGATCTATCATTACTGGATTCTCAAAACCTGCTTTAAATCTAGAACCTATAGATTTCTAGATCAAGGCGGAGATTTAAATACTACGCTTGGTAAGATTTTAGAAGGTAGAAAATGTTCCGACCTATATCTGCATATCTTTGCAAATCAAGCGAAATCTCCATTTAGATCTAAATTTAGGTTGAATCGCATGATTTCGGCGTTCGATGAGAGCCGACTTTGCCCAAACTTTATACACTCTGCTGATTGTTTATATCGCTCCCTGTTGATTTCCGGTTTACTTTTTCTTTTCCTCTATTTTTTTTTTCTCATATAATAATTATAATAATTATTATTATCATCTCAACCTAAGCTAGATTAATCAGGTGTGAAATCAGCTAATTTTGTATTATAAAAAATCTATTCGAAGATTCTTTTAAACGCTTGTTAGTAGGTTATGACTTCCTCGCAACGTAGTTAATGATGGACAGCCTTGCGGAAATTCATAGCTGCACTTTTACATTATGATAAGGAATATGTATTTAAAAGGGTGATTGGGAGCTAACTTCTGACCAATTCTTAACAAAACAAGCATTAGCATAGGTACAAAGAAAACCATACTTTAAAGAGAAAAAAGGAAATAATATTTAAAATGAAAAGGGAAAAAGAAAGATTATTAATATCCAGCAGACCAATTATACAGTAAAAAGCAAATAATAATGTTCTCCATAAATTATGAGTCGGCTATAGAATATTAAGCTAAAACTAACGCAGAGTTTATGTTGTTAACATCTGCGCTCAAATAAATCAGCAACTCGTCTGCATTAAATATTGAAAAAAATTGTATTTGAGTACAGGAATGAATTTTTTTCCCAGAGTAAACATAAATGGTCCTAACACAGATTGCTGAGGAACATCAAAGTGTGGGAGAAAGGTCTGATTTTTCGTTTCCGATTTTCACTGCCTGAAACCTTTCGTGCAGACAGAACCAATCCAGTGCTGAAATAGTTATACCAAAGCTTATTTCTTGCTTCTTCAAAATATTTGGTGATGAATAGAAATAGATGGCTGTGGAAATCTTGGGAAGTAGAGACATCCTATCCTATCATTTGACTTTATTTTTTTAAATCGGTAATGCAAAACACGTTTTATTCAGTTTACTGTTCTCTGCATCTCATATAAAAAGCTTTTGCGAAGTTCACTGAATTTGTCATTTAGTCGTACTTAACGTTTGCCTATGAATCTATTTGCACAGGGTTTAATAAGACACATGTACGTAAGAACTAAGATGTTGGAGTTTTCTTGCTATGCAACGTAATGCTTATGGTAACCGTACCGGCACACTCGTATTAAGCCCTTGCTCTTACTTTCCACATTGGCAAAACAAAGCATGATTGTGCGATATTGTTTTTTATTACCCTGTGAGGTAATAGTTTTTAATATTGTTCGCGTCAGTGTACTTTAATAATAAGACGTTTAACAGTTTCACATCTTTTCGAGCCTTTTTTGAGGTACGCTCGGCACTTTGTACGTACATGCTGCTATTATGCTCGTCCGACAATTTAGTAGAGCAGTGTGGCCATAGTTAGGTACAGAAAAAGGTCTAAATGTATGCAACATCCATTATCGTCCTCTGCATATCATTCTTTTCGAAAACTTTTCTAGCTTTCATATCCTGTTTTACAATTGAATACAAATGATTTTCAACCATTTAGATGGAACTTAGATCATTCTATTATTGACTGTATTGATTCAGGAAATAACAGTATAGCGTGGCTAGATAATCTTCATAAATTTCTTTGCTTACCGGCAAATACTTGACACAATAAAAATAAAGCAATTCCTTCTGACTCAAATCATTGGATCCGAATGTGCTATCTATACTTCTGGAAATAAAAGAGTAAAATGTTGCATTTGATCAGATATGGAGCATACGAAGGCTTCCCGCTCCTATTGGTCCAGCAGATGGTCGCCGTACTGGCACCAGGCAGGCGCGGTGTTATGGTGGAAGATGACTTCAAATTACTCAAGCCCGCTCTGAATTGTTTTTCCCTGACGGGTGGTCTCACAATCTCCTGAAGAGACAGTTTTGAATATTTTCCATCGCTGAAAGAAACTGCCAATCACAAAATGTTACCAGATATCATGTAAAAGAACTTGAGCATGATACTAAACTAAACTATAAACTTAACAATAATCCGGATCCCATTTTGAAATATAATTTCCTGAATAAGGCCAATGACCGTTTCTCCTCTTGTGAAAAATATCAGGAACCCATGCTTGTTGAATTGAGGACCCACCAATGCCTACGTGATTTATATCAAAATAGTCAGGTTCTAGAGGTTGCCTTCAGAATTGGCAGGAGCCACAATTCTGTTGTCAGCGGTCAGAAGATGAACAATGGATATTTTGAAATTCTCAGTCACCGTACGAACTGTGATGGCCGGACGGGATCGGAACATGTATCATGTTTATGAAGAAGAAACGTAACCATTGTTTTTGACGGTCAGAAAGGCAGTGGTACTTGGTGGTTGTAGTTTTTCCTAGGTCGCTGCGAGGCTGATTGGGCTAGATGGACCAGGAGAATCTTATTACTATTAGTCTCTGTAGATGCCTCATGATCCGTTGAAGGGCATCTAATGAAGCAGGCTAGACCAGAGTCAGTCGGCTGGACTTAACTCATATCCTTCTATCTGAATTTCTGATGGGTCGGACAGGCATTTGGAATCTCTCGTTGGGCTATTCAGGGCGCAGACGAGGACAGAGGACATTCCAGGGACACCAGGTGAGACGTCAATCTTTTTACAGGTTCCTAACCAGGTTAAGGCAGATTCCGTTAATTGTTGAGCAGTCTTTCTACAGGGTCCTGACCAGGTTATAGGAGATTCCGCTGGTTGTTGAGCAATCTTCCTACAGAATCCTGACCAGGTTAGGGAAGATTCTGCTGGTTGTTAAGCAATCTTCCTTCAGGTTCCTGACCAGGTTAGAGGAGATTCCGTTGATTGTTGAGCAATCTTCCTATAGGGTCCTGACCAGGTTAGGGGAGATTCCGTTGATTGTTGAGCAATCTTCCTACAGGGTCCTGACCAGGTTAGAGGAGATTCCGCTGGTTGTTGAGCAATCTTCCTACAGGGTCCTGACCAGGTTAGGGGAGATTCCGTTGATTGTTGAGCAATCTTCCTACAGGGTCCTGACCAGGTTAGAGGAGATTCCGTTAATTGTTGAACAATCTTTCTACAGGGTCCTGACCAGGTTAGAGGAGATACCGCTGGTTGTTGAGCAATCTTCCTACAGAATCCTGACCAGGTTAGAGGAGATTCCGTTGATTGTTGAGCAATCTTCCTACAGGGTCCTGACCAGGTTAAAGGAGACTACGTTGATTGTTGAGCAATCTTCCTACAGGGTCCTTACCAGGTTAGAGGAGATTCCGTTGATTGTTGAGCAATCTTTCTACAGAGTCCTGACCAGGTTAGATTAGATTCTGCTGGTTGTTGAGCAATCTTCCTACAGAATCCTGACCAGATTAGGGGAGATTCCGCTGGTTGTTGAGCAATCTTCCTACAGGTTCCTGACCAGGTTAGAGGAGATTCCGTTGATTGTTGAGCAATCTTCCTACAGGGTCCTGACCAGGTTAGAGGAGATTCCGTTGATTGTTGAGCAATCTTCCTACAGGGTCCTGACCAGGTTAGGGGAGATTCCGTTGATTATTGAGCAATCTTCCTACAGGTTCCTGACCAGGTTAGAGGAGATTCCGTTGATTGTTGAGCAATTTTCGTACAGGGTCCTGACCAGGTGAGGGGAGATTCCGTTGATTGTTGAGCAATCTTCCTACAAGGTCCTGACCAGGTTAGAGGAGATTCCGTTGATTGTTGAGCAATCTTCCTACAGGTTCCTGACCAGGTTAGAGGAGATTCCGTTGATTGTTGAGCAATCTTCCTACAGGGTCCTGACCAGGTTAGAGGAGATTCCGTTGATTGTTGAGCAATCTTCCTACAGGGTCCTGACCAGGTTAGAGGAAATTCCGTTGATTGTTGAGCAATCTTCCTACAGGGTCCTGACCAGGTTAGAGGAGATTCCGTTGATTGTTGAGCAATCTTCCTACAGGGTCCTGACCAGGTTAGAGGAGATTCCGTTGATTATTGAGCAATCTTCCTACAGGGTCCTGACCAGGTTAGGGGAGATTCCGTTGATTATTGAGCAATCTTCCTACAGAGTCCTCACCAGGTTAGAGGAGATTCCGTTGATTGTTGAGCAATCTTCCTACAGGGTCCTGACCAGGTTAGGGGAGATTCCGTTGATTGTTGAGCAATCTTCCTACAGGGTCCTGACCAGGTTAGGGGAGATTCCGTTGATTATTGAGCAATCTTCCTACAGTGTCCTGACCAGGTTAGGGGAGATTCCGTTGATTGTTGAGCAATCTTCCTACAGGGTCCTGACCAGGTTAGAGGAGATTCCGCTGGTTGTTGAGCAATCTTCCTACAGGGTCCTGACCAGGTTAGGGGAGATTCCGCTGGTTGTTGAGCAATCTTCCTACAGGGTCCTGACCAGGTTAGAGGAGATTCCGTTAATTGTTGAGCAATCTTTCTACAGGGTCCTGACCAGGTTAGAGGAGATACCGCTGGTTGTTGAGCAATCTTCCTACAGAATCCTGACCAGGTTAGGGGAGATTCCGCTGGTTGTTGAGCAATCTTCCTACAGAGTCCTGACCAGGTTAGAGGAGATTCCGCTGGTTGTTGAGCAATCTTCCTACAGGGTCCTGACCAGGTTAGAGGAGATTCCGTTGATTGTTGAGCAATCTTCCTACAGGGTCCTGACCAGGTTAAAGGAGACTACGTTGATTGTTGAGCAATCTTCCTACAGGGTCCTGACCAGGTTAGAGGAGATTCCGTTGATTATTGAGCAATCTTCCTACAGGGTCCTGACCAGGTTAGAGGAAATTCCGTTGATTGTTGAGCAATCTTCCTACAGGGTCCTGACCAGGTTAGGGGAGATTCCGTTGATTATTGAGCAATCTTCCTACAGGGTCCTGACCAGGTAAGGGGAGATTCCGTTGATTATTGAGCAATCTTCCTACAGCTTCCTGACCAGGTTAGAGGAGATTCCGTTGATTGTTGAGCAATCTTCCTACAGGGTCCTGACCAGGTTAGGGGAGATTCCGTTGATTGTTGAGCAATCTTCCTACAGGGTCCTGACCAGGTTAGGGGAGATTCCGTTGATTGTTGAGCAATCTTCCTACAGGTTCCTGACCAGGTTAGAGGAGATTCCGTTGATTGTTGAGCAATCTTCCTACAGGGTCCTGACCAGGTTAGAGGAGATTCCGTTGATTGTTGAGCAATCTTCCTACAGGGTCCTGACCAGGTTAGAGGAGATTCCGTTGATTGTTGAGCAATCTTCCTACAGGGTCCTGACCAGGTTAGGGGAGATTCCGTTGATTGTTGAGCAATCTTCCTACAGGGTCCTGACCAGGTTAGGGGAGATTCCGTTGATTGTTGAGCAATCTTCCTACAGGTTCCTGACCAGGTTAGAGGAGATTCCGTTGATTGTTGAGCAATCTTCCTACAGGGTCCTGACCAGGTTAGAGGAGATTCCATTGATTGTTGAGCAATCTTCCTACAGGGTCCTGACCAGGTTAGAGGAGATTCCGTTGATTGTTGAGCAATCTTCCTACAGGGTCCTGACCAGGTTAGAGGAGATTCTGTTGATTGTTGAGCAATATTCCTACAGTTTCCTGACCAGGTTAGAGGAAATTCCGTTGATTGTTGAGCAATCTTCCTACAGAGTCCAGACTAGGTTAGGGGAGATTCCGTTGATTGTTGAGCAATCTTCCTACAGGGTCCAGACTAGGTTAGGGGAGATTCCGTTGATTGTTGAGCAATCTTCCTACAGGATCCTGACCAGGTTAGAGGAGATTCCGTTGATTGTTGTGAAAGGCAGTTAGGAACTGCTAAACAGGTTGTCAAATGTATTTCTGCAACTTTTTTGTAACATAAAGGAGGTCCATGGGTTTTCTCCATCTATGCTCTCAGGAAGTTCTGAAATGACTTTCATCCGTTGACTAGTAATTTGAGTAAAGGATTTACGGTCATCAGGATCGTGTAATTTTAGGGGTTGCTTTACTCAGAGCAATTGAAAATATTATTGCTCGAATATCAAAGAAATGATTCCTTCGACTTCAGAATATCCATCATGACGCAATCGTAGGATAAAAATTGACTTAACTTCAGAAGTCAAAATAGGAATAAAACCAGCTTTCGCCAGATTGTCGCAAGGCGTCTTGGTTTTTTGTTTCAAGTTGGAGGAAACTTATTTTGTGCAATCGGGATGAGCCCAGTGGCTGAATTTTATTTCGCTGACTCCAGTGCAGAAATTGACACCTTCAACTTAAAGCACATTTCGAAAAAAAATATTGTAACTCTAATTTCTTAAGATATTTGTTTCATATCCAGAGAGGAATGGAGAGAGAGAGAGAGAGAGAGAGAGAGAGAGAGAGAGAGAGAGAGAGAGAGAGAGAGAGAGAGAGAGAGAGAGAGAGTGAGAGAGAGAGCTCGCGTAAACGTATCTTGTCCATTTTTTCATTTTTTTTTTTTACATACTTCTATTGGATTGTGGCATATTAAAAATAATATTTTCGCGAAATATCCCAGACATTTTGTGCCTTTCATTTTCTTAAATCCAAAGGATTTTTGTATTATGCGATTAATAAACTTACTTAGATATCACATATATATATATATATATATATATATATATATATATACATATATATATATATATATATATATATATATATATATATATACATATATATATATATAAAGTAGAATTGACCTTTTTTCCATTTCATTGATTGTATTAATGAAATGTACCACTTTTGAACAAGTGTAACTGGGCTCGTTATATGACATTTCGAAAACTCTTCATATAGTTAAGAACTTTACTACTGTTTTTTTTTTTCTTATTGTAACTCGGCAGTAAACGTAGCACCTTTCACACTTTACTTCACCTACACCTATCTGAATCTACATCCATACAATTCGCACGACAAGTTAAGGCCTGGGTGGTCTTCAAACTGTAAACTAGATCCAGTTATTGATGTGACGAACTGTCGTCTTTTTGCCAGCCAATTCACGATTTAGAGAGTTTAAACCTGATTGATTCGAACAAGGATTTTATAAAAAGAATTGAATCTAGCGAAAGGATGTAAAATAGAGATTGGAAATATACCGGTACCCGGTACGTTTATATGAATTATACACAATGTTAGAACAACAACAACAAAAGTTAACAGGGTGTGAAAAATCTGTAATGTTGGCAATATTTCGTTTATTTCTAGCTTGACACCGCCGTAGCTATTGTGAAATTGACAGTGCATTACCAGTCCCTCCGGCTACCACAGGACTTAGATTCCAGCTTTTTTTTTTTTTTGCTGCGGCAGGTCAATTATGTTCAATCTGAGCGAGCACTTCTGAAACCGATAATTCTTTGTCGTGGCTTCTATTGCACAGCGAAATTGGCCCTTATCGCCTTTCAGTTTCAGAACTTTCTGTGCATATGGTGATTCGTTTCGTTTAAGTCAGTTCTCAATTGAAACAGAATAACTTCTTCGGCTTCTGTAAGCTGGTGGTCTGAACCAATTTTGCTGCAATATTGGTGGCTTAGTACGTTTACATGTAATGAGTTTAATCCATTAAAATTAAAACTACCAACTTTGACTTACCTTTCACCGATCGAATCTCCGACCTAGAAATTTTTTTGTCTTTTTCCTTTCCTGGAATCAATCCTTTCAATGGGAACAAAGCCAAAGGAAGGTATATGCTGTCAAATTATGTAGACAAAGGTTATATCTAGGTGACTTTACTTATACTCAAATATTAATATTACTGTAAACTTTAACCCATTTGTACTTCCTTTTTTTTATTTTAAACGCTTTCAGAATGTTTAAACTTTCTTCTATTACAAACTACATTTTGCTCTACATGGCTCAGCCTTTAGAAACACGCTGCAGAAGACCAGCGTTACAATAGGATCGACTCAGATAATTTGGAAGAAGAGTTGGTTTTTTTTAAGCCTATCATTTCTATGGATTTTTCTTAAAACGGCAGGGCAAACCAGATATAAATTGAATGACAGCCTGTCAACCGAGAAAAGGAAAATGACAGTGAAGGGGCGTTGAAAGATTTTGGACTCAGAGCTAGACGCCTAACTCGCCGCTATAGAAATGTAGCTTCGGAGCATCAGGAACAGTTTTGGTTTGACAAGAATGCTTTCAAGTCGATCCCATCAAATTTGGAATAACCACGATCATAATTATTATCCGACGAGACTAGGTTTCTCTTGTAACATCGAAATGGAAGAAAACCCGTTTTCCTGTGAAAGGTTCGTTCTTCAATGCCTCGATAAGGCCATAGCTTTTTATGGTGGGTTGTAACGAGTCAGACCAGCATTTAATTTTAGCTCGAACGTAAGGTATGTAAAAAAAAGATAATGCCAATCGAATAAAAGGTTGAAATACTCGAAAGTGGAGAAACTAACCTAGTGTATATTTGTGGTCAGCAGAAAAAAAAGTTCTGCTAAATTTTGAAGTTTCATGGCTGTGTAGTTACCCAGGTCAGTGCGATCTTAGTCACTTCAATAATATATAATTGATGCAATTATTTTTACCGTGTATAGTATTTCCGCGTTCTCACGTGCTACAGTATTTGATAATGTTCTTTACCTTCTTTTATCCTTAAGTTGAAACCTTCCAAGCCTTAATCACCCATCGCGTATGTTATTGGACCTACCTTACAACAGAATAACGATGTAGATGTTGAACAAAACTCCTCTAGGAAAAGTAGCCTGCACACCATAAATCCATTTAAATGACTTGCACCGAATCAACACCGAGTAAATCATTCCAAAAATAAAACAGAATAAATGCACTACAAACTTGCCTGCTGAGCACAGAAGAGCAGATCTGAATTAACGAGCGAGATAGGTATTTGAAAGTCAAATCATGTCGACCAGTAATTTTACTCGAATAAGACAAAGATATCAGGAGGGTCTTGTGATAAAAGAATCAGCCAGCAAGCCTACTGAGTAACTGAAGTTGTACATGTGTATTAATTTAATTACGTTCTAAACTTGTGAGAGCAGGCAGATATAACAGTTTAACACTAAGAGAAAGCGCATATGTGATTCTTCGCCACAAGTATATTAGTCATACCACGACAAGGTTTTAGATATGACGTTATCTGGCTCCTTTCTCTTACTATTGTTCGTCTATGTGGAAAGCGACAGTCTTGGTTATCAAAATATATAACTTTCGGTTTTTATATAATAATGCCCTGCAGGTTGATCATCTGCCTCATCAGTAAGAAAGCTTGGTTTGAATGTTAGCAAAGCTGACAAGCTTATCTTTTCATTTACAGTCGACACTGCATAAGTCGATGCCGCATAAGTGGATTTTTATTCAAGTCGACTTTTTTGGTCTGGCCCGCCCCCTTCCAATAGCAAGTAATAGAGGCCAACGCTTAACTCGATTTTTACATAAGTCGATCTTCGACTGCCCAGCGCCGCATAAAGAAATCAACGTTTTTGTTCACTCCAGCTGGTTTTCCAACAACTCGATGTGGTCAGTGTGTGTTGTCAGCACTTGGCTTTGTGCACACACTCTATACACGCCCCTAGACCTCCTTAACTAGTTACAACAGTTCCAATGTGGCATTAGAAAGAAGCCTCAGTCCAGATGTGATGATTGCATCATCAATGTAAACTCAACGGGACCGCTCTCTCTCTCTCTCTCTCTCTCTCTCTCTCTCTCTCTCTCTCTCTCTCTCTCTCTCTCTCTCTCTCTCTCTCTCTCTCTCTCTCTCTCTCTCTCTCTCTCTCTCTCTCTCTCTCTCTCTCTCTCTACCTTTCAAGTGTCACTGGTTCTGGACCCTGTGTGTGCCAATCAATCTACGTGCGTGTCGGACGCGAACACACACACACAGAGCGGTCCATTCGCTTTGAGGCAATGAGCTCATACCCCGCGCCCCACCCCATCACAGGGGCTGATTGGCTGACAATGAAATATTTCATTGTAGATCTACATTATCTCTTTGCAATGAGTCGGATGGGCCAGTGTTCACTGGTCTGCCTGGTTTCGCTCTTCCATCCCCACATCCCCCTTCCCCTGATGTTTCAGAGTGGCTAAGAAAAAGAAAAGCCCAACTCGTTCTGGAATGCATAATCGAAAGTAAGCAATCGCACTTTAGCAATACTTAGTCACTGTGTCTTAGTAGATCTAGTGGGTACAGCACTCGCTTCGATTAGAACGCTTTCACAACTTCCAATTTCACTAGCTTCAGTTTCTAACTTGCGCTCGCATTGTCTAGATCTACGGTAACATACCAACTACACTAGATCATTTTCCTGCGTTATAGGCATCAGAAACCTAGAGTCCCATCAGGCTGCTCGTTTATTATTTTTAATTTAGCCCAGCCCTACTACAAATTTACAAGATAACGACTAGAAAACTGACCACCCTCACTTTAAAACACAAGATTGAACTTATCAACGAAGTTGAAAAGAAAACTAAGAAACAGAAAGATGTTGCAGCTGATTTGATGTGCCGACTAACACTGTCTCTACCATTATGTAAAAGAAGGGCCATTATCGGGACCTATACTTTTCTGATCAGACTGATTCCTCATTTAAGCTTGTGTTGGAATTGTTTTTAAATCTTTCTTTCTATTTTTATTATTATTCTGTGGAAAATAAAATTAATTAAATCATATAACATCACGCTAATAATAAAGATGAAACGAAGAACAAAACAAACTAACAAGATAAAACAACAACAACAAAAAAAAAAGACACATAATAATACACGTAGTACATACATGTAAACAATCTGATATGGGGGAGGTGCTAAGCAATTTTTTTTCAACAGGGGAGTTAAGTCAATAATTACATAACTCGATTTTTCACATAAGTCGATCTATTTACTTATGTCCCCTGGAGATTGACTTAAACAGTGTCAACTGTATTTATTTTCTTTTAGATCATGAACAGTTAGATGTCTTCTAAATCAATGACTCAGACGGGAAATGCGGAGAGTGAGAGGCAGAAATGGAGATAATGAGAGATAGAGAGTCCGACCAACCGACATGTAATTTAAGAGAGAGAGAGAGAGAGAGAGAGAGAGAGGGGGGGGGGAGGGAGGGAGGGAGAGAGAGAGAGAGAGAGAGAGAGAGAGAGAGAGAGAGAGAGAGAGAGAGAGAGAGAGAGAAGTAGTATAAAAAAATCAACCACAAACCTAGATCTAGCTCGAGACCGTGAAAACATTACAATAGATGGAATGAACAGGGATCGAACCTGCGCCTCGATGCGGCACCCATCGCCTTGCCGAGACAAGACCAAGCACTTAACCACTGAGCTATCCGCATCTACAAAAATAAATAGATGTTCAGGAACAGCGATTTTCATACTGGCTTGAATAGACTAAGAAGTTGAATCGCTAAGAACGATCAAGTCCATATTTTTACAGGTCAGAAACAAACTAAGTTTGACTGCTTTCTTTATTTCTAGAGAGAGAGAGAGAGAGAGAGAGAGAGAGAGAGAGAGAGAGAGAGAGAGAGAGAGAGACAGACAGACAGACAGACAGACAGACACAGACATTTAATAAAAAAAAAAAAAACGTGTGAGAGATATAGACAGTGAAAGAGAGAGACAGGCAGATATATCATGGAAGACGGAGAAAGGGAAAGACAGAGACAGAGACAGGGACAGACAGGCAGACAGAGACAGCTAGACAGACTTAAATATAGTTTAAAAGAGAGAGAGTCAGAGAGAGAGAGAGGGCGGGGGTATATATTTCCTATAGCCAGCGTTTTGCCATCACAGAGAGAGCTCCTAATTCTAGTTTAAGCTTCTACTAGTTCTAGCTGTTACATCAAATTTCGATTCAGTCCACGAGTAGACTTACCCGCGGCTTTGCCTTCCATTTAATTTATATACACTTATTTGTATTTGAAAACATTTTCTTTGTATTCCATTGTTTGAAGTGAAACCTGGATGATAATATGAAAAGGAAAACAAAATAAAAGGATTTATTAAGGATTTCTTTTAACTAATTATTTCAAAATTGTTTCACACTAGTGTGGAAAAAAATTCTTTACTAACATAGGATAAACACCGGTACGCTACATACATTTACATCCAATGCGCCTATACATTTATTTTCATATGATACGATGGCACACTAAGCCCTCTACCAAATCTAGATATACAATAAAAATATTGTTAGAACAGTACATTTGTCGAAATCATAATCTGTCTTGATCCTAGTTCATTTTTGTTTCTAGAAACAATCGCCATGCACCATGATCAAACCAAAATGTGTTTAAATCGAAGTGTTCATTGCAGCTCCTTAAATTTAGGGTGCTTTTATTTCAGATTTACACGTATAATTATGTCGGACCTCCCGCCAAATTGCGTGAAAAGCGAGCGATTTACCTTGTAGTACTGAAATTGATAAAATTATGTTATTTTGGAATTATGGTATAATTTCTTTTACTTTATTAGCATCAATTATCAACATATCTATACACTCGATGAACGCCTACTGTCATGGAAACCCGAAAACTACAGAAATGTACTTCAGCGACCGTAAAAAAAAAAAACCCTAGTTTCTACTTCTAGTTTCGACCTGCTCTATCGTAAACCAGGACCACGATAAAATCATGGCTTCCCGCTCTTTTTATGATTTCGCAGTCCATGTAGTCGATCGCTCTTTGTGTTATGCGCCGCCAGAACCTTGTAACGAGAAAATTAATTGAAAAAGTTTAGATAACACGATAGTTATATTAACTCATACGTCATGCTTTACAAGGCCGCATTTCCTTTTTCAATATATTGAAATCTAGAATCTAGCTGAAACTATGTATACAATTACAGATAAACAAGTTCTAATTTTAAAAAAATTATCTAAAAATTTAGTAAATCATCTGCTGGGGGACCTGATCAAAAAGAATTCCGATAGCGTATATTTTATAATCTAGACATAGATGTGGACGCTCACAATCCCCCTCCTCCCAAATTAGTGAGTTACTCTAGACTTTCCGGAATATATTTTTGTTGGCACAAGATGTCAAGCGATTTATATGTCGGCAATGAGTGCACCTGTGGGAGAGGATTCTAGGGAAGAATATTAATCTACATGTATTGTAAAAAGGCAAATTAAAAAGCGTGCAGGCAACACTTTTGTGGTGGTCTATTGTACTTAAATAATCATATTTCTGAAACTGAGGGGCTCAAAATTATTATCTTCAAATAACAGTTATCGTCATTTCTTTCTCTTTCCGGTAAGCTTTTCTGAAATCTGAGCTAATCCTTAGATTTGCACATCAATAGAATTAAAACATCTCTTCTTCCCACAGAAATTAGGTTTTGACGGGTTTTTTCTTTTAACTTGAATTTTAATTTTTTTAGCGCTTGATATTGTAATTTCTTATTTGCCTAGGTCTACTTTTCATTAATTTGATTTCATCTTCACGAAAACATACCATTTTTATGAATACAAGTTATTTGAGGACGGTATTGTGATTTCAATACTTCAATAACCACAGAACTTACAAGAGGGTTTTTCCTTATTGAAAAATCTTTGACTATTTTTGTCTTTGAATCTCCACAAATTATTTTTTAAGAATTTTGGGGGGAAAAAAAGGGAAAAGCTGCCAATTTAAAACATGAAAACTAAAAAGGAATGTTGACGTGGGGTTAAATTTTTCTTTCAGTGCATACAATGGCTAAATCAAAATTATCATGTTTAAAGCAATGTATTTCTAAGAATTTCAGTTTATAAGTGTTCCTATATAAATCAATACAAAGATCAATTTAAAAAAAACAACTTTCTCATATACTTTTGAAAACTAAAGAGGTGATCATTTTTTGCAAAACCTGATATTCTTAACATGATCCAGGTTAGTTAGGAGAGAGAGAAAGTGTGTGAGAGAAAGAGAGAAAGAGCGAGAGAGAGAGAGAGAGAGAGAGAGAGAGAGAGAGAGAGAGAGAGAGAGAGAGAGAGAGAGAGAGGGAGAGGGGGTGGGGAGGAGGAGATAGAGAGACAGAGAGGGAGGAAGAGGAGGAGAGGAAATTTTCATCTCCATATACTTTTTATTTCAAGAGCCCCAGTGTAATGATATGATCATAATGCTGGATGGAGAAGTGTTCACCAAATCCAAGATTTATATGAGAGGACTCTCAGCTGAGATTTAACGAGCTGTTAATCTCATTGCAGCCTACCTTTTAGAACAAAGTAAAATATTGAAAAAGTTCAAGGAAATAAAAATTAAATTTAAATATTTAAAAGATAAGACATATCTTAAACTCAAAGGAAGATAAAGAATCATTTTCTTTGTAAAGCCCTCCAACCAAATCTCTACCATGAGCACTTCATCGATTTTTTTTTCTTTTAACTTCCATACCCAGAACTCTCCCTCTTTCATAGTATGTCCAAAACAAGACAAGTCTAGGTCTACACTCAAACCTTACAATTCCTCAGGCCTTTAGAAAACTTTTTTTTCCCAAAGAAGCTTATAAAAGTGATTTCAAGGATTGTAAACCTCACAACTTGTTAGAGATCTAATGATAAAATCTAATATCATCTAAAAAAAAAAAAAAAACTTTTCCCACATTAAAACTTCCTTTTCCACCTTTTCATATCATCAGAATCAACATTTTATACAATAAAATGTATATTTGATATATTTAAAAACCTCCAGAAAAAAATTCTCATGTAAATGATAGAATTTAAATCTAGAGTTGAATATACACCTGCAGGGCAAAGATATTCATTGGAAAAACTTAAGAAGCAAAGTTAAAAAAAAAAAATGGAAGACAGGAGGACAAAGCTACTAGGTTTTTGCAAATAATTTTATAAGGCTTACAATATTGGAAATAACTCCATGTTTATTCTTCATAGAGGAATAGGATGTAACAATCAACAAGAATGAGAGTAAAATGTACTTACCCAGGACAAAAAGCAAGCTCAATATTTGTGATCAACAATATTTATATTCAAAATCACTTGAATGCCTTTAAGAAACATCTATACAGGAGAAGTATTCACAAGTGCACATTAAGATTGAAAACACAATTCTGCTTTCTTAACCTTTCAGCCTGCAGGAAAATTGATTAATATGCAAAAAGGAACATGAACAAAATGGAATTACAAAGATCTTCTGAATCTAATAATAAGGATTATTAGAATAAACAAATAAAAAGTATGACTGGCTAACAATAGTAACAACAATGATCGGTTTTTGTTGTCATTTTCATGTTTTAAAAAAGATTAAAAAGAAAATGTATGATACTGGAAAGAAAAAAATATTACCCTACTGGGAAAAAAATTGAAAAATAAATCTCTGATACAAAATTGTGAAAAGGAACTTCTTACAAGTGTTACAATGAAACATGAAATTTCGAAGTAAATAATAAATTATTTGTAAAAAAGGTGTTATGTCCACATCTCAAACAAGTTTAACCACAAACTACTTGTCACAGTCTGCTTTATCTGCCCAGACCCTGCCCTCTCCCACTAGATGAAGCTGGCATTTCCAATTTCCTTTAAAGTAAGCAATGAAATGAAGTTTTATAATTACAATCTGACAATGGCAGAGACTTCCTAATAAATAACAGATGCAAGAAAGTAATGATTGCAAATAGCTTTAAAAGAAGACAATGTTGGAGTTTGTGAGGCTGTAAAGAACAAGCATTCTTAAAATTCATGAAACATTAGTAACCTCAAACTCGAATGAAGGTAATATAATAATGATCATCATGTTATACATTTCCATTCTTGACAGTGTATTTGTTCACATATTTCATATATATATATTACATTTATATTTCATGAATTCAGCAGGCCCAATGCAATCAAAGCCATCAAAACAGAGACAAGTTGCCAACTTACCTAACTTCAGAAAGAGTTTTTTCCCCATTTATAACATTCATAAAATTTTTTCAAAACCATTTTATTTTTGGCACATTACCCTTCAAGTATTATAATAAATTGAACAAAGTCGTAATTCTATGAGTTCTATGAATAATGCCAGTGTCTCTGAGTGTAATTGGTATTAGATGTAATTTGAACAAATCTTGACTTTCAGCTCAAATAACATGATGGATCCCAGCAATCCACCACACAATCATTGATCCTTATAACATGATGTGTGTGTGTGTGTTGAGAGAGAGAGAGAAAGAGAGAGAGAGAGAGAGAGAGAGAGGAGGGAGGGAGGGAGGGGGAGGAGAGAGAGAGAGAGAGGGAGGGAGGGAGGGGGAGGAGAGAGAGAGAGAGAGGGGGGGAGGAAGGGAGGGGGGAGGAGAGAGAGAGAGAGAGAGAGAGAGAGAGAGAGAGAGAGAGAGAGAGAGAGAGAGAGAGGAGGAGGAGGAGGACGGTGGATCTTGAAGATAAGTGCAGAGAGGGATGCATTTGAATAAAATTCATATTGCTAAATCTTGTAATAAGAAATTTATGGAGACTTTTCACACAACTGTTTGTTGGTTGTTTTTTTTTGCCAAGTAAGTATATTAGGTTAGATGGATATGCCAATAATTGAACTTACGCACTTGTGTATCTGACATTGTTCTTAGAGGGCTGCAATAGTATATGTAAAATGAAATATTGTTTCTAACTTTAAGCATATTATTTTTGCAGCAAAATTACCAAGCTTTATCTTGTGGATGTAACCTTATTAAGCTCTGAATTCAAATTAAAATCTTTACCAAACTCAATCTACACAGAACAACAACAAAATTGGACCATAATGATGCTCACACTAATCTGAGCATTACTAAAGATACCTCAAAGTTATTCAGAGTACACTTACAAATAATACTGAGATCTACTAACACTAACTGTTATGTCATCTTGAATAACCCTGACTTTCAATAAATTCATATCTTATGGCACTAAAAATGTACTCGATAAAGAGATAAAAAAATTATGTTCTTGAGATCAAAGGAATTTTTTAAAGTCCCTAAAATTAGATAAAAGAGATATTTGCCTTTTAGAAGAGAGAAAATTACTATTATGCAACTGGCTAGGCAAACCCTATATCAGCTATAAACAGAGAGATGAAGCTCTTTCTTTCGTTACTTTTAGGTATAAAGCTTAACTGGTCCTTGTTTTGCGAGCCTTAGTCACATAGGCCTCCACAAGAAATTGGATTTTGTCTTGCTGCACCACAGTCTCTTTGGATCCACATACCTGATTACAAATAGAAATATTGTTCAAAGCAAAAGTGCAAAGTAATATTTTTTTTTTTAATTTTCCACTTTTGAAAAATCTTATAAATTAAAAAAAGGAACGTAATAAGTTAGGGCTGATGATACAATATCTTGCGCAAAGCAAATGATATCTCCTTTATTTTGGCATTTCATTAATTCTATTAAATTGCAAAAACCTGATGCATAATTTTAACTTTTGCTAATCCACGTTCATTACTTTATGAAACACTTCAATGGCATCAAATCAAATAAAAATAACATATCTAATAAGGCTGTGATGGATCCCAATTTTTTAAGTAATCACTATTAATGGGGTCCTGTCATTGCACATCTGCAGGATTCCGGTAATCACAAAAGTAATCATATCCGGTGATATGAGGAGAGGTGATGGACTGACGGTAGGCTATATTTTATTTGACAGCGAAGAGAAACGTATTTCCTGCCCCAACCTGGATTTCACTTGAAGATCCGTGGAACCGTTTTGTCAGAAAGGTCCGTGATTACTGATTACTTTTACGGGACCCCGCCCAGCCTTACTATCTAATTGCATTATTAGAAAAAATTAAGTCTATATAACTGGTCTAAAAACACAATCTTAATAAACCTTCTCTCTACTATTCTAAATAGAAGGTCACATAAATACACAACAAATCACACTCAACTGAAGATTTTAAGATCTGAAGTAGGATAACACAATATGGTTATGATAAAAGAGTTTAAATCATGTCTTAATATACAGTTCATGAAAATTTGAGTTTCAAAGATTTCTTTCCAATAGATCTGGTTCAGTTCTCATCAATTTAATCCAATTCAGATATATAAAACGTTTTTAGAATCATATGTTTGTCACAACCATTTTAATCTACTTTGTTTTTCCAATCCCTAGTCTTAAAAAACAAAACAAAAACAAAGCAGATCAGTGGGCAGTAAATGTCTTTTATGCAGTACGTAATCTGACATATCAGATAATTTATCATGAGTTTTAATCATCTAGGGTTTGTAACTTGTTCATGTATGGTTGCAGTGTGACCAGATAGGCTTTTAAACTTTTATTTGGATTAATGTTAAAATAAAACGTTATTGGGACTCAATGATAGGACATCAAATTGCCTTGAACAAATTTTTTCTCTCTAGAACTTGATCTACATGTGCAATTCCATAAAATGGAAAAAAATAAAATTACTGTATGTATATATATATATATATATATATATATATATATACTGTGAAGACTTTTTGCTATATTTTACCCAATCATGAGTTTAATATAACAGGAAAGTGGATGAACTTCTGCCACTTAGTCTGTTGGCAGGCCCATATTAGATTTACTTCTAAAACTAAAAAAAAAAGGATTTAGCCACTTCATTTTCTTTTTTAATGATGAAGAACAAAAGACTGACAATTGAAGTGTGGACCAAATGCATAAATGAGCCTATCTAATAATTCATTCTTTGTTTTTGATTAACTTTTTTACTTACAATGTTTAATTGTACAAGAAAGAAATGTTTGGACAGAAGATATATTGTTTTTCTGTAGAAAACTTTTAGACTTGTAAATTCTGAGATAAAAATCTAGAACACTCTTTTCTCAAAGTTTCCCACTCTCCTTCTCCCTGGCCGGCTCCTTACATAATTATTTTTTGTGCTCCATCGTTTCTGCCTTGGTGATATAAATCCTTTCTATTCCCACAGTGTAATTCATTCTGATTGAACATCTCATATGCTTACCTTATCCACCGCTCTCTTGAAAATATCCTTATATTCGTCTTTAGTAACCTTCTTAGCATTCCAGGCAGGCTTGAGGGCTGAACGTACTGCATCCTCCACGAGTTGTCGGAAGCCTTTCTTTACCTGGTAAAGGAACATAAAAAACACATTCACACACATTAAACCATATTAAAGTATGATGTCCTTCATCGCTTATTCAAATTAAAGTACAGTGAAATATGGATGATATTGAATTTGTATGGGATTTTTTTGTTTGATAAACTTTAATTCTTAGTCCCTATGTAAGAATTGTAAAAAAAAAATTTTTAACAAAAATTTTAAGGTGATTTATCTATCAAAGGTCAGTTTATGTCATTCTTAAGTGTGGAACATAACAGCCGAAAGTTTACTCAGTTTTCATTTCTTAGGCAAACAACAAAAAAAACAAGGGTACTGATAACAGGAACCTCCAGAATATTCATATATTTATGAACAGAAACACAAAAGAAAAACAATTCTTATTTTTGCAGAAGCTAATTTAAACAATTCCGAATGAACTAAAGTCATTTTGCATCTTCTATAAATAGTATGATAAAGCTTGAGTGATCTTGACAAGCTAGATGAAAAAGTCATTGACATAAAATGAATTCTTGAAAATGATGTACATTGAACTCCAGTCAATAATCATTCTTGTAATGAAAAATGATAACCAATATGTTGTATATATATGGGAATTAAGTCAGTTTTCATTTTAATAAGTAAAGCAATGAAAGCAGCATTGTAAAATCACAGAATATTCTAAAGTTAGGACGGAACATACACCATTAATTTCTTTACTTTACAACTTTAGCTATTCTCCACGCTTTCTTGAATAAACTCTAACCATTTCGTGTTACTTGCAAACAAGAAGTGAAGCAATTATTAAGATTGGAAAATTCCTTGAATTAAATCAATGTAAATCTTCTTGGGTATTACCCTCCACCTCCCTACAACACAAACTCCAAAAACAAGATTTAAAAAAACAAACAAAAAAAAGGAGAAAAAAACCAACAACAACAAAACAATAGAATGACAGGTATTTGACAAAGGACCCAGTTGATTCTTTATAAAGCATTTGTTCAAAGATGATAGCAATCTACATATTTTTCAAATGTAAACATATGTGAAAAGATTTGAGATCATCTTGTTTTGGATATGCTCAAGTGTGAAATCTATCAATTAAAGCAGTGGTGACCACTGGGAAAGATTTGCATTACTTGGGCAAGAGATGAATGTCAAGAACTGATTTTTAATACCTGACTTGTTTGAATTGATCTTACAAATGTCATAAAAAAAAAATCAAGAGCTTCATTCACTTGTGAATCAAATTTCATCACAGTACTGCATGACACAGGTAGGAAAAAATCTTGACGTAAAAAAATTTACACAGAAAAGAGATCCTGAAGAATAAAAAAATCAAAGGAAAAAAAACAACAGAAAATAAGATTTTCAGCCGTACATATCACTAGTGCTTCCTTGGGAGGGAGAAATCCATGCTGTAGTGCCGTGGTCCAATATAAAAATGTGAATCTGGTTTTCTTTGAAATGGTTTTCTGAGATATCTTTATGATGCAGTATAATCAAACTTAAATATATATATATATATATATATATATAAAACAGACCTGCCACTCTCCAGGAAAAGAAAATCTGAATCTGCCAAAAAAAAATCTGAATGGCTCTCTTTATTTTTGCCCTCTACAGCATACATTACAAAACACGTATAATGTGGTCTTTGGTGAATCTAGAATCTAGATCTAATTCTACATTAGATAAGATGATCAAAATCATAGATCTTGTGAAGATTGTAAAGTTTGCACCCGGATAAAACTTCTTACGCCTATTATCAGATCCAGATTTACTTTTCACAGACCTTCAATTACTGAGTCTCGTGTCATTTCAACTTGATTTACTCTAACTTCTATTTAGGATTTCTCTATCAATCTTGATAACTAACAATATATAAATGAAAAAAGCGCAGTCCTGTAGTAGAAATTACTCTTAGAAGATAAAATAAGAATAATCCTTCGTTGGAAATAACAGCGAAGTCGGATGTGAAGATAGAGAAAAGGTAGCGCAGACGAATAAAAGATAAAGTAAACAACTCGGCAAAATCAATATTCGGGATGATTACGACTAAAATATTAATATCAATTTCGATACCGCATTTGATAATATATAATAAATAAATCAATATCGATATTATAACTATATTGTCCATATTTATTCTTTTGTGCAGGCTGTCTGTCCATTAATTTAAAAAAAATAAAATCTGAAAATGTTTTTAATTGTGGAGGTGAAAACTTAGTTTGGGAAAAAAATCAGAATATTCCCTAAATATTCAGAAAATCGGAAACGGACGAAATTTGCATAAAAAATAGGAATGATTCCGATTAAATTGGTATGAATGGCAGGTCTGTATACATATTTACTTAGCAACAAGACCTCACCTCATCTAGCAATAAGTTGGAGGCAATTCTGTCTGAGGTGGCCACACCCTTGAAGCTAGGCTCAGATGGTGAAATACGGTAGCTGGAAACTTTAGTAGTGCGGGCCATCTCGCTAGGAGGGGAGGCCAATCTTCCAAAAGATCTGCCAGTGACCTCACTTGATCTAGTTGTAGAGCCAGGTTGGGCATGGCCTGGAGGATGCTGGGCTGGTTGGGTTCCATAAGCTGAGTAGGGATGGAGTGAACGAGACGTAGCAGTTGTAGCAGTGGAAGCACGAGCTGCCCCTTGATAAGCTGCCATGTGCTGGCTGTATGAATAGGGTTGGGCTATTCCACTAGGAGCACTTGTTGATGCTGATGTGGCAGGTTGGTATGGGTATCTTGACATATTGTATCCAGGATGGGCATACGGGTAAGGGTATGGCTGATATGTGGACCTCGAAGCACCATGTTGGTGAGAGACAACTGCAGATTGTGAATGGCCAGAGGTTGAGGCACTTGCTGTTGACTGAGAGGGATAATAATGGTAAGCTGGATGACCTGATGGTACAGTCCCTTGAGGGGGCCCTGTAACTCTTGAATTTGCCGCTACTGAAGTCTGTGCTCTTGGATATGCTTGGTGGGGGTGGGGGTGGGAGTATGAGTATTGGCCAGTACCAACTGCTTGATGAGTCGGGTATTGATTTGGGTGACCTGGCCGATGAGAATACTGGGGGTGTTGGGAATAAGGATGTGAATAATGCTGGCTGTGAGTTGGCTGTTGTTGACCATAATGAGGATGCTGATATTGTTGAGGGTACTGAGGGTGGGATTGAGTAGGCTGCTGAGACTGCTTCTGAGAGTATGGTTGAGTATGCTGCTGGGGGTATGCATGAGCACTTTGATAGGAATATTGCTGCGAATGCTGTTGAGGGTGAGCATGGGAGGGGTGAGACTGAGTTTGATGCTGACTGACTTGCTGCTGGGAGGGTTGTTGTATCTGTGGTTTTTCTGCAGGTCGAGTATGTTGTTGCTTTATCCTTGGAGGAGAAGGAGGTGGTGGTGGAGGCTCTGCTGGACTAGCAGGACCAACAGGGCTATAGGCTGGAGGTGATGGTGGCGAGGCAGGAGAAGCAGGAGAGCCTGGAGAAGGGGAGGCTGGCAATGGAGGGGCAGGAAGAGGAATATGTATTGGACTGGTTCTTTTTGCCAGCACCTCCTCATCACTGTCCACCTCCGGTTCTCCTTTATTATCCATGTCATTATCACTGCTTCTAGAACCTTCTGAATCTTCATCGCTCGAAACACTTCCATTCATTTCTGAGCTGTATCTCCATTTCCTCTTACTTCTTTTGTGACCATGAGCTCCCTTCCTTCGAGTTTCTTCCACTTGATCATCCTCTTCACTGCTTTCAATATTGCTACTTCCAGAGTGAGCCTCCTTCTGCTCTTCTGCTTCAAGCAAGTGCTTTCTTTTCCTTTGTCTTTCCCCTCTTCTGTTCTCTCTGTGAATGTTCAGACTAGGTGACCTACTCCTTCGCCTTGGCAATCTCCTCTCCCTGTGATGATCTCTCAAATCTAATGGTGATCTGCTGTGCCTTCTCCTGTGATGATGAGTAGGATGAGGGTGGGGCTGTCCTGATATGTTCCAGGCTCGGGGTGTCCTTCCTCTTCGTGAAGTGTGAAACGAGAGAGATTGATCCCTATTTTTGTCTCTCCAAGCAGGGTCTAAAGGTTGTCTATCTGGACTGGATGGAGTCCATTCTTGCCTTTGTTCTCTCCCTACCTTTTCTCTGTCTCCCCAAGAAGAACCCCTGGCTCTATGAGAGTTGTAAGTACTTGATTGTAGCTCTCCCTCACTTGTGCTAGGTTTCATCGTTCCTTTCCCTTTCCCTTTGTTGATTGCTTGAGGCGTTTCTTCTTTCTTTGGATCAGGCGTAGGAACAAAAACACCAAATTTCTTTGCACTTGTGCCAATAAAGTCATAAATGCTTATCTTAGCATTTTCCTTTGCTATTCTCTCTGCCTCTTTCCTCCTTTCCGCTTCTACCTTCCTCAGACGCACTGCTTCTCTCCTAGCAGCTTTTTCTTTCTTTCTATCAAATTCATTGCTTCTCACACTTTCCAGAAACTTACCTACCATAAATGCACCATTAGTGGGATGGTCTGGATCAAAATCATCCTCACTGCTTTCTTCCTCTTCTTCCTCTACCTCTTCTACATTTTGTTCATTATTCTCTTCAACTGCAATGTCTTTTTCTTCCTTAACATGGATATCTTTGTCCTGATTGGATTCTGTGGAAGGCACTTCAGTAACAGGAAGCAACAAATCAGAGATTTCAGTAGTCATACTACTCTCATAATTTCTTTGATTACGCATAAAACTTTCTTTCTTGCTATTCTCCTCCTCCTCCACAATCTCTCCCTCCTCATAGTCTCCTTCATCATTTTTGAGACTTTCGTCCCTAACTTCTCCTTCCTCTCCACTATCAGTAGCTTCACCCTCTTCTCTACCATTTTCTGAGGGTTTACTGAAATTGAACGAAATGATTGCTCCAACCCCCTCTGAAACTCCTTCTGTCTCTGTTTCATCAAAACATTTGACAGTTTGTCCTATATTTTCCTCTTCATCTATAACTTTTTCAGTCACAACCCTTTCATGATATCCAGACTTTCTATCCAGGATTTCTTTGCTTTGGTCTACTACTTCTTTCATGCTGGCATTAGTTTTATATCCAGACACACTGCCCAGATATTTTTCAACTTTTTGTTCGCAGTCAACCCAGCCACCCTCTTTATATATGATATTATTATCACTCTGTCCTCTATCTTCACTTCTTTGTATGTATTTATGACTTAGCTCTCGAGTTCCTTGATCTAAAAGAAGAGAATCTTTTTCTATACTCAAACTCTTTGAAAATGTGTCTTTTTTAACTGCATTTTCCTTCACTACCCTATCAGTAAAATGTTTTTTCTCTCCAGTTTGCAAAAGATCAGACTCTGATGTGTCTTTAACGTCTCTTTTTATTATATTCAGAGTCCATGGTTTCTCTTCAATATGTGCCACATTGTCTTCTTTTGATTCACAATCTTCTTTAAGCACCTTTTTCATCCCAGGAGGATTATCTTTACAATGCCCTAGACTGTCCTCTGAGTTTTTATATGTCTCTTTCTCCAACACATTATCATCTTCAAAGCTAAACCTTTCACACCGCGTTAAATGGTTTTCTTTAATACTGTCACTCTCTGCCTTTGGAATATTGTCATTGGTGGATTTGACCTCTGCACAGTATTGAAAATTGCCCTCTGAGCCTGAGATCTTGCTTCTTTCATTTTTCAGCTCAATGTGCTCTGAGTCTGTGGATGTCTTGTCATGAGTGAGTGGCACTGCGCTGTCGAGAAGATTATTAATATGGTTGTTAATGTTACTACTCACAGCATGGTGCCTTTCCTTGGAGGAGCTGCAACGGCTGCCTTCATTCCCTGAACCATGAAGTTTGCTGTGGGAAGCTCTATGGCGATGCTTGCCTTTCGGGTGATCTAAATGGCCTGGATCCTGGTCACTTGAGTGGTAAGGGAAATGTTCAGATTTTCTTTCATTTATGTTTTCTTCAATAACACTTTCATCTAAATTCAAGTTCTTTCTGTTTGTCTCACAAGATGCTGTGTCTTCTTTCCCCAGCCTAGAAGCATTGACTTCATTAGGTTGGAGATTAAGTTGATCCTGCTCCGATTTTTCGTCTTCCTTCACACGCATATGATCACCTCTATTTGAAAGTTTTATTGATTCTCTTTCACTCTGGATATATGAGTCAATTTTTGGTGGCTCAGTGCATTCAAGTTCATTACTAGTATTCCCTGTTAATCCAGTTTTGAACAAAGAAGAAGAATGGGAATGCAAACCTGAGGAACATGAAAGAGCAGTTGATGAATCATGGCATTCATCATTTTTGCTCCTAAAGCTATCTTTTGCATCAGGCAAGCTGTCCAATGATTGAGCCAGGGACAGAGAATTTTCAAGTTTAAGTGAAGATTCAGCATGGCCAGTTTGATTGCAATGGCTAGAGGAAGAGGCCCTTGTTGGTGGACCTTGAACAGAGATGATTGCTACAATTTTATTTGCATCTGTAGGATTATCAGCTGCCTTGCCAGTAGATACAGCAGTGGACCCAGAGGAAGTTTGTGAATCTGTAAGCTTGATCTTTCTAGCTGCTGCATGGATTTCAAGACCAGAGGAAGCTGCAGTCAGTGACCCTGGCAGGGTAAAATTAATGAACTGGCATAAGTTTGGAGGAAAATTCAAAGGTAGTTTTTTTTTTAAATTAAAAATATTGTATATATTCCTAAAATGAAAGGCCTATCTCAAACCAAGCTACTATGGCGCCTACATTGCTCCCCTCAAAAGTTTTAATATATTCTACCATTATATTTAGTATCTATATATATAAAAGCAGACTTGGGAGGCTTTGACCATGAACTCCTTCATTACCCAACGCATGCCTTTGAAACTTTCCAGAAATCTACAGCATTTATGTGGCTAGGTTCTAATTCATAAAAAATTAATGCAAAGTGCTCTCCTTGATTTCCCCAAAACGCATTGTTTTGTCAACATATGCTAGCTTATGATCACCAATTTTGTGCATCATTTTTTCATTCTTTATCAACAGAAGTATTTCTTTATCGACTTGAGGTGTAGATAAATAACTGATTGGTTAAGAATTCCCGCAAGGCAGTGCATTTAATGCGAAAAAAAAGAGCGTTCTAATAAGTGTTTAAAAGGATCTAAAAAAAAAAAACAATTGGGAAAGAAAAGAATATTAATTCGATTTCCTTTATTCCAAAAGAAAAAAAGTTTTATATCTAATTTTTGTATTGAGAATTAGAAATTGAGATATCTAGATTCCAGATGAAATCGATAAGTAGAGGCACATAATTTTATCTGGATCATGTAAGTAGGCCTAAAAGGATAGATATCAAGACGATTCATAAGCCTCTTTAAATACACACGCACACTCCAGCCTTGGCAAATTGACACCAAGGTCCTGTTTGTAGTATGGATTCTTTTAGCTTGTTAATATATATATATATATATATATATATATATAAACATTTTTGAATTAAAGGAATGTTAAAAAAAATACATGAAGATCTTACTTCTCATTGAACAGTATCTTTTTTTTTTTAGCAAGAATTCAAAATGAGTTGCTTCTTTAACATATAAATAGTAATTTTCAATCTGATTTCTTTAAAAGTTGATTTCAAAAGAAAGAACACTTAGAGATAAATGTATTTTTGTGTTCCTTTATTTGTGACCTTCCTGTTCAAGTATAAATTTTGAAAGATTATTATTAAAAAAAAAACTTTGAATTTATATAGATTCGATCATAAATAGTGATATGCAGAAAGTTTATTCATACTGCTATATATATACTTGAACAGGAAGGACACAAATAAAGGAACATTTTACACAAATCAAAGTACATTTTATCTCTAAGTGTTCTTCCTTTTTCAATCACCTTTTAGAGGAAGCAAATTAAAAAACTTTGATGAGCCTAGCACTTTTTATAGCTTATAGCTATAAGGGGAAATATGTGATTTTTTATCTAGATTTTCTCAGATCTCATCATGGTGAGAAAAGCCACAGAATAAATTTAATTATAATCTCTCCCATAATGATTCAATGATAAGGTGTATGTAAAACTTTACAAGCCTTCTTAACTATTCTTGAGAGAAGAGGCAAAAGTATTTTGATTTAAAGCTAAAAATTTTCATGAAAAAGCAAAACACATTAAACAAATACTTAAAATAATAAAAATACACAAGAGGTATAAATATTCTGAGAAACTGGAATAAATTAGGCATGTATAATCAATGTTGGTGAAGCCTTGTTATGAAATAAAATATTTTGTAAGCCAACTCAAATAAAAATCATATTTTTTTGGTTTCTTTTATAAATTGTTGATATTCCTTTCAGTGTAGTAAAACAGTCATAAATTCATACTGAATTCATTCTTCAGACTTTATCTTAAGGTAAGTAGATATAAGCAAAACTATTTCCATTTGTCACAATGCTACCAATTTAAAAGCTTCTTACTATGCTTTGTATTTTCTGTTACAAGGATTGCTGTATCAAATAAGCCAAGAAGCTTTTAAACAGTTCTGCTTTCACAGTTTTTGTAACATCAATTACATCTCAAAATTCAAGATAATAGTAACATGCTGTCTTACCGTCTCTCTGTATTGTGATGTGTTTGCCACTTTTGTGCAGCAAATCTTGATTGGACATAATAGAACCCAGTAAGTCAAATGATGTGGCGGATGGCACAGACAATGTGGATTCCAATTTAGTCCCACTAGCATCAGATGTCTCAGCACTTGCCACTTGAGATCTGCTCATACCCACTGAAACAGTAGCTGATCTCCTGAAGCACAGAAACATTTTTCATTAACACTGCCAAAGCAGATGAAAGACAACAGAGAGAAAGAGCTTTGCGAAAAAAAACAAGTGTACAATTGGAGATTTCTATTTTTATTTGATACCTTCAGAAAAATCAGCAAATTCTCACATGTCCTTTTTTTTTTCTCCTTATATAAAATCAATTCTTACAAGTAAAGATTAATTCTTAACTTTTCATATCATTGCATTTAAAATAAATTCATGTTTAATGTTCTTAGACTAAAAGTTGAAATGATTGTTGCATTTATACGTCAGACCAGCAAATGAATTCTTATAAATTCAACTTTAGAAAGTGGAAGGAGAACATAAATTTCTTATTACTAAACAGTTTAGTTAAAAAAAAAAAGAAAACAAAGCTTTTTAAGACCAAATTAATTTGTGAACTGAGAAGAATTAAGAATATTCAGATGATAAAAATAACCATAACGGCAGAATTTTCGTACTAGCTTCATTTAACTATGAAAGCTGTTTTAATAATAAGATTATGTCTAAGTTTGGTGCAACTAGAAATAACAACCTTGAATGAGCTATGCGACCAAGTCCAAGAGGCCTGTGAGAATAGAGAGCAGATCGAGACAGAGTGCTTGCTGGGATGGCAGGACGATTAACTGGTACTCTCTCCTCACCTTCATCTCTATGAACAAAAAAATGCGTCATACTGTAATTTAATTAAACAATAAAAATTTTCAACAAACATTAATGTAAACAAATTTCAGCATAAATATTATTCTTTGATCAGAAAAAATCGCAATATGAACAATAAAGATATAATAATCTAAATTTGTTCAATATCTGTGAAAATCGTAAAAAGAGATAAATTACTTTTAGCATTTTGATGACAATTTTAAATCCTTTTTACTTGAGAAACAAAAGTGTCAGGGAAGAAACGAACACAAATAGTCTCGCTACCTCATACCTCCTGGGAAAAGCAGTGATTTGGTGGAAAAGCTTCGGTTTCTAATGGCTATAATTTTGGTACAGAATCACAATGTTTTGCTTTTTTTCCATACATTGCACTGAGGGACTTGAAATAAAGAAAACCCTCTTTTTTAAGGAGATGAATTTGAAGCTTTTAAATCCTAAAAACCGTTTATGAATTTAAATGTAGCCTATGTTGATTGGAGATTTAAGTGAATTTCAATATTTTCAGTACTAGTGAGTTGTTTTTTTTCCAAATTGATAATCATGAGAAAGTCTGTTGTTTTCAGCAATGGCCAAATGAGAAGTTTACAGAATAGCTTTAGACTACATGAGCTAAGATATTAGTATGAATCATAAAATTACTTACTCAGCAAAAGCATACAGCTCATCCTTGGACCCCAAAATTGAGAAGGATGGAGCAGCTTCATATCTGCCAGCCCCACGTGCCCCGTCTGATACAGAGGCTTTCTGAATTGGCATAGAACAACCCCTTGGAGGAGGCTTTAGGCCAAGTTTGTCTGCAATCCGACTCTTAACAGTTGCAGAAGTCTGAGCCGTGCGTGCCTATTAGATAACAAAAAGTACAAAATGAAGCTGATATAGTTACACTCTAATGGTTCCAATATTGTAAACATGAACATAGTAAATAATGTATGTTGCAAGTGCTAAGATATATAGAGGCTTACCTTCCTTCTATACTACAATAAGTGGAAAGTGGTGCATTTAAAAGCACTTGAGCAATTATGTGTACACACAGTAGTTATTTTAGGTGTCCTATTTATTTATTTATTTCATTTCACCTAAATGACTGACATAGGGTTTGAGCACTGACACTTTAAAGGTAAAGGGGGATACGTTTATAATGCCCTTAAGCAAAATCTTAGCAATGGTGGCTAAAGAAAAAAACATGTTCAGCAGAAAATGGTGCATGCTGACCAAACAAAAAAAAAAAAAAAGAAAGAAAGAAAAAGAAACAGTAGTGCTACGCCATATCCACAGTTTTCTACCAAAGAATTTCATTTTTGTCAGAGCAACATAAAAAAGAATGTAATTCTATCCTCATCAAAGCAATCAATAAATGTAACTTTAACAATTTCAACATATAAAAATTTATTTCACCAACCCAACAAAGACCAGTGCAATGACTCCTTTGAGACATTCAATAAACAGTGGGAGCCATATACTAACATCTTGAAGACTTTCTTAAGATATCCGGCGTAATTAGTATTATAAAAACTTAACCTACTAAATGATACAAACGTCTATATCCAATAAAATCAATGAAATATAAATGTTTAAATTACACTTTAAAAAAAAAAAAGAAAAGAAAATAACATTCCTACCATAACTCCACTTTGTACATATACAGGTAGGATAAAAAAGATTTTAAAAATTCAAGATCAATATCACACGCAATAAAAAAAAAAATTTACAGAAAAAGGACTTGATAATCGTGGTTTATGATTTTTATGAATATGGGCATATCTGTAAATCTTTATCAACATCATCATCATCACATCCATCATCAACAACATCAACATCATCAACAAAAACAACAACATTATTATAAGTATTGTGACCATTCCAATGCTTGTTTTATAATTCTTCTTCTTCTTATAATAATTATTATTATTATTATTATAGTTGGTGTGATTGATGTTGTTGTTGTTGTTGTTGTTGTTGGTGGTGGTGGTGGTGTTGGTATTATTATAATACGTATGTGATAATTAATCTACTTACTACATGTATTACCATTGTTGCTATTTTTGTAGTTATCATTATTATTATTATTATTATTATTATTATTATTATTATTATTATTATTATTTATAAACAAAAAAATTTAAAAGAAACAACAACAAAAAATGTCGAACGAGGTATCTGTATTTCTTTAGTTTAATGGCCTTTTTTATCTTAAGCTGTACAAACTTCATTCAAGGTATTCTTTGGGGCTTTGAAAGTATAGAGAGTACTATTTTCTTGTCTTATAGATGGCATGTATCAATCTGCCTTTGAGGAAAGTTAAAAAATGTTACATGTATTGTCAACTCTGACATATATCTTTAGTGAATTTTGACATCTTTAACCCCATGCTTCTAAATCTTGCTCAGCGGTTACTTAAATACAACAATGACTGCCTTTTAATCTTTCATGGAGTGCAGTGTCACATCAATAATCTTTTATGGCCAAAATGATAGCGCATCCATTGCATTAAGCATAATTTGTTCAGATTTCTTTCTTTTCACTCAGTTTTATTGATGGTCTGACATTGATCAAGAAAGGTTTGATTTCGTCAAGAGATCATTCTTACCTTGTAAAGCTTTTATAAAGCTCAGTAAGGTTAAACATAAAAAAAATTGTTTTAAACGTTGTTGCTTTAGCATTTACTTTTTACCCTTTCCTACTGTTTTTATTTTGGTGTTTTGCTTTCAGGTAGATTACCTTTTTCTGTAAAGTGTTTGTTGTTTTGATCCAAGCTATTGAACGCCATAATTGTTCAGAGACGATTTTTTTCATTATTTGTGTAATAAAGGCGATTTCAAATTTAAAAAAACAAAAAACATAATTATACTTTCAACTATATCCTTAAATATTAAAAAAAGAAAAGAAAAAAAGACCAGTGCCACTTTTGCACTTCTTTCCCAATAATCCTCTTAGTGTAGGCAAGATTATAATCAATCATTTCCTGCATTAAAAAAAAGAACTTGCAAGAACTGTGATTACTGAGGTTTATATTTAGTTGCATCAAGATTCTACGTCTGCCTTTTATTTTTGACCTGCATGCTTTGGATTACCTTTAATTCTAGTTTTGGCTAATATAGAAATTTTAATTTGTACAATATGTTTGCAACATGGGCATAGCTAATATTTATTGTTAAATTTATGTAGAACAATGAGAATGAACAAGAGCAGCACTTAACTCAATTTCCTAAACTACTACTTTAACCTCACATCTCTATTTTTCAGGACTATACATCTTCTTAAAAGACATGAAAATCAGAGCATTCAACAACCTCATTGAGAACCTGTGTTGATGTATGTAATAAAATTAACATTTGTTATGCAGGGTATATAAAAAGTCATGAGTAAGCTTAAACATTGTAACTTTTAATAGTGCAATTTGTAATCTGTGAGAGAAAGGTTATAAAAATGAAAAAGAGTAAAGGGAAAATTACTGAAATGAAATTCACATATTAAAATTGTGCTTGTAATCAATTGTTTGATAAGAGTAATGTTAGAGTAAAACTAAACTGAATCAAGCAGTAGATATTGTTTGTGCATCATTAATAACTGATTACAGATGCTCAAGTTTATCTTTTTGAATAAGATAATTGTACTTGTGAGATTTGTTGAGTAAAAACTGAGACTGCACTTTACTCTAATGTGTATTGCTTTTAAATTGGTGATAAAGGGCTGTAAATTCTACAAGTTTATTCATCTAAAATTGAGTGTTTTAAAAATTAATATTTATATGTTAAAGAAGCATTTAGAATTCTTGCTAAAACAAAAATAAAAAACCCCATGTTTTTTACTGGTTTAAAAAAAAAATCTTTGTTTGCACTAGATAGTCTACAATGAGAAATAAGATATTGAGGTTTTTTTTTTTTTTTTTTAGTTTCCTTTAATTTAAAAATGTTTCTTTTCTTTTCAGGTTTCATGAATCACTCAAGCCTGTTGGGCTATTTCTTTTGGCCTTTTGAGCTCAAGCCTGTTAGGCCAGTCAATTGGACAATTTGAGCTCAAGCCTGCTATGCCAGATATTTGAACCATTTGAGCTCAAGCCTGCTAGGCCAGATATTTAAACCATTTGAGCTCAAGCCAACAAAGCTTTTATTTGAACTGTTTGAGCTTCAGCCAGCAAGGCTTGTTATTTGCAATATTTGAGTCTAAGCCAGCAAGGCTTGTTATTTGAACTATTTGAGCTCTAGCCAGCAAGGCTTTTATTTGCACTATTTGTGCTTCAGCTTGAAAGGCACTATTTGAGCTCTAGCCAGCAAGGCTTGTGATTTGAACTATTTGAGCCCTAGCCAGCAAGACTTTTATTGGCCCAATTTGAGCTCTAGCCAGCAAGGCTTGTTATTTGCAATACTTGAGCTTAATCCAGCAAGGCTTGTTATTTGCACTATTTGAGCTTAAGACAGCAAGGCTTGTTATTTGCACTATTTGAGCTTAAGACAGCAAGGCTTGTTATTTGCACTATTTGAGCTTAATCCAGCAAGGCTTGTTATTTGCACTATTTGAGCTCAAGCCTGTTGGGCCACATTTGGAGTATTTGATCTCAAGCCTGCTAGGCCACTTATTTGGGCTATTTGAGCTCAGCCTTACAGAGACCTAGAGCAATTTGTATGTAAAAATTGAGAATGGAAGTCAATTGCATATAGCTCAAATATCCATGGTTATGAGGAGGCAAAAGTTCTGATATGGTTGGCCTGGGACAGACCTAAGGCTCTTTTAGCCCAGCTACACCAAGGTCTTGAAGGGTCAATAACTAAAAAAATGACTTAAATCAAATATATGAATAAATACTCACAAGAGAAGGGCATATTGAAGAAGGAACACTGCTTTTTTTCAGGCTTATGCCTTTTCTTTTGGCTTTCCTTTTCTTTGTCCTCTTTCCTGGTGTCCCTTTTTTCGTTGTTTTCTTCTTCCTGGTGATTTTCTTTTTCCCTGTTGTCTTCCTTCTTTTAGTCGTTTTCCTTCGTGTTGTTCTTTTCCTTTTAGTTCCTCTCCTCCTTGGTGTAGAAGCCAAAGATGGTCCAGGGATAGGTTCCTGGTCCTTCAATGAAATGAGGTGAATAAATTGCATCAAACAGCTTAGTTGAATTCACAAGTTGAATTTCCAAAAATAAAAAGATATTGCTAAATAATTATATATTGAGTTTTTCAAAGACAACTAGCCATTACATTCAATGTGGTATGCTTTTTAGAAATTTCATGCTTGACGCCAGAGCAAAAATGGCAATTACAAAAAGTTTCTCGACTTACTAGGATTTATATATATATATATATATGTACACTCCCATCTCCATGAAAGAAAAATTTAACTACCGCATTACTATTTATCTTTTATTTTCACATTATTATATCATGAAGTTTAATTATGAAAAAACTTAATACTTTTGTTTATCATTTATTTAATTTTCCCTTTAGGAAAGAGAAGCACAGCAATGAACAAATTTCAGTTGTATAATTTGCATTTTAATTTAAAAAAAAAAAAAATCAAGAAACTATAGTGGGTGTGATTAAAAAAAATACAAAATATAGGGTAAAACAAATTATTTGAAAACAAAATCAACTTACTTTTTTTAAATCATCAAAAGTTATTTTCAAAGAAGCTATGGTCAATTGCACGAACACATCGAGAAGTTTTGATAAGGCTTAAGAGAAGAATCTTATAATGACAAAAAAAAAAAAAATTGGGGCTCTTGGGTGCAGTACATACAGCTCAAGCTTAAGCTTAAGCAAGGAATAGTTCGTGCAAACTCATTAATTAGAGGTGAAAAGATTTCAATTTGAAGGGTTGTAACTAAGAAACTAATGAATAGTACGTTTAAATCACGGGAAAATTATAAAAGACCAAACCAAGATAAAACTTAGATGTTTTGCCAAAGAATAGGTGAAAAGTTTTGTTTGATCTTGATTTTGAGTAATTAAGTACCAATAAATCAATTGAATTTCTTCACATGAGATAATTTTCATGTTGCCTACAAAACAATTTGTTGAGATCAAATTTATTCCTTTTTTTTCATTTTTCTCATCAACTCTTTGATTACTACAGCAAAAGATAGTGAAATAATTTTTCTTTAAACCTAATGGAGGATAATTCTTTACAAGTACAAACTTTAATTTTCATAATATAAACATATTTTATTCTTTTGCAAATATTTTACAGATGATAATAGCAATATTCAGCACTAGCATTTTAAATTTGTTTTTAGATAAAATGTGAGTCTATAGGCCTAAATTAAGTCTCCTCAAAACTTTTCTATAAAAACCATTTATTCACATGGTAATATTAAAATTTCTCTATGATACAGCACTTGTGTTGTCTGTGTATATAAAAGTTGGCATTGCCGGCTGCCAAAAATGGTGAGTAGTGTAAACAAAAGCCTAATCTTTGTGAGTTAATAAAAACTGCTTTACAGTTAAGAAGAGAAAAATTCAAATGACCATGAAACTTTCTCTATCTGCAATTCTTTGAGCCACAATTCTCCTTCTTTCTGTCCTTGCTGCACGCGCATCTGCAATGATCCTGCGTACTCGTTCACTAACTCTGGTTCTGGCAATTTGTCGACCCTGGTGCAATGGCTCTTCTTCTATCAAAATAAAAGAGTTACAACATGTATTAAACATATGTTTTGGTACCCAAATAACATGCAAATTACAGACTGCAATAAGAATAGTTAACTACTTTTGTAAAATCCAAATTTATTTCCCTTTTTTTTTTTTAAACATACCTGATAATGAAAGTTTCAACATATTTCTAAATATATTTGGATAATAACTGAGCAGCTAAGAATTCCTACAAGGCAGTGCACTTTTATGCACTTAATGTAAAAACTGACAGCTTTCTATTAAGCCTTAAAAGGGATCTGGGAAGGTGCAGAATTAGTCTATTTCCTTCATTAAATGGGAGAAATATGGAAGTTTAATTTTAATATGATTTCAGAGTTTGGAATATATCTTTAATTTTAAATTGTATCTCATGGTTGGGATATATACATTTAATTTCTCTGATTAGATAATCATAATTTAAGAGTGTATCTTTACATAACGAGCATGCTCTAAACACTCTGTAGAGATTTTGAATTATTTGAATTAACTGAACAAATAAACAATTTTAAAACAAACTCTTAGTTATAGCATCATTATTGTTGGACTGAGATTGTCTACACAATTTTAAAGCAAAATACACTTCAGTAATTATATCATGTTCATAGTTTATATCTCCACCTTGCTGGGAGCTTATGTTAGACAGAGATATGAAAAAAAAATCACATAAACTAGATCCAATTTTATCATTGCACATTGGCCTAATGATTAAGGCTAGTCTGTATAAGGCAATGCCTGATAACATTTTATCGAAAGATTTTTCAGGCAGCAGAACAAATCAATTGAATTCATACATACATTGAAAACATCTAACTTCATTAGAAATATCAAACATAATGCTAAATGATAATTTGACATTTCAGGACCCAGTAAATTTATATCAAAATAAGAAGTGGTAAATTTATCAGAAACTAGCGAATAACCCATGAGGAGGCAAAAATTTTGTCTGCTTTTGCAACACAGCTCTCCCTGCCTGCACATCCCTATTTAAATTTTTTTTTAAATCCTGGGACTACATTGTGATTGCTAAAGTATCTGCATTTATAAGACATCAGACACGAACAAATCACATATTAGTCATTTAGAAAGCCTCTGTGCATTTATTCTTCCCAATCATTGTTTCCTAATGAACAGGTTAGGATAATAACATTGCCCAGAGATTTAGAAAACAACTCAGTAACTCTCTATCAGTTGGCAAGACCAAAAAACTATATACTTGTGTGAGGCCTCATGTTCAGCTAACATTTAGTCTTCAACAAATTTTCTATTAATTATTAAGTCATATAAAGAATGTTACTTGCTGCATAAAGAAACCTCGCCAAAACTCATTTGGTAGACTGTCATTACATGCCAAATTAAAAAAATGCGCATAGGATTTAATGGAAGAAATAAAAAATGAGAAGTAAAAATAAAGGAGGCATTACTTGAGACTCTAAAAATATGTTCAGAACCAGAAAGTGCCTGTCAGACTGCAAAACCTCAGGCACAGTTATCTAAAAACAGTAGGTCATAAAATGAAGGCCATGGCCGGCATCTATCTTATAAAGCACACTTATGAATTAAATTATTGACAAGTAAGCCACAACCAATGTTGATGGAAACATATTTGAAAAAAAAAGAAGAAAGAAAGATGAGATCAATTAATAGCTGATTGATCAAATAAATATAACCCTCCCTTTCCCCTCCCTACCATATAAAAGTGGCCTTATATGTTTACTTTACCCCTGCTTCTCTGTTGCACACAGTCTGGACAAAACCACTCCTGCACTGGAACACTCGCCAAAGGGGGATCCAGACAATCACAATGATACCTAAGGAACAAAAGAAATTATGGTTTTAATAATGGACATTGTACTTAGTAATAATTGGGTTGAAAGAACAAGTCTAATCTTCACATTCCTAATCAGAAACAGTTGAGTAAACGTTCACAAAAATTTGTCTGTAATTCAAGCAAAAGAAACATAATGTAACTGTGCCATTATCAAAGTTTCAAAGATGGCATCTTACTTCCATAAAAAAGCATCTAACAAATATTAAAGCTTTGAAGAATAAGTTGTAGGGCAGTCTATTCTCTTAAGTGCAGTATCAGGAATAAAAAAAACCCAACTTGCAAAGATAAGCGATGAAAATAAGTACCCTGGTATTAGGAAAGATGGCCACCTAGATGAGCCAAAGAATGGAGATTTTAGGAAATGTATAAATTATACATTCACTTCAATCTTATCTATTCCAGGAGAAAATGAACAGAATTATGGTTGAAAGGAGGAAAGAATCTAGTAAATAGATTAGGCCTAGCTTGTCTTGACAGATTGTGCAATGTACGGTTGGCACCTGATAAAATCATGCACCAATAAAAACAAGAAGGCATTCGGCAAATGTTCAAACAAAAATAATGGATCACTGCAATATTAAGCGGCATTTTTTCTTGCTGCTCGCTGATTATAATGCCAGTCCAGTAATCTTTATAAATTGGCCATAGAGTTTGGTTTCTGTGGGGGTAGGGCATGGTCATGTTTGTTTTCTGGTTTTCCCATAATATTATAAAGGGCAGGGTTATAGAAAATGTTCTGGTGTTTCGTCTATGCCACAGGCACAGGAAAGGGAGGCTTCTATTTAATTCTATGTAGATATCTTTTAGGCGGCAGTGCCTAGTACAGAGACTGATGGTTTGGTCCTAGCTCTCCAATGTGAGGTACGCATGTTTTTGTCGAGGAGAGCGGCGGAACATTGCTTCCAACAGAGACTTTTTTCCTGTTGAGTCACTGAGTTCTCATAAGGAGTCTCACTGGCATTGTGTCTGCCATTTCATTTCCTGAGATTCCGTAGTGAGCTGGTATCCATAGTAGGGCAACTCCGTGACACTGGGAAAGCTTTTTTTAGCTTCCAGGTAAGGTCAGATAGCTTGCCTCCAGCTAGAGCTCCAAGACTGAAGATGGCGATTTCCTGACATTCACTCTATGTTCTTCAGCTTTGTTTATGCCACACAAAAGGGCTTCAGCAGCATAGTTGGTACAATATTTTCCTGTTGGCTTGCTCAAATTTGTGCCTTTTTCCTTCTTGGGTTAAGATGACTTATGCCTACTCTGCTGTTTGTCACTGCATTTGTTGCTGATCCGTCAGTATACACATGTACCCAGGATTCTGAAGGGAACATGTCCTCTATCATTGTCAGTTTTTGATAGTGCTGTCTGCTGATCTCCGTGGATTACATGAGGGACTGCTAATTTGATATTTATGTTCTGTGCGGTTTCATTCATATCTGAGGTATCATGTCAATTTCTATTGTGTCTGTGGGAGGTGTGCCTGTGTTATACATGCTGCTTAACTTTTTACACTGATGGGCAAAACTGAAATGATATTTGAGTAGATTGGATGCACAGCAAATGTTCAGGTATCATGCCAGCCTCAGGGAAGTTTGTGATAGATTATTTTTAAAACATAACAGAGAAGTACCAGTTGTACAGTACATATTGTTGCCAGTTGTAAGTAGTTTTATTGCCTCGACCTAGTTTGAAACCTAGTCCTTAATCAAATTTGCTCTGCTTCCAGTAGAACTAGAACTCGACAAAATATCAAAAAGGAAGGAAAATTAGCCAAGAAACCTAGGCTTTCTTGATCTTTAAAAGCATATGGTCGATCAAAATGAGACTACACAGCATGGTGCGCTTTTATCATACTGGAGACTGATAGATCTATAACTGACAGAATGCAAATCATTTGTGCTGACCCTGTGATCAAAGACTACAATGCAAACTGGGCTGACATGTGCTGACTGTTAGTCTGCAGCAACAGTATTCATGACCTGCCTGGATTTTTTATGTCCGCTGACACTTGATATCATATGAATGCAAGTCCCAACTTAACTGGAAACAGATGATCTTACATGATTTGACTCTTCTATTCAATATTTTTTTGCTTTGCTATTTTCTGAAATGGCATGTGCCATCACCAGGTTATTGCATTAGCTTTGCAGTTCAGACATGACTTCTTTGACCTTACTAAAATCCTTCATATAGGTTGGCCCCTGTCAAACTTCAAGGTAAAGGTCAGGTTGTGAAAAAAAAAGGATATTTGTTTACTTTAGTCTCAAAGGTAGTATGTACAAATAAGGAGCATGTGAAACTTACAGGAGAATGTCTTGATGAAATTGATCCCAATGACTATCTTGGAATCACAAATTGGTAGAAACGAGAGAATGTACGTGTATATCAAGTCAAGAATAAGAAAGGCACAGACACCATTTTTTTTTTGGCCCGACTTGGTACTTTACTAAGACTGCTAATTTCAAATGTCCATACAATCAACAAAATATTACAAACATTTTTAAAGAGCACGTTTAGTTTTCTTGAAGGGCAATTATGGTTAAAAAAAATAAAGTTAACCTTGAGAAAAGACTGCCTTTAGAACAATTGGACAAAGAGGATGGTAAGGAATGGACATAAATGAAGAGTCCACCACCAATTTCTCAAATAGAGAATAGGACTGAAAGTCATAGAGAGCAAAGAGGAGAGTTACATCCGAAAGTGGATAGTCATTAAACTTTGAAATTCATACTCCCAGTATTCTGGGAGTGATTTCCCTGACAAATACCTATAGTAAAGGTACCCTGGGGTTTGACCTACCTCATGCCACATAATCTCGATTTTGTGTATTTTTGAACCTTGTGAGCTTCTAAGCTTTGTCGAATGCTTTGGTAGGTGGTAAAGCAAGAAAAAGGTCTCAATTTGAAAGTATACAAGTATAATCTAGTCAATTTTCGAATAAAATTAAGCCACAATGAAGAGATCTGAAATCCCACAGCTTAGAAGTTGTACAGCAAATACATCTAGACTTAGAACAGCTGATGAGGTACAAGATAATTTAGATGATTCAATTGCAGAAGAAACACTTTTTAATTAAAACTACCTTGAAATCAACTTAAGTCTGTTACAAACAGTATAAGTGATACTGATAGCAATGAGTCTAGATCAAGATCTGAGTTTACAGGTTAATCTGCAGATCTAGTTCAACAGGTAAACAATGGGCATCTTCCATAAAGTTATGGTGATGTAAGGTAAAATACTTTTCTAGATCTATCTATTGGTTAGTGTAAAAGATTTTCTTTTGTGGACAAAAATTTCACCAATCTCATTGTTCACTGTCACAAAACAAGCAAAAATTATAAAATTTAGTAAAACTTTCAGGATTGGGGGTTTGGAGACTCAGAGCCTCAGGGTTTCAAATGGTTAAATGGTGGTAAGGAAGCGGTCCAAAATAAAGAAGGAAGGAGGAGTTTTGTTCTTAGTCTTTACCTTAACTCACAGCCAGAAACAATAACAGGCAATTTCAGGCTTTGACATTATTCATGTGAGCTTCCAAACAAAGATGTAACATGAAAAATTTTCTTTCAGACCTATTTTCAATAGCAAAACATATATAGCTCACCCTGCATCACAACTGTCACAGAGAAGCAGCCGATCTTCACGATCAGAAAGGCCACAGACTTCACATACTGTGTCATCTTCTTGAGCTCCTTCCCCTTGCACCTCTAATTCTTGACGATTTTCTACAGGAAACTAGAACAGGGAAAACAAATAATTTTTAGGGCAAAAGTAGAAACCTGATTTACTTTGGAAATCTACTCAAGATCATTTATTAATTTATTTTTTTTTAATGTTGGTAGCATTCAAATAAATAAAAGTTTATTTGTCAGAAGTATCATGAGCTTAAGTATTTCATCGTTGGTGCACAATGACTAAAATCATAAATTCATTTATCAGAAGAGAAAAAAAAATATTTGGACACCCTTTTCACAAAGTTAGCCATATTTTCCTTGAGGTTTAAAAAAAAAATGGCAATAAAACTTAAGCAATGAACCAAACAAAAGTGATATAAATATATTATGACCACTAGCGCAATCATTATATCAAAATGTAATTAATCTTTAAATAAAACTTGTAAACTTCTTTGAGAATCATTGCTAAAATAATATTATATTTCTTACATGAAACAGTTACCACATAAATTCCCTCCAATTTTTTTCTATGGTCAGGGTAAAACATATATTAAGGAATTTTCATACATTACTTTATGGGCGATTGCCAGATTGAGTCAATTATGTAATCACTGTGGTAGAAAAGCTTCCTAGTCTCCAATTTAAATTGTGCTTAAAAATCATTTAGGCAAAATGCGCTTTTTCATAACCAAAAATGAAATGAGATGGAGGGGAAAAAAATATGATCCATTGAACAAAGCTAAGCCTCATTATTTTCAATTGACACTTTTGTCACACTTTCAATAAATAAAAAATGTAATTTTCAGTAAATCATAATTGCCCCCCAGAAAATAAAAAAAAAAAATAATAATAATATGATGGGTTCGTTTCCTTATTAAAGGAAAAAAATTCAACTGCTGTTTTTCTATGGGAGCAATCTCAAGAAATTAAAAAAAAATGTTTTCATGAGGGACATAACTGAACATAAGTTTTTTTTTTTCCAAAACCGATATAACCAAAGCAAGTCAAAAGCATTTGACAAACATAAACAGAGAAGTCAAAACAGGAAAAGAAGCAAAGAGAGGAAGTTCAATACTCACTTGTTTGTAAACTTTGTCTTCACCAGAATGTTTTGCTAGAATGAGGTGGAAGACTTGTCGGTCAACTGGACAAGTGTTGACATTCTGTGCAATGAGAAAAAACAACAACAAAGAAACAATGTATTTCCTATTTTAATCTTCTTGCTTTTAACAGGCACAGTTTTTGCTTTTTCATTGGTATACCTACAACTGCCTTTCATGAATTGGGAAAGCTTCACAAAATGATAGGGGTCAAAACAGCAGAGAAAACAGGTCTAGAGGCAAAGTGTCTCAGACAATCCAGGATATGCGTATTGAAAAAAATCAAGCACGGACAGTGAAAAAAAGATAAAGGAGAACCCTAACTCAAAGTGGAAATATGAGACAACTGACAAACTTATCAATCTGAACCTATTCAAGCACTCTTTTTCATAGAAAAAAAATACTATTCAGCGTAATTGCAGAACAATAAAACCGCAAAAACTCAACATAATGTAGCTTTAGTGAAAGCAAAGAAGGTGCTCACCAAAATAAGAGACAAGTCGTGGATCATTTTACAATGGGAGTCATTCAGTTGACATGGGAGAAAAAGGCAACCAATTGTTATAGACAAGTTAAATGAAATGTGAGGTTAGAAAGGAGATCAGAAGAAGACAGGAGATACCAAATGAGAACTGAGAGGAGACTAAAAGCTGAGGATTGTGTTCACATAAGGCTTGAAGTGAATGATTTGTTTGGGAACAATTTATCACCAAAACAGGAAGAAATACCTAACGGCTGTCTGACACATTTAGTTACTGATATTGTTTCACTCTTGCACTTGAAACAGATGAATTTTCAAAGCTCTCAGGAACTATGTACAGCTTGCTTACAAGAGACAAAATATATATTGAAAAAAAAAATAAAGGAAACAAAAGTGAAGTGGAGTAAAAGTGGATAAGTTTTACAAAAATAATGAAAGTACAAATGAGTCTTTCTCGAAAGGTGCCTTTTTCAATCATAGTCACAACATATCAGAATTTAAAAAGAAAATACAGCTTTAAGACTACATTTTTTAAGTCTTACACTTTGTACGTACAATAAAGAGATATTTTCAACAATATCACTTTGTTTATGCGTATCTCGTAAAATTTATGAGATGTTCAAAACGAAAAAACACTGTTTTTCTTGTGAATTTTTGTTACATTTTTGGGTAGCGATTTTCTCTGACCTTCAGCTTTGTCTAGTTCGTTTTCTGAGTAAAATAGTAATTAATTTTACAAAAGGAAAGATTAAAGAATGTAATTATTCTTTCATTAGTTCAGAAAGGAACACTATTTTGCAATGACAAACATATTTTCCTGCTCTATTTAAACGTATACATTGTGTCATCATGGCCCACTGAAATAAAAGCCTTTTATAACCCTCAACGAGATAAGATAATTGATCCAATCTGATTCACCAGCATTGCCATGCATCAAAATTTATTTTAGAAGCTACTTTGGCATAATGTTATATGAACTGAACTGAAAATAAAGGTCTGTTTGTCAGTATTCCATGCCTGTGTTATTGCAATATGCCAAAGATCGCAGGTGCCACTGATTCACCAAGGCTTATTTTGGTTTTCTGACACTGTCAGAACTTTCTACTTTGGATAGAAAACTCAATAAAGCCCACTTCTGCTAAAGCAGGAACAAAGAATTTTCCAAGAAGAAGATTTCTTTGTTTGTGTCATTCTGTTTAAATGCACTGACATGCGATATGTCTAAGACCAGCGATACCTCTGAGATATAAATACATTGATTTCTTGTTGTGATTAATTTTTATACTGAATCATATTGTTTAAATATTCAAATCTTTAATAGTATTTGCATTTAAAACTACATATATTAAATTGGACACCATCAAAGCAAAATGTGTATGTGTGACACAAGCCAGGTTTCAGTCATTGGTACGTCTGAGTACCCTAGAACTATTTCATCCATTTCATCTTAAGGGGATTTATCTAAAAAGCGATTTTAAAGGAATCCTAAAGTTCAGAGAGCTTTTGTTTTGGATAATAATTAGTTTGAATATGTATGAGGCAGCTTAGATCAATACATCTACTAGATCTAGATATAGAGCCAAGATCCATGTTACAAATATTGTAATATAGATAGGTTTTTCTCCATTTGGTGCTTGTAGTAAGTTAAGTAGGCCTAGATCTATGTCAAATTATACCTACTAAGGCAATTTTAAGTGTTGAAGTTCTATATTTTGTCTTAAGTCAGTCCTTAAATGCAATGATGACACAATCTGTGTCATCAATACCTCTGAGAAAAAAATTGTGGATTTTTTTTTGTTTATTTTATGTTTCAAATAAGAATTTGGTGCTTGTAATAACTTAAGTAGGCCTAGATCTATGTTAAATTATACCTAAGGGCAATTTTAAGGGACAAAGTTCTATATTTACTTAGATGTAATGATGACACAGTTTATGTCAGCAATACATTTGAGAACAAAAATGTGGGGTTTTTTTTTTTTGTTTATTTTATATTTCAAATAAGAATTATGTTTGATGTGAACAGATATTGACAATAAGTACTCAAAATGAGCATTTATTAATGAATTAATATGAGTGTTGAAAAAAAAACAACAAACTTCTATGCCAATGATTGACTTAGAGGTAGCAGTGACACAAAGTTTGCTTTCCTATAAGAGTATTTTAATTTTCACCTCAATATTTAGGCATAATGACACAGTATTTAATTTAACTCAATTTATCTTTTGAAAATCAAGTAGGGAAATAATTCATAAAAAAAAGTTATGAAATATGGCAAAATCTGTGTCATCATTACGTCTAGGTATTTATGACAATATTGGAAAAGTATAGCTTTCTTTCCAAAATGAGATGCTCAACTATCTTATGAATAATTTTATACCATCCTTAGGATGCGCACACTACTATAAAATACACTTTGTGCATAAAAATACAAAATGAAAATTAACTCCCAAGTTAAAAAATTGACCATACCTTTTTAGAATGAGTGAAATAGAAGTAAAGAGTGCATCACCTTAGTGAACAAAATTTCATAAGGATTACCTGGGTTATAATTTTTAAGACAAGTGTATGTAGTCAATAAATCAAAACAGTGTATAATGCCAGTTGAGTTCTTTCTTAATAGGGAATGTCTGCCCTCTGGATTGAATAATGCGGATGAATTATTTTTTAATTAGCTCTTGAAGGAAATAGCAAAAGTCTCTTCTCTCTCAATACTTTCCGTACCTCAAATGTGTCATCCAGCTCAGATTATTAACTCTCAGACCTGCTAGGATAAACTTATTTTTCTATCCTGCCTGGAAAGCTCACAAAATATGCCTAATCATAGCTTCCCTCTTCCTTCCCCTTCAGTATAAAAGGATGGATGTATATGCTTTTCTTGAATTAAGCTGTCTTTTTAGTGATTTGTTACCTCAATCTTGAGCGTTTAAAAGTAAAGTGAATGTAAACAATATCAAATGAATGCCCTCAAAAGAAGCTGAGTTTGGCTGAGGTTAACATAGCATAAAATGTGTGTCAAGCCAGAAAGTTCTGAGACAGAGACTGGAAGGCTTAGAAGGAAGGCAAGACAGTGTGAATGTAGGCAAGCTTAGCCTTAGCACTATAAATACTAACACACACGAAGGTTCGTCCTCTTTTTGCATTACATTTTTATGAAAGAAGAATGACAGGAGATTTGGCATCTTTATAAATAAGTCGGGAGAGGAAAAATTTATTACCCGCGAAAACCGAAAAGAAAAAAATTTGATTAAAAACAAATCTCCTACTTTCATTGTATGAAAATATTGCAATAATTGGCATAAAGAAGAGGCAGTTTGTCACGCCAATTCCACATCCTAAGTGGAAAAGAAAAAAAAAAGAAATATTATCACCCAAATATATTGATTTCAATGGTAATAAGAATACCACTCACAATAAATGTGATATAGAGAAATTGAAATAGTTTTATACTTATACTGAAAAGAAATCAAATAAAAATCAACCACCTGAACTGATTTTGTTGAGACAAGAAATTATATTCTGTGAACAAGACAATCTTATAAAATCAATGAAGTGAACTTCAAGACAACTTTATAAAACAAATAAAGTCAAGTCATCAAAAGAATATTAAAACAGAGGAACAGATACAGAGCAGGGGGATAGGATACTCAAGAACAGACAAGAACTGGTGTGTGTGTGTGTGGAAGAAGACATGGAATGCGAAATGTAATAATATAGATTATATAGTAATAAAAGAGCATGGAATAATTTACAATTTTACTTCATAAATATATTTATTAAGTTAGAGTAATTTCTTAAATTTATTGTTTTGTTTTGTTTTAAGTAGAAGAGGGGAATTCATTAGAATAAAATATTAGAAATCTAAATTATTGTTGGATTTTTATTTTGTCATTTAACTATATGTATATGTTTGTGAAGCTATAATTAAAAGTTTATTATGGATTACGATTTAAATCTTAAGTATAAATAATTATTTTAAAAAAATTTGGGTGCTTTTCAAGGAATTAAACCTTATTTTCTAAATTAGATAAAATTTAGATATCCCTATTCATTATTATATAGAGGATACATTAGCTAGAGAGTGTTTATTATTACAGCGATGTAATAGAAAGCTGGTCCGATTCTGTATGCTGTGGCACAAGGGCATTAAATTGGAGTAAAAATCACTGCTGTTCCGAGTCATTGTAAGTTGAGAGATAAGGGTAAGATTTTTTTTCCTACCTCAGTCTTCCTCAATTATTTTACGACAGTGAAAGTAAAATTCTTTTTACTTATTCTAGTCTTATTAACCTTTCATAAAAACCATAAAAACATACTGAGCAATTTATTAAAACACAAGTGATTTAAGGGAATAGCTAATACAGTAATAGTTAAGTCGAGATGTGGAATTCTAAGTTCTGGGTGGTAAGGGAAAGAGATAAAGGCAGAAAGCATTAACCTGAAGTACAAAGTCACTGCAACTTGTATGAGTTTCATGCCAAGATAAGTGAGTAATATAGTCTTCTATGGTTTTAAATGTAGTCAAATCATTGAGCAAAAATTTCATTCTATTCACTCACCTTACTCCATTCTAGGATACATTCTAGACAAAACAAGTGATCACATGACTCTGGCATGCCAATATCTTGTTGCCCCAATCTGTTCAGACAGATGGGGCATCGGTCGCAGTTTTCATCCCCTGAAGAAACATCGTCTGCTTCAGTTGCTTCAGGTAAAAGCTCTTCATCCTCGCTGTCCTGCTCCTCCTCCTCGTCCTCCTCTTCATCATCATCATCATCACCATCTTCATCATCTTCATCATCATCAATCTCCTCCATATTTTCTACATCTCCTTCCTCCATTCCTTCTTCATCCTCTTCATCAGTGCCTTCTTCATCTGAAGAGAATTCTTCATCTGAAAATAATATTCATCAAAACAGTATGACTATAAACATACATTAAAGAATAAAAAAAACAAATGCTAAACTCTTGGGCACAACTATATATATAAGTCCAAGGATCCGCCATATACACAAGTGAAAGATGGAATAAAATAACGTGTAAACAATCACCCAACTTGGACTTTTATGGACAAAGAGTACAAAATTCAAAATTACATTTCAACGTTTCGCCATTGTTTACACCTCAAGTTATAAACATACATGTAATAGTTCAATATTTTTTTAATTCACTCATGTTTTATCAATTTGCATTATGAGAGGAGAAAAGAAAGAAAATTAAAAAAAAAAAAAAGAGGCAAGTCCTTATTACACGGCAAATATAATGTTATTCTTACTTTCATTTTGAGATTAAAAAGACAAAGGGCTTCCAAATCTATTCATGCTATATTTTATGTCTACGATTAGAAAACAAGACAAATTCAGAAATGAACATGGGAAGAAATTGAATGTAGGAAATCACACAATTACAAAACCAATGAGGCATTGTAAGGGGACCACATGGAACAACAGGCAGTAGTAGCAACAAAGCTCCCCAAAATGCTGTGAACACAGTAGGTGCTGCTTGGAGCAAAACATTCAATGTGTTGCAGACTTCATGTCCCATGATACAAGGTCCTTAAACTTTTACCATAACCTGCAAAGGGGACTTATTTTCTTTTTGTTAACAAACACAACTCTGCTAGCCAAGAATCTAGGTGAACTGTGTTGTCGGTATTGCATGATGGTTTTTGCAGCCTGATCTGTTTCGATTTTAATAAGAGATGATGTTGATGTAACAGTGATGACAGACCTTCTGTGAAACATGCTTGTGCTTCCCACATAAAAGAAAATACCATACCGACCTCCCAATATTTTTTTATGCATTACCACCCCAATTAAGTTGAAAACTGGAAAGCCAACTTGAGACCAGTCTAAAAAACACTTGATGACAGCACAAGCATAAGGGTCAATGCACAAGACACATATTTGAAGATCTACATTCAAAAGGCCTAATTGAGATTGCAAACTTACCAGCTTTTTTATTTTGTAGTCCAGTTAAGAAAACTACTGCTGTAAGCTGTCACTTTTCGCTAGCAAATTTTTTTTTAAAGATTTATTAGTTTAGTTTTGAATTTAGTTTTCTCTAATTTGGGCTACAATCCACAAATATATTCTATCCCAGCCAGCAGGTGAAGCCTCTGACTGCACTTTCTAAATGTTGCCATCTTTCAAATATTAATAGTGATATATTAAAAAACATAAATGCCAGCATGCTCCACCCACCATAGCAATTCATCACACATGTGCTGATTTTGTTTAATTATTAAATCATAATCATGTAATGACATTTCACATGACCTCTAGTGAATTTCAGATAAGACAGCAAACCTATTATTTGTATAGACAGCCACAATAATTCTTAGCACATGTATTTGAGCCAATTTGAAAACAAATGTGTATACCTTTTTAAGAATTGTGCATTTCAAATACCGACTTTTCATAATGGATCATGAAACCTATCTGATCCATTAGACTGACTGTTATGCTTACCATTGCTCACATTTATTGTAGTTATCCACTGCAAAAATGCATCATCACTAATTTAGATGAGGTTAAAACCTGTCTCTTTTAATTTTGCCGAGAAGTCATATGCATTTAATGCAGTTTTATTCTAGGTGAAGTGAAATTTCTGAATATGTGTGCTGAATTAGTGGTAAAGTTTGTCTCTAAAGTAAAATTATACAGTGGAAACCTCATTATTCGAATTCTATGGGAAAGAATTAACCCTTTGGATTATGAGGATTTAAATTACAAAAAAAGGAGCATAACTGAATCTATGACTGAGTGTCTCTTGTTGCCACCAGTATCAGTGTTACTACTGGTACTCAGTTGTTGGTACATCAGCTCCCTTCTTGCCCTGTTAGCACATTGATCAGCCTTTCTTGGGCAGTGATCAGCACAGCTTGCCGCTTGAGAGATGCATGTAGTGCTTTTGCAATGCCTTATGGGAAGCTATTGACTTTGAATAAAGAGAATGGAACCAGGAAGACTTCCAAATATACCTTCGATTCTAACAAACCTGAACAGAAAAAAGTCTATCCTGTAGCAAAATTTGGTTCATAAAAAATTTGAATAATCAGACTTCGACTTTTGAGGTTTCCGCTGTTCACATTTTCTATAATCTGGCTGTATTCAGAGCCTATCTTTTTATCCCCTTTCCCTTAATCTGGTCCAATCAGCAGCTTGTTTAAAGCTCTGTCTATATGGTTACATTTTCACAGTAATCTTTTGCTAATACCAGTCTCAGGCAAGCTTTGCATCTGTGGGTGCACTCACATATTACTTCAGATAAGCTTTCCAGTATATTATTAGGATCCAGAGCCACTTTATTTTTTCTTTGCTGTAAATTCAATAGTCACTGAGGCCCATGTATCCTTATTCAGATTGTTCAAGTTGCTAGGGGGATGGCTACCTTGATACAGCATACACATTGATTGACAAGTGTGGTGAATAACTGGAACTGGCTCACTTCCACTTTCCCTGTTTTATATTCACACAGTTCTTACAACTGTGCTAATGGTTCTTCACAGTTCTACTTCCCAATAAGAATACAGTATTCTTAAAGGATCAAGTGGAATCATTGCTCACTTTGAGCCAGGTGATTTTGGAAATCAAACCCTGTTGCAACATCCATGAGCGCAGATGAGCAGGTGTTGTTGGTCAGTTTGCCACAGAAAGCGGCAGATGTGATTAGTACGGTTGGAATTTTTCAAATATCAAGCATTGGTGAAGTGAAGCTGTTGAAGCTATAATGTGGATGAAATCTCATTTGAGATCCTTGCGGGAGGCTGGGCTGTTCCTGCCTCCGAGCTCTCCCATATTGATTTATCACTTAATAAATATATTGGTCCTCCCTGAAGTTGTTGCTGCTTTGAATAGTAATGTTCACATATTGCTTTCCACTGGAAGCATCTTTTTTGTGGCCTACATTTTTGCTTAAGCACCTTCCTTATTTTGTGGAAGTGAGTTACTATTAACTACAATTTGCAAACAGGCCTTTGGCAGATCGTGCCTCCATCCCTGTCCCATTATGAGAGATGGCAATGGAAGCTCTGTGTACAGCGCATAACAGAGGGTTTAACTGCAAAAAAGGGTACATTATGCAGAAAATGCTCTCGTTATTGCTTTTATTCGTAATCAGAAGAAAAGTTCAAGGTGGAGATAGAACACAGACGGCAAAAAATACAAAACTATCCTGAGAATAGAGAGTATTAGAACATCCATTTTACACAGGAAGGGAGTGTTAAGTGATAAACTCTTGCTTCATCCCATAGGTCTGAACCTTGGCTATCAGTACAGTAGCCTACCTTATTCCTTGTATGATGAGATGGAGTAAAAGTTTAAAGCAATTGCACAAAAAGAAGTGAGAAAAAGAAATGAAAGAACTTCCACATACATGGTTTACTTCTAAACAGAGCAGAAAAGACAAATATGCTGATGGATTACGTTTTTTATTGAAAATGCATGAAGAGCTTGGTTGGATCAAAGAACTTTTTTTGTTCAGTACCTCTTAAAGAGTCTTTAAAATTTGACAGATACAACAAAAAGAAAGAGAAAGCTTCTAAATTGGATTTAATTAATATAATGCCAAGTTGAAATGTCAGACTAGTAACATAGATTTTATCCAACTTAAGAGAGATTCAACTACCTGATTCCTCTCCATCTCTAGATAAGTCTTCTTTTTCTCTTTCTTCTTGAGGTTCTTCATGTCCTTCTTCAGTTTCAAGAGATTTATCAGTGTTTGATTCCGTTTCCATCTTCCGCTCAGATCTATAGGAAGGCAAGAATAGTTACAATATATATATTTGTAAAAATGAAAATAGGAGTATCTAAAGTAGTCCTTTACAAAATGAGAAGAAAAAACTTTATTCTGCAATAATTCATTGTTATCTAAAGATTTTTTTTTTAAATTTCCATTGTAAATATTATAAGTTTTTGTACTGTAGTTGTTTCCAAATTCATTTAACAGACCAAATTACATACTTTGCTCACTACAAAAAAGGGTAAATTCAACCTTTGTAGTAATTGTACACATCAGGAGAAGAGTGTAATCGACAAGAAAAAACTCATAATCATATTTATGTAGAGTGTACAATATGAATATTGTAAAATGAGATAGAGTATGCCTTAGTGGCGCTATGGAGTGTAAAGGAAGAATGAGACAAGGAAGCTTAAAAACCAATTTCTCACATATGTGGAACAGTATGTCTGTTCATACAAACCATACATCAGAAATAAGTACATGTGCCTTGAAAGTATAAAATAAAAATATGCAAGACAATGAGATAGTGTAACTTTAAGTGTGAAGTGAGTGGTATCTAAATGAAGTCATCTCGCTTAATTTGATGGGGAGGGTACTCGAGAAAAAATCTGCATCAGAACTATTATTATTTGTGCAAAATAAAACTTACAATTTTTTCCCCATTTCAATGTATTTTGTGTCTTAAAAATTTATGCAGCTTCATAAGTCAGTTGGGCAGAAAAATTGAACATGCACAAAATATACAGCTGCGCAGCCAAGTTAACCTGTTCTTACCATCAATTTTTTTTTCTTTGGCATTGCGTTTTATCATGGGAAAAACAATTACGTTATGTAAATGTCAAATGAAGGTAAAAAAGAAAAGTATAACGAAATTTAATATGTACTGTGACAATGGACTCAATTCCGATAGCATAATGCTTGACTTTTTATTGTAGTACATGTAGAACTATAACACTGTTACGTTCTGTAAATGTCAAATGAAGGTAAAAAAGAAAAGCATAACAAAATTTAATATGTACTGTGACAATGGACTCAATTCCGATGGCATAATGCTTGACTTTTTATTGTAGTACATGTAGAACTATAACACTGTTAATGTATTCAAAGCCCTTCATGTTTGATTGAAGTTGTAGTCAAGCACCTCCCTAGCTGCTTTTCCTTTATTTCTCAATCTCATTCTAACTCTAAGGCCACATGAGCTGTAATAACCTCTTGAGGCAGAAGTTCACTTAATTTAATAGCACTGATATTTGATTTATAAAGATTTGACTCAAAATAATCTAAATTTTAAGGTAGTGGTAGTAAATGTTTTGTAGGTTATACTCAGTTTTGAACAGAGGTTTTGGGTAACCCTGATTGACCTGGTTTAACCCTTTTAGTCATCATCACATTGATTGTGAGATAGTGATACCATACTATTAAAAGCAAATTTTGGAACGTAATCACTTTGTTTTACATGCTTCTGGTGGAACACCATTTACATAACATATATTTAAGTTTTATTTATTTTCTTATAATTTGTAATTAACTCAAGTATTTCATTTGGGTTCAAGGATGCTGTGCAATATCTTTGGATATAAAAATTGATGTCAAAATCTTTTTTGTACAACACTGAGCTGCCTGTAATCCTATACCTTTGATTACATACCTCTTATAAAGCAAGTCAAGCTTTGGCCTTACCAATGCACACTATCTTAATGTTGCAAAGTTTTTGAATAGCTGTCATGGGATTTTTAGAATTTAAATGCTCTGTGCAAGTTTTCTTGCACAATGTAAACTATACCTTGAGGTGAAATAGGCAATTAGGCTTACTAGGGCAAAACTAAGATACAACAAACTTAGACCAAGCATGATTTGTAGGATTCTAGGCTAACTGTTATGTTTTTTTATATGAGCAGACAAGAAACTGCTACCTGTGCAGCTGTTATTTGAACACTGTCTTTTCATAACATCATCAATTTTTCCATCATCTGAATTATGAGTGTTCAGACAGCATGGATAAATCTAAGCCTTGCCATGCTCTATTATTTCGCATGTTACAGGATGATGTTTTGTCCAACTCTCGGGTTGTAAATTCATTTAATTAAGGTGTTTCTTTTCAGTCAACCTTAAATTAAGTGTCAATATAATTGCATCACAATTTATATCCATTAAATAATTAAAACACATACCAGTCATCGCTGACAAGTGTATTAACAATTCAACATTTTTTTTATGATGAAAAACAGTTTCATCATCAAAAAGAAAAATAGCATTCTTCAGCTACGGTTATGGACTGATAAATAGCAAAAAATTTTACATATATGTATTGCAACAAAGTGTTACTCACAGGTTTTTAAAAAAAGCTAATCAGACATGAAGTGTCCATTTTTTTTAAACTGGCAACAACAAAGTCAAAATAAGATTATCTGAAGGATCACTTATTTTTGAGGGGTAATATTCAAATAACAAAGCAGTTGCCAACATACAGTTCTCCCTCTTTATTTGCCTTTGGTTCTGATTAGACTGACTCATTGGCAGCCAGCAAACTCAAACCAAGCCTGTTAAATATCTTTAAATAAGAAAAACACAATGCCAACCATTCTCAAGGTAGTTTTATTTTTCACATTAACAATTATTATAACACACATACAACACAACATACAGGAAATAATACCAAAAATTAAGATGTGCCCATTCTTTTACTTACAAAATTTATAATACTATCAACACAAACATAGCCTACTTTCAAATCAATATGGTCACATACGTCGAGTACATAGGTACTACAAAAGTACAATCATGCAAAGAACTGCTGCACCTTAGGATCTGGACAAATTTCTTTTTTTCTTTTGTCACCCAGTTTTAGCATTCCTACTTTTATCTTACCCAGCAAATCATACCAAAATGTTATGCAGGTGGATGAAATGTCACAAAACTTTCTTCAACATTTGAAAATTATTTACAAAATATTGACTACTGACACAAGTCAGTTTATAATAAATTTCCAGCCCTGTCCCTCTCCTGAACCTGTCTTATTTACCCATAGTTAAAATTTAAAAAAAAAAAAAAAAAAAAAAAGGTAAAGAGTATTACCAACAGATAATATCAGGTAAGTATGCATGAGTGAGGAGACACTTTCATTTTGGCTACATAAAAGTTCAGTTGAAAACGGCAGCACCATGTATGATTTGTAATGTGATATCCAAGTGTGAAAAAGATTAATCTTATCGTTTTCCTATTGGTTTGCCAAAGATTGTTGTGGTACTTATAAATATAAACAAAAAAGAAAAAAAAAGTTGCCTGTCACAGCAAGCCAAACACTTCCCCAGTACACTATTGGTCTTAGGTGACTTTTCTATTCTTGGCCAAAAAAAAAATTGATTACAGGGGCTTTTAACCTGACAGTGCTCTCTTAAAGATAAGTAACACTAGCTGATATCCTATTCTCAACACATCAAGTTGAAAGTAAATTTAGTGATATTAGTCATCCTGATGACCTAGTTACATGTGTCTAGGCCCCACTGAAACCATAAATGACTCTTGCAAATATAACACCAGTGTTGTTCAAATGTCAATGAATTTACTTTTCAGTTGATTGCTTGATATAACCATCAACAGGTGATCTCAAACATTCTCTGCATAACAATAGACCTTTTTTGGAAGATGTAAAACAGAAGAAAAAAAGTCCTAAACTCACCAATCAGCAGTGTGGAGATTGGAGATACTATTATTTATTAAGGTGGATAATTAAACCCCACAAATACCAGTGTTCTTATATAAAGTTAAAAATAAAAAGTTCTTTTTTAATTTGACAAATAAGAAGCATTTTCCCCTTTAAAATATTTTTCAAAGTACTTTTCATTTCTAGGGTAAGTTTGTATGACCAGGATTCAGACAGTAAATTTTGAGCATGCAATCAAGACTAGCCCAAATATTTGGAAAAATATATGTGAGGCAGGGTGAATCAGGCATAATTACATATTGAATCTTTCATACTGAATTGAAAAATAACAATCACAATACTGTGGTGCCTGGCTCAAAACTATTGCAGAGGATTTGTGACTAAATTGCTCTCAAATATTGGCAGATCTTAGCTCTTGCTGTAGCGAAAAATACTACTGTTATTCTGTTCCATAAATAAAAATTTTGCAAAAGATCAATGTTAAAAGCAAAAAGGCATAGAAAACAGAACACAACTGCCTTCCATGCTCATCAACACTGCATATATATTTCTGCCTCTGTTAAGGATATCCCAAACTTTATGCTTTGCCATTCCAGTTCCCAACTTCACTTCACTTTGTAATACCAAACGCATTTAATGCTTTATGGACAAAAGGAAGTTCACTGTATTATGGATGTAAAAATAATAAAAATAATAATAATAATAATAATAATGATAATGATAATAATAATAAAAGAACTACCGCATCATCATTATTTTGAGAATGTACATATTGTGTATCTTAGCAGTTATAAATCAAATATAAGAAGGTAGCAAAAATAGCACTTATCTATTCACAGCATTGGCTCTTTTTTTTTTTTTTTTTTTTTCAAACAATGTTCAGCTTTCATCACAGGTGTTTAATAATTTATATGACAACTCGTTTTACATCATTCAACATTCACTCATTTGGATAATGTTCATTATCTATTTGATTTCTTCCCCCTTTCCCCATTTTGTCGAATAACATGTGAAGCAGCTCCACCAACTCCAGGACCAGGTTTATTTTGGGGAGCACTATAGCTAACTCCTTTTTTCTTCTTGCCACTGTGCCCACTATGACCACCTCCTAATGTTGAACCTTTAGCTAACTTCCCTACATAAGCCTCAACAAGTTGTTGAATCTTTTGTGGGTTAATTCGCTCACTTTTGCTGTGACACACCTGAAAGAAAATATTTGAATTTGAATTAATTTCTTTTTTAGTGGAAAATAGGATACATGACATAATAATTTAAAGACCATTTTGCTGTTGCCAGCATTTGCTACCTTCATTTGACTGCAGTCTATTATAAAATTAGGTTCTATGCAAATGAAAGATGTGTTGGGATCAAAATTACTCAATGGCACAAAGAGAAAAGATTGGAAAAGAAAAGAGAAAAAGATAATTTTCATGTGAAAAAAAATTCATCATATGTAATATTATAAGTCAAATAAGAAGATACTCTGGATATAGTTAGATGTTGAAGATCTTGCTCTAGAATAAGCTATAATTATGTGTGAAGGAGTTCGACCTCAGAAGCATATCTGCAGCTAATGAGACTCACGACTTCACTCGGTTTCATTTACCTACTACCCATACAGATCAAACACAGAGCTAAACTGTGTTGACAACGTATGACTAAAGGCATAGAAACTTTACCAAATTTTGAAAGGCACTTAAAACACGTTTTTCAATTTGTGGTATTAAAATTATTTTCATTCTTTCTCTTTATGCCTTACCAGGCATGGGTTTCCAATGTAATGAACTGATGGGGAAATAGAGTGAAACAATTCTAAATTTACCTTGGGTACTGCTTTCCTGAGAATCAACTTATACTGCTCTTTGTTGATTTTCTTAGAGCTGTAAAACGGTTTTATGGCCAATTTCACCTCATCTATGACTCTTTCTTGTAGGTGCAATTTCTTTAGGTACTGTTGATAAAATATAAAAAATTTTGTAGGTTATATGAAAATTCAAAAGCATCAAGTATCTATAAAATAGAAACCCTAGAAAGCTTTTAATTTTAGCTTTCCTTAAATTTAGCATTATTTCTACAACAAATGTCTGCCAAAGGTTGTTAAAATACCACGGAAAGTGGCCCTGAAGTTTTTCACTAAACATACCGTAGCTATACACCATCGGAAATATAACACCTGCAAAATAATGGGGACAAAATATCGGGCCAGTGCAGCACCGGCATGTATTACCTCTTATTCTCAAAATTTACAATTTTCATCCTTTTTTTTTTATCGCAATATCTTGGTACTAATTTTTCAAAATGCTCTTTGCTGGGGTTCATTTAAAAGCTTAAGTCTACATAATTTTCTCAACATATAAATAGCATTTGGTTTAATTTTCCAGAATGTCCACTTTGAACGTGAATAAATGCTAGGAATCATAACGGGGACAATGATCTCGTTTGGGTGTGTATATTTCAAAGCCAGAACAATATTACTACTTCAAATCCATTTTATGCAATTAAAAAAAAAATATCCTGTTGAATTTTCTGGAAACTTGGGGACAATTTATTTAGTCAGCTAAATAAAAATCTGTTAAATTACAATTTGCACTGACTACTAAATCATCTTCTCAGGTTTTCCTCTACTAACAAAACAAATATTATGGGTCCTTGGCTTATCAATATCAATAAAATAACTTGTCATCAGAAATTTCAATTTACATAGCTAAAGAAATACGAATTATCACCATTGTTGTTAGGTATAATGTATTATTAACAATATAAATATGTCATTTCTAGCTTTCTATCTTAGCTTCCTTAGCTCTCATTAAAAATTTCATTCCTCTATCGAAGTGCTACTGCTAACAAGTTCACAGCATCAAAAGCTCTGCATTTAAGAAGTAGGACTTCCATGGCTTTTCCAAAAGTTGGATATGGTACCTTCACATGATGTGCTTTTGATCAACAATACACCCAAAGGGCAATAATTGTGCTTTTAAACATAAAAAAAGGATCTCCAACCAATCGACTCTTAAAAGGATATCCCCATTTCACAAGGTGAATGTCCTCATGATCTTATCAAGTTACAGGGAGCAGCTGTTGGGAGAATCCCGAACTAAACGGCTGCCTCTAAACAACTGGTTGCATTGACTGAATTAACTATGACAAGAGCTGATTTTGTAATTAATGGGTCTCTGAATTTCAAGAGTTAATACCATCTAAATTTCCCCCCAAATTTATAATTGTAATTTTAATTTATCATTTTTCTAAGTGATCTTAAAGTTAAGCACACTCAACTTTTCTCAATTATATTGATTTCAGTATACTCTCCTAATCATTATTCTTATTATTATTCATAAAGGTATAGTGCAATTCCACAAAAGTTTTTGAGAAAGAGATTTCCAAGTAGATGCTATTAAGTTGAGGCTATGAGAGTACAAAAAAATATTAACTCACAATAGAACTTAAACAGCAACTCCCAATTTAGACCTAGTAGAGAACTTTGTTGCTTAAACTATAGTTGTTTTTGCCCCTTCAGTAGTCTTAATTTCTAACATATTTATCATTCTATAATTCTGATGAAAGCATGATTTTTTAAACATAACAAGTTATGTTAATAAATTGATGAATTAGATAAACCTACCTTTTCTTTGTTGGTTAGCTCCACAGCTGACGCTGGAACATCATCTTCAGCTGACATTTCCACTGGTCGTCGCCTACGGCGCTCCTGTGATTTGGCCTTGTCCTGAGTTGAACCCCCACCTCCTGGAGCAGACGGCTGACCCTTTGGAGTCATTTTTTCTATTACTTTTCTGAGGGCTTTCAGGTAAACAACAGGCTGAATAGGACCTCCAGTTTTGCTACCTGCTGCACCAGCACCTTTAGATATATCATTTGCTGCACGTGCAGTGTGAGAGTCTGACTTGCGGCTTTTGCGTCTGTGCTCATCTCTGCCACTGTCAGAAGAGTGTGGTGATGGCAACTCCAGTTCACAGTCATCTTCACCTGGACTCATGTCCATATCAATAACCTCCATGGATTCTGATGGGTCATTTGTGCCTCCTCGCGCCCCTTGAGGCCGTAAATTGGGTCCTGGGTTACTCATCAAAGGACCTTTCACTGTTGTGCTAGCAGATGATAAAGACTGTTCTTTATAACTCTGAGAACTGTTGCCCACATCACTATTTTGATGTGTGGACATTTTGGCACGTTCTAAGGCTGGCAGAAGGCTGGTTAACTGAGCGAGAGGAGCCATGGCAGAAATAGGAACTGGGGGTTGGTTTTGGTTCATTTGATCTCTTCTTCCTTGCAGAGACGAGAAGGGTGTTTGTTGGTGTATATCTTCTCCTACAGGATATAGAGGTTGAGTGTCTGGTGTGGGCAATAAACCACGTTGATTGTTAGAAAAACCTGGCATGCCAGGTCCATTGGCTCTATTGTTCATGTTCCAGACATGAGGAAAACCAGGTTGTTGGCTAAGCATGGGCGGAGGCAGATGAGGCTGGGAAAATGGAGGTTTTGAGAAATGATTGGGTGTAAGCTGTGGTCTCAAAACGTGAGGACCATCAGTCATTTGTTGGGGGATGGACGGTTCAGGCATGGCGGGCACCGGAGGTGGTGATGGCCTGAATTCCTGAGGTGGTGGATGGCTGGGTGGAACTGGACCAGATTCTAATTGTTCTGGAGGAGCACTTGGTAAAGGAGGAGCAGGAGTTACCTGGTCATTGGAAGCTGTTGGAATAGGAGGTTGACTATCCCTATCTTCGGGCTCTTCTGTTGGATGAGCAGGATCATAGTCTCCTACTTCTGCTGCAGTCTCTTGTCCAGAAAACTGTTGGTCTTGTGCTTGCTTATTGACCAATTCATCTGACCTTTCATCTCGAGTCGGAGTGGCATCCCCTTCCTCCTGGTCACCCACTTCAGCCTCATCAATGGCTGCTGCTGATGAAATAGCTTCTTGAGTTATCTCAATGAGAGCACTGGCCCTTGTATTCTGTCGTAGATTTGGTGGGGGTGGAATGGTTTCTCCATCAACCATTGTTGTGCTGTCATCTTCAGCATTGGCATGTGTTATGTCTACACGTGAGGGTGGATCCTCTTCTTCGTCAAGATTGATCACTATTTTTTCAGGCTCCACCAGGATGACATCACTTGAGGCATCCTCATCAGATGAGCATTGATCACGATGATAATTTCGGTGGTGATGATCTCTTTCAGAGGCATAGTCATGACTGTAATGATCTCTGTGATTTCTATGTTGTCTATGACTATTGGCTTCAGCCACATCACTGCTGCTACTGCTACTGGATGATGATGATGAGGATGATGAGGTACTTTGCTCACGTTCTCTCTCCCTTTCCCTTTCTCTTCGCTGTCGCCGGTGTGACAATCTGTAGCTCTCTCTTTCCTCTGAATCACTACCCTCTTGATGACTTCGACTCTCAACTCTACGTCTACTATTACGACTCTCCTCTCTATTCTCTTTGTTAGAGCTGCCTCTTTCAGATCTATGTCGTGGGCTTCTTGAGCGTGAATGGGATGCACGTCTACCACTGCCCCTTCGTTCAGATTCCCTTTCTCTACTCCTATCCCTGTTAATGCGCCGAGCCCGATCTCTATCCCTGTCTCTCTCCTGAGTCCTTGAACGGTGTCTCCTATGTCTAAGAGCTCTTTCCCTTGACCTAGAACGCCGGTTTCTCTCTGCTGACCCTGACCTCCTTCTCCTCTCTCTAGATATGCTCCGACTATTGTGCCTTCGACGCCTCTCTTCCCTTTCTCCACGTCGACTTCTTTCACGTTCTCTGTCTCTCTCACGTACAACTTCTCTGTCCCTATTCTCCCTCTCTCTTACCCTCTCTCTTTCCTGCCTGCTTCTGTCTCTCTCCCGCACTTTTTCCCTTTCTTTGTCCCTAGATGTTCCATGCCTGGTCTCTTTTTCACGGCGCACTTCACGTGTATCCCTACTGTCATTATGCCTGTGCTCTCTAGAGCTATGCCTTCTCTCTTCATGGAGCCTAGCTTTTCTGTGATCTGCCTCTTCTGTTCTAACCTCTGAGCCTATGGGATCTTCTAATGTATCCTCCCCACTTTTTACAGAGTCTTCTGCACCTGAACCGTGTCTTTTCCTATAGGTTTTCCCACCTTTCTGAAAAGTTCTCTCCTCCTCAACCTCATAAGAGTGTGATATATTTTCAATTTTATCCACAATGTCTTCTTCTCCACCATCTTCATCTTGCACAAAAAATCCGGCTAAAAATGAGGGAAATTTTTGAGAATCTTCATCACCTTGCACTCCGTCTTCTATTGTAGCCACTTCTCTCCTGCTCTTTTTCTTCCTTTTCTTCTCTCTATCTCTTTTTTTACCACTTTTCCTTTTAGTGCCCTCTTCTACGATCTCCCCAGGCTCTCTTTGCTCTGCGTCTTCCCCAACATCAAGGTTAGAAATACCCGTTGAATTCAAATCATAAAGCTGATCACTGCTTCCTCTCCCGGAAGCAAGCCTGTCCTCTAACTCCCCCCAATTACTCACAGGACCACCATGCCCTCCAACCTCAACCTCTCCTTCTTCCCTGCTCTCAATACTATGGCGATCACCCCTGAGTTCAACAAATCTTTGATCCTCCACCTCAGGATCATCTTGCTTGCTCTGACCCTTTTTGCTTTGCCCCTTTTTTAACCTCTTGCCCTTCTTTTTAATTTTTTTGGTTCCAACTTTCTTTTTTGTCTTTTTTAAAGGCTGTTCTAGATCATTTTCTAATTTGTCTGGATCACTCTCTTCTCTAAATAAATCTACGAGAGCTTCCTCATTTTTCGAGTCTACCTCTTCCTGTATTCTGTTCTTTTCTGACTGGCCATCTTGTATATTCTCCTGGTTCTGGTAAGAAATATCTTGACTAGCTTCACTGTCCACTAGGGTCCTATTCTCTAAGCCTGTTACAGATTGGTCAGTGTTTTGGATCACTGGGTGTTCCTGGCTACTATTTTGATCGCCTGGTGGGTCAAACAGCTCTTTTTCTAACACAAAATCACTCTCATCAATTGTAACTTCAGGAACATCACTATTGGCACCATCAGCAAAGGACATTTGAGTGTTATCATCTGTGTCTGTGGGGGCGAGTGAGGGGCTTCTAGATCCATTTGGCAATTTTGGGCACTCACTCAATAAAATTTTGTTTTCAGCTTTCATCTTGTCAACCCTTTCTTGATCTGATTTTTCTTCTTGCTCATTTTCCATTTCATCTCCAATTTTTAAGATATTTTTTCCACCATTCTTGTTGTTGGTTGATATTATTGTGTCTTTGACACATTCAGAGCCAGAATCAGTCTCTTTTGGTAATGTAATGTCTTCTGGAGATAAAGTACTCAGCTGAGAATCCCATTTCCCCTGTAAACTGTCTTCATCATTTGTGATATCAATATTATCATAATTACCAATCTTTTCTTCATCGTCACTAGAATCTTCTTTATCAGTTTGTATATGATCATCATGCTCATCCTTTTCTTCATCACTCAAAGTTGGTTCAGCAGGGTCATAGTCTGCCACTAATGTGGACTCTTCTGCTTTAGAAGCAAATGTTGACTCTTTACCAAGCAGCTTGCTTGGATCATTGTCTGGTGTTGGCTCAGATGGATCATAGTCATCAGTAGGTTCTGCAGGGTCATAGTCTAATCCATCTGTCTGACTATCTTCTTGACTGTTCAGCAGTTTTTCTAAAGAAGAGCAGAGAATATAACAAAAACATTTAAGGCACAGTAAAAATTTCTGTATCACACAGGATAGCTGAAGAAAGATCAATCATATAACTTTTAAGCAATGAATTAACTTGAAAGTTAATACAAAGGAAATACATCATTCAAAATGCACAAGTTTACATGAAGTATCCAAAGAGACATTTTGAAATTTTATCTTTTCAGTTTACCAATCATTTATTTGAAAAATTTGCCTAATAAGCCAAGAATTTGTACAAGTTTGATCAAAAGAAATGGGAGGGGTGGGAATTTTTCATTGTAAAGTAAAGTGAGTCCCAAACTCTATCCGAGTGCAGGGGAACCAGGACAGGGGTCCTGATTTTTCTTGGCATACAACATTGTGAGGTAGTTTGCCGTTGCTTTCCCTTCGTCTTAAGAGACCTAGCCACCCATTTAGTGCTGGGTGGGCATAGGGGAGCTGAAAAGCTTTGGCCCGCACAGCGATTCAAACTCGGTACCTCTGGATTAGTAGTCAAGCTCCCTTCCGACTTGACCACCTCTCAGCACAGTTTGGTACCTTCATTGTATCAATTGAAAATGAAGTTAAAAAGATAATTCTTAAAAAGCTCACCTGTTCCAGATCTTGTAAGGTAAGAGCCATCATCTTGTTTAGCATCCAGATCAATCTCCATTCCATCATCTTCATCTGAGGTGGTATCCCAGCCCCTGTTAGAATCCATTTTTTCTCTTTTTTGCCTTAGCTGGGGTATGAACCCAAAGCTTTTCACTCTACAGAAATCTGAAATGTAAAGCGTTAAAATTGTATATAAAATTAAAAAAGACCTTAAACTACAGCCAATTATGTGCTTTTGAAAAACAAAAATGAAAGAATAATTGAGCTATCTTCTATTTAATGAAACATTTCACTTAATCAATGGAGATAAAATGTATCTTTGGATATTCTAATTTTTGTTTACATTTTCAAAGCAACGCTTCTCAAAAGATTTATCCCACTGAAAGTGGAGAAAATGAATGACTGAAATTGCACATTATCCACAGATTCTGAGTGGAAGTGATCCTAGAATTTGAAAAGGGGTGGGGGGGTGGAAGCTGCTCTTTCTACATTTTAAATTAAAAAATGAATCTAAGCCCTTAAAAGTCTACAAATTTAATTTCAGCAAGATTTGGTGGTAGGTCTGTCATTATTAAAGATTTGTCATTCCCAAAGAGTTTTTAAGAGTTGAAAGTACAGTAATAAGAATATTTTCAAAGCGCTACTAATATTATATCCTTGTTTAAATTTGCTGTGAATGAAACTTTTTCTATGGTAATTATAATGGTTCATATGGAGTGTGCCCTTGCGGATGTGTATGACATTTTTATGGGGTTGGATCCAAAATTCATTTAGAACTAATATTAAAATTTCTCCGTTACAAAGGTTTACAGCCCTCGAGTGTCATTCCTCCTTTTATTTTTAAGAGAGCTTGAATCAGGAACAATTAAAAAATAATTTTTTTTTTTAATTTTGCTTATCCCAGTCTGGTTATTATAGAAGTTTACTGTTTGTGTTACTTTTGTAGCTAGATGTCTGTTCTTTAAAATATAGAAGTTTATAAAGCTTAGGTCAGAATTTCATACTCTTTGCTGTTGCTTTCACAGAATATTTGTTTGATAATCACGTATATTCTTGCAGAAGTTTGGATTTGTATTTCAGTCTTTGGTCTCAGAAGGTGAAAAGAAATTTCAGCTATGATAATTTTATGTGTTCAGGGGTATTTCATTTCAAATCAAGTCTTTGAGTGGGCAATTTCATTGCTTAAGCTAGGATTCCCCTTTGGAAATGAATATATATATATATATATATAATAGAAATAAAGGTTGTGACAAAGTGACAGCAATTGTCTTTTAAGCTGTGGCAAAGATGTTATGGGTCCATGAATTTATCATTCTGATGTAAAAAAGTCACAATGAGCGGCAACGGGCATTTTCAGTGCTCAAGCTGCTCTTACAGCAATAACAGAATGACACCATTTCTCTACCTTAAACTCCATTTTCTTTTTAGTGTAAAATGAAACCAATGCATGACTATAACTGACAATGAAATTCACGTGACACATCCCTCCAATTTAAAAATGATCAGGGATCAAAGAATCAAAATTAAAACTCTGACTATACTAGAGAAAGAAAGGAGTTCTTGTTTTCATATAAAAAAAAAACAACAACGAACAAATAAACAAAAACCTGAGAATGTTTCTAGAAGGATGCCTAGGACATTGATGCATAATTAAAGAGATATTTTTTATCATCTACTTTAAAAATTAGGATTAATCCATATGTGTCACCCTCATTTTGATCTGTTCAAACTTCTGTTCCATAACTATATAATGATAGGATCCATTGCTTAAATGGCAACATGTGGAAATGATCACAAATCCATTAACTGTCTACAACACCTTGAGAATCTTTTACACTGCTTTAGCTAAATATAGGAGGGCTAGTTGAGATAGCTTTGAATCAATGACTTTAACAGTTGACAGGTTATGGGTGGAGTTAGGCACGCCATTAACTACTTTTTATTTAGTGGGATAGAATCTTTGATCAGGGAAATGGGTACGCTGTTGGACAAGGGTGCAAATCTGTCACTTGATAGGTGATGACCTTTATAAAGAACTCTAAGAGGAATAACAGGGAACTTTTTGGTAGGAGACCAAGCCACCTTTGGGGATAGTTTGTAAGCTGGTCTCAGAAACATTTGTTGTCAGTCACTCTTTGGATTACTACCAGAGACTACCTTTGGCATGTGCTTTGACTGTACTTAATTGAGTAATTGTGCTAGGCAGACTTGGAGTCTTGAAAATAGTGACAGGGTATGTAATCAAAGTATTGATAATCATGACTTTCATTGAAAAAAAATATTAATCTATTCATTGGCCTTGGACTGCTATATGAATTCTCTTGGGCCTTGGCTGACTATATAGGCATCTAGACCTTTTCCTTTGAAGCATTTTGTTCTGAGACATTTAATCCTTGGCCATTTATTATGCATTTTACGTCTTAACATTTTGCTGGCGTTTATCTTTGAATATCCTTGCTGGTTTAAAAACGTTCTGCTTATCTCTGAATATCCTTGATGGTTTAAAAATATTCTGCTTATCTTTGAATATCCTTGCTGGTTTAAAAACCTTCTTTTTATTTGATCTTATTTTTTGGACTAATATTCTTTCATTTGCCTTTTCTTGTTAAAATTATTTGTTTGGCATTTGCTTTTAGTATTATCTCTGGAAGTTTTCTTGTTAATAAATAGACAGGGGAAATTTAACCTTCTTCGTTGTGATCTTCCTCTCTGAAATTTAGCTTCTTTGTTGAATCTCCTTATTTATGTTTAAGCCGCATTCATCAATAGTAGGGGATACTCAAAGAACCTGAGAAAATGAACTATGTAGAATTGCATAGTCCTTAGACACACTACCACTTTTAGTTGGGCATGTAATTGAATTCAAGCAGGGATTACTGCCAATCCATACAAGTGGGTCCTATTGTTGTAGGACACTATCATATAGTTACCCCATGAAACTTGACAACAAAGTATGAAAAGCCTTCAGGCAGATGCCTTCACCCGTTTGGTACAGACTGCTTGGTTACGTAGTGTAACTACAGCTTAGATCTCTAATTATTAGCAGAATCTGTATTCATGTGTTCCCAATACAGCCTTGATTCCATTAAGAGAGCAGCAAGAGGGCACTTGAAGGAAAATAAGGGTGAAAAATTACCTGTTCCTGTGTGATTTCATATTTAAAGTCATTATCTAGCACAATTTAATTTGATTTCATCTTGTTAATGTTCCTTGATAAATGATGTTTATGATTCTACATCCCCAAAAAAACTTGAACTACAGTACCAGTTATCTTTACTATCACTATCCAAATTCAATGTTTAAGAGTGCCTCATTCATTGCTTTATATAATAATAATAATAATAATAATAATAATAATAATAATAATAATAATAATAATAATAATAATAATAATACTTTTTTTTAAAAAAATGATGTTAAGTACCTGTGGGTTAGAGTACAGAAAAGAGGTCAATTTAACATATGGTTATACCATTGACCCCATAAATTAATAGCTTCTGTTCACTATAGGAATCACTGCCTAGGTAACCTAGGCATAAATGGTTAATTAGCTTTATCCGCTGCATTGTGAAATTGATTTTTTCATCTACATTTAGTAATTACAAATGTTCGAGGTCCACTTTAATAATTTGCTGAAATGGTTAGTGTATTTTATTACCCTTGATGAGCGCCATTTAAATGATAATCTCACCTTGTTTACATTAAATAGCAGACTTGCATGAGAAACAAGAAAAGCAAACTGCCAGCTTCAACAGCTTTGGATGACAATAAGTTTGAAACCACTCCCTGAGCCAGCCAACATAATAGCACTACCTATCATTGTCAAGCCTATTAAGAAGCAGCAGTCATTGCTATACACAGGATTTTGATCAGCACACGACTGGTGTGTGATACATCTCAGGTAAATTGAATGGTGTTTTAGCCATGACAAAGCAAGATTCTTAAAATTCTCTGGCCAATTTTGATGTTTGTGAAAGAAGGGATCTCGCATTCAAGAATAACAATATTTGATAGATACCTAAAGATTCATGGAGTTAGAAACTAAATTCAACATCAGCTGCAAAATTGTTGCAAGAATTTTGAGTAAGAGGTGACTGAACCTGCTTAAAGAAAGACATGGTCTAAGACTTAAAAATTGAAGAAAAACAAGATCTTGATGTCACGGCTTCTGAGATCTTTTAAAGTCACAAATATTTCAAGCCAGATGGAACAAGCATCCCTTTTAGGGGACTGCCTGATTGAGGATAAACATTGTATTCAGAATAGCTGACTCGTGGCAAAAAAACTAAAGATGCGTGAGTGTGATTCGCAAAACATAACACAAACAGAAATTGAGAGAAACGGGAACAAATAATCATTGGGAAGATTGGTATATACTGCCTGTCAAAAATACTAACTCAGTCAATACTTAGAGGACAAGACAGATTTTTTTAAATCTTGAAATCACTGACTATGATCCTTTGGCCAACTTTTCTGCTCCTTAATAATGGTCGTAACAAAAGTTACATTTTCAAACACAAATCTTTCTCTGCCACTAAACTCCACATCTTCCTTTCGCCAGATAGACAGGTGTCATTAAAAAATTTTATAGTATATTATCCTGAACGCACGAATAATGTAATATCCACTGATATCAAGATAGTCACTTGATGCACTTCACATGCTAGGACTAAGGAGTTGCTTAGAAAGAGCTGTAAGAGAAATGTAGATTCAAAGAGAACAGCAGCGAAGAAGAGATCAAAGATGTTGAATGTGTAGCTCAATCAGAAAAGTTAAAAAATGGAAATTTGAATCCTTGATTGTTCAAGATAACTTTTAAGTCTAAAAAAAACTCACAGTTATGGAGATTAAACAAGAGGCCAAATGAAGAGAGAAAGAGCAGAGAAAAAAAATGAGGATTACGAAAAGAAGAGCTTAAAAAAAAAAGATCTTGTCAACCCCACGCTTTTTCTTCTACAGAAAAGAGGGGAAAAAGCCTCACGTCCTGTTGCAGTTTGTTAAAAAATCAGCCTTGCTCTTCATTAATAAAAAAAATTCAACCACAAACCTAGATCTGGCTCTAGACCGACAAATAAGACGACAGAATTGAAAGCATGTTTTCATATCTTTTGTTGGTCTCGAGCTAGATCTAGGTTTGTGGTTGATTTTTCTATGGTATTTATTTCTTTATTTACAGTCATTTGTATCTTTAGATCCTTAGGTCAAGCTCCATCTGTCTCAGCCTCTAACGTTGTTTGACTGATTTCTTAGTTTCTATATTTTAAAATTATGTCTTTCAGTTAAATGTGCACCTTTCTAAGATCCATCATTACATGTATTTTATTAAAGTGTATGTGATAGGAACCCTGGCAGACTACACATTGAAAAGGAAAATAAATCATTAAAAAAAAAAAAACTAAAAGACAGTCGGTTTAGCTTTTTTCACACACACTTAATCAAATCATAAGTAAAGTAAGGGCATAAATTGTTTTTAGAACCACTGGGGTATGGAAATGGGAAAAAAATAATTAGGAAATTAGAATTTAACAGAAAATTTTCTTCAAAAGCACGTACCACATAACGCAATTGATATAAACGTGATAAGAAGCGATGTGACAATGGATTTTAGTGCTTCTTGTACAGCAGAAAAAAATCGTAATACACTTGACTATCTTTGAAAATTTAAATTTGTAAATATATAAATTTAATGGAATGTGCGCATTTATGACCGATTTCTAGATTGCAGAAAGCAGCGCCCACTATGCCAAGGCACAGACCCCGAAAATGCCGACAGAGCCTATCAGATCAAATTACCTGCAGATAATAAACGTCTGCCAGCTGCCTAAATCATCTCATAAGCAAGAAGGGGTTCTCGATGGTCCCCAAAACTAAATTCCTGTCCTGTGTGTTAGAGCAAACAGCCGTGAGCTACTACACCGCCTCCTTCCTCTCCCATCCACCCCCCCACCCCCCCTCAAAAAAAAAAAAATCAAAGAAACAAAATGAAAATAAAAAATGGAACAACAGAAGTCAGGAAAAAACTTGTTTCTGTGTCGCATATGACCAACTAATATAAAATTAATCACCATCTTTTCACAAGCTTTATCTTGGGGATGCACTTTTTCAACTGATACAAATGGTTGAGAAAATGAAGTGTTAGCCGTTTAAAGATTTAAAATTTTACTTCATAACTAAACACCTCTTCATTTTAATAAATGATGTTACGATGATTTTTTTTTTATTCAACAAATCCATACAGTATATGTAATGACAAAATAACTCTAAAATCACATCTGTAAATGACACTCCTACATGAAAATGGCTTGATCAGAATTAAGTTGTGTTTTGGTTTTTTTTTTGTCACACAAAGATCTGCCATTTTTGTGTAACAGAAAATACTTTCCACTTAACATATTTTTAACTCACTGAATGATTTTCCTGTGCCATACACCACAGGATAACCTTTATTAATTTGTTCTCTTGCCTGCTATTGTGTCTACCGTTTGAGTAAATAGCCTACCCTCTATGCAAGCACAGTATCTTAGGCTCGAATTGGTGTAGACGGGGGTGAAAAAGAGACAATACTTTTCCAATTTCCCCGTCACTTCTAGATCTAGAAATCTGGAAAACTTGGTCATAAAGGTTTTTTTATTCCCTAAAAATGATACTATTGCTGTAAAACTATCAAAACGAGAGACAGAAACATATTCCAAACATTTCAAATTGATTCAGGAGAGGTTTATGACTTTGACAAGAATTCAGATTATACTAAAAGTCACAAATAGACAACACAGAATCTGAGCCTGAGTGTCAAACTTTTAGAACCTGTAGCTCAAAAGCAAAAAAAAAAAAAAATAGAAAAAAGGCTATAAAGTATACATTATGACTGGTAAGTTCAGATACTGAGAAAGAGTAGATCTCTAGTGGCTACAGCTGCAAGTGACAAAGCAAGTAGATCTAATTCTTCTACTGAAGAGGAAGATGATGATGAAAACAAATGGATTAATTTTGGGGGGGTAAGTTTATATATGTGAGGTGGCCTGCAATTTTCAGGCTCAATGACTAGTTTGGACTGATTGTGATTTCCGGTTTTCTTTTTTTTTCTTTTTTTTTTTGAAAGCCCAATTATTTCCCTGCATAAAACAGTTGACATTTTTTAGAATATATTAGTATTTGGCTGAGATATGACCCAAAACTTAACACAAAGCTGGGGAATGAGAAACTGAGAAAAACATGTTTAAAGTTAGGGAAAGTTTTCATGCAGGGTTGCAGTTATCTTCACAATAATACCATTAAGCATATTTAAAGTTTCTTTTGAGCTTTGATACTTTTTGACAAGAGAAAAATGGTTGATAGTTAATAAGAAGCTAAAAAATGGGAAACCTAGAAAAATTGATTTTTTATGTTTGAAGCCCATTAGCTCAAAACAGTAGTTTCCGATATGAGCCTGAAAATCCCAGGCCACCTCACATATATGTGTCAGTATGTACAACTTATCTCTCTCATTTCTACAGTCATAACAGCTTAAAAAAAAAAAGAAACCGATTTTCTGCTTTATTTTAATGTTTTTCCACATTTTTTTTCAGTATAAACATTGTCAAAATGAAAAAAAAGCATTTAATGATATAGCATTCAAATTTCAAATGTCCGGTTTTTTTTTGTCATTTGATGTCCAAATATGTAAATTGATTAAGTAGGACTGCCATGGGAATTTTTTAAAAACACCCTGGAAAAATTAGTGCTGTGCGCTTGTAAACCTAAAAAAAGCCCAGGGTTGAGTCAGTTGCTACGAGCCAAACCTGGTCTTCTTTTTTTTTTTATTTAATGGACAATAATTCAATAATGAAAGAGCTTGATACCATGCTTTTTGATCCTTGGTTAAAGTTATGTTATTTCTATGCAGAAAACAATCATTTTATACAATATGCCTTGCGACTGGTGACAGCATTAAACCCCCTTGACTGCTGTGTCCTGAGAGTAAATTGCAATATTGAATATGTGCTATGTCAGTTGATACAAAATATCTTATTTATTTATGCTCTAAATTAGATTTAAATCTACTGCTGTGAGTCAGTCACTTTAACTACTAGTACTACTTGAAATAAGATTTAATTCCTGTCGGTGGGCTAAAAATAAAAGGCACATTACATAAATTTAGATCTAGATCTATTTGTAACTCCTTATCTTTATCATAAGTGTCTGTATCATCATTGTCGTTAAAAATCTTGTCCCAGAGATGTGATGAAACATTGTATTCCTTTTAACTGCAAATCTTGATTGCCTTGAGAAAAATCAATGAGGTTTGTGTTTTTTTAAGTTGATATACTGTATAGCACAAAGATTCTGTCATAAAGCCTGGAAATTTGCAATGCTGTGTGATAATAGTCTGCCTATCTTTTCCTCGCCTGTGAGACAATAAAATGAGGCCTAATTGCCAACCTTCTATTTCACACAATCAAAGAGCCAATTGTGTTAACTGAGTTCTATCTATGAATCCCTATCCTCTTTCTCTGATTCTCTCCTACTCTTTCAACCCCATCGTTTCTTCCCCTCAAAAAGACATTTGCTAGGCCTTGTTCAGCACATCTGTACCACATCTTATGTATTGACAGCTTTTAATTGGCTGCCTGACCAGAAGCCCATCTTATTATCAATTAAATATTCATGCGACCAAGGGAATGAAAAGGCATGTACGAAAAGTGGCTAACAATGAAATTGTTGAACAAACAGATTATTTGAAACTGGTCCAGCTAATAAAGAACTTTGGGGTGGTTTAGAGTTGAGTGGTCATATTGAGAGATATGCGAGGCATCATGGTATGCAACAAAAAAAGACCCTATTCCTCATAAAAGAGGGCAAATTGGCTGTCAATTTAGTCATTCTAAGACATTTTAATATCAATCCTCAGAAGATTCAGCAACAGAAGTGTGTAAGTTTAAGTTCCAATTTTTCAGCTATTAAGGTTTCCAAGTTTGGTGCACGTATCTTTTTACTCTTAGACCTAACTTATAAATAACTTCAAAATCATCTTTTCGCAATGTCCAATGGTGTGCTACTATAGAATTTGATACTTCAGTCTCTCAATGTCACATTTTGATATATTTAACATCAAAAGTTTCAGTTTGTGAAGTGAAATTTTATTCAATCAATTCTTTTGTTACTGGGAATTTAATAATGATTACATGAGATACAATATAGGTCTTTCCAAATTATGGCATCTATTGATTCTGCTTTGCACTGTATAAAAAAAGATTACAATAAGAGTTTCCACCAACCAAGGTTCTTATAAATTAAGAGTACCAGCCTTATTACATTTTACTTCACAGCGGACCTTTGTGATGTTTTTCTCTTATATTTTTCCTTATCATTTTCAATTAAATCGTTATCAACAGGTCATGTTTTCTATTAAACTAATAACAGTATCACTGAGGAATCAAAACTGGACACAAATTTTTTAATGAACTTTTGGAATCGGTCAAGGCGAGTGGCGTAGGTATGAGTATTCTAGCATGACAAATGCATTTCTGAAAATTACAGGCAATAGACAAAATTGAGTATTCAGGTGCACAACATTGTATGCACACCATACTATTTTCCGTAGAGTTTAGTTGTTTCTTCTTCTTTTTTTTTTTTTTAAATAAAAAAGTCAATCAGCTGACAAGTTTTTCCAGCTGGCCGAAATTAGCAAATACTCTGGCTAAAGTCAGCTACTAGTAACCTGATATCAGCACCACACACTTTTTTTGAGGGGTGGGGAGGAAGGGAAGGAGAGGGTGAGAGAGAGAGAGAGAGAGAGAGAGAGAGAGAGAGAGAGAGAGAGAGAGAGAGAGAGAGAGAGAGAGAGAGAGAGAGAGAGCGAGAGAGAGAGAGAGAGAGATCTTTGCTTTTGAATTTTAAAAGCCTTGTCCCATGTGATCAATAGGTAGTACAAAAATATGAATCAAGAAGGTATACTCAAATACAAAAATATGAGGCAAGATTGCCTTTTCCAATAGATACATATTGATTTTTTTTTAAGTTAGCAAACAAATAATCAGTCAGTTGAAATTTTATAATTTATTGTTGGGAATTACATTTTCCCTCTTATGCTTTGCTTTACTCTAAACTATATTTGTCACAATATAACTGTCTGGTTTGTCAATTATATATTAGATTGCTGAATAAATGATCAAAAGCATTATTAACCATCATCATCATCATCATTATTATTATTATTATTATTATTATTATTATAACCTATTAGATCACTTTGTAATTTTTAATCAAGTTATGTTTATTATTATTTTAGTTGAATCATCAAATTAGGGATCATTCACTTGAAGGTTATCTAACAATTAATATGATCATGAATGCAAGAGTTCATACCAAGTTTATCTGACAATTACATTATTTTGTTGGTGTGGAGAGTTGCAATAATAAAGCAAAGAGAAATGTTCCTGAAATTTTCGTTCCTCCCCCCCCCTTTCCTTTCCCCTTTTAAGTAAGTGAAATGAACAAGCCTCTAATTTGTTGAAAATCATAGATTTAAAAGCATTTCTGTGGTTTTTTTTAAGATCTTTATTGTACCAGATAATATCTCAAAATTTCAAAGGATAGTTGTGGCATGATTCAGAGTGTATTTCAACAATATAAAACTGTAATTAAATATATATGGATATGTCATTGATCATCACTGATGGAGCCAACTTGAATGTAAGCTCAGCATTTGGAACATCAGTGACATATCTGATATCATAATAATAGTAATAATAATAATAATAATAATCATAATGATTAGCTTTGTTGTGGGACCAACATTCAATTACCCCCAACAAGAAATTTCTCAATCTGACCAGAATTTCATTTAAAATGCCTCTGTAATTATCCATCAAGATCACTGCTTATGATGGACTGAGAGTGTGAATACTTTAAATTCAGATCATCTACCATCAATGTGAAAAAAAATTGATAGGCGGATGGAACTGTTGATTCCAAGCTCACAATATGCAAGATCTCACAAACAGCTATTCAGAGACTCTATACTAGAGGATCATTTAGTTGTGTTGCCAAGCCCTATGCCATGGGCTCAGGTTACCTTGGATTACGTATCCTTTAACACGCCTGAATAGGAAACCCAGCAGCCCCCTATTGTAGCATTTCTACCAGCAATAAATCCGTTTCTTGCTTTATCTTTTAATATTTTGTTGACTCATGATCATTTTTTCTTGTTTTCTGTGTTGTTTTTACTTTTCTTTTACCACTATTTGTTTTCATCCTACGAGTAGACCTGGATGTTAGGCACAACATAATTGCCTGAAAATTGAGAATATATTGGGTCCGAGGCAGAGCCCTGGCAGGTGGTCAGGGGGACAACCCTGAAGCTGAAGTATTTTCATCACAAGTAATGTCCAAAATCCTGTATCCCGGCACATTTCCCTAAGATTATATCAATTTATATGATTATCAATTAACATTAACATTTTGTCACCTTATTTTCAGTATATCCAGTAAATTGGATGGCAATGGCATAATGCAGCATTTGATGAATTCACAAAGAGCAAAGCTGCCAACCTAGCTCCTGTGGAAAGTGTACATGACTTCAAAAGGCTTATATGAAAAGGAGTAAATGTACTCCTTACTGAAAGGGTTAAAAAATGACAGATTTGATGCTCTTTCCTGCTTTTAGATAATTTTTTCTACATGTTGTACAGGCCTTTCTCATACTTGAATCGGAAAATAAAAAATCTTATGATTTTTGCTGGATCCAGCTGTTGAAAACGTAACCAGATATTTCATTGGGAGCACATTGACAATTTGCTGGAAAGTTGTAATATTTACTTTATAAATAATCTAAAGAGTGTAATCCACTCTATTGTTCAATCACTTCATTGAGAAACAGGTCAATTTAAGTACAAAAATTACGCTGTGACGTTGAGACTACTTAAGCATGATGTAGCATGTAACTTAGATCTAGAATCTAGATCTTAATTCTAAATTAGATAAAATTATCAAAATCATAGATCTTGTGAGGATTGTAAAGTTTGCATGCGGAAAAAAACTCCTTAGGCCTATTATCAGATCCAGATTTTACTTTTCACAGACCTAGAATTACTGAGTCTCGTGTCATTTCATCTTGATTTACTCTGATTCTATTTCGGATTTCTAAATCGATCTTGATAACTAACAAGATATAAATGAAAAAAGCGCTGTCTTGAAGTAGAAATTAAAATAAGAGTAATCCTTCGTTGGAAATAACAGCGGTCTGGATGTGAAGATAGAAAGAAGGTAGTGCAGACGGATAAAAGAATAAACCTCGGCAGAATGAATATTTGGGATGGTTACAACTAAAATAATATCAATTTCGATACCGCATTTGATAATATAAAATAAAAAACAATATTGATATTATAACTATACTGTCCGTATTTATTCTTTTGTACAGGCTGTCTGTCGATCTTGTAGGTCTGATTTAAAAAAAAAAATTAAAATGTTTTTAATTGTGGAGGTGAAAACTTAATTTGGAAAAAAATCGGAATATTTTCAAAATATGCGGAAAATTGGAAACGGATGAAATTTGCATAAAAAATCGGAATGACTCCAATTAAATAGGTATGAATGGCAGGTCTGCATATTGAGCACTGCTCTTGATATCTTTTCTTAAGGTATTTGAGCTGAATATGATTAATATCGCTCAGGTCTTAAACTCAATATGCTCTCCACCCAGTTGTGTCAAAAGAAATACATGTATAACAATCTAACATTTATATCTAGATTTATATTTATTTGCTTTGACATGAAAATCACCTATTACATGTATTATAGTCTCATGTCATGTCGTGCCTGGTTTCAATAATAAATATAAGGTCTAGATTAAGATCCATTCTAGATCTTGACTTAGCTCTTCTTAGGATTTCCCATCGATCATGATAATCAACTAGATACATTTAGATAATAAATCTTAACCATATAAAAAAAAAACAAAAAAAAAACAAAAAAACCGAATCATTTTTAAATTTGATTTTATTTATCAAAATTGAGATAAAGAAATAGGAATAATCCTTTGTTGGAAATGACGGCTAGGTCGGGTGTGGAAATGGTGAGAACGAAGTTTTTCTGACTAATGGATGATAAAGTAAACAACTCGAAGGCACTAATACCTTGGATAGTTCCAACTATAATATAAATCTCCATATACAAAAATACTGATGGAAAATATAAGATATTGATAAACTGTTTTGCCCAGTTTTATACTTTCACACAGGTTGCCGGAAAAATATTGTCCTCTTCATAGAATTATCACTTTATAGGTAAAATGTGCATAAGTTCAACCACACTCCGTTATGGATACAAGTTTCCGTTTAGCACAAGGATAAGATTTATGGAGAATCATATGACTGTTCAAAATATAATGAAATCCGTAAATTTACAGAAAATTCTCTTCCCTGAATAGTAACAAGTAAATTAAATAAGTTTTTTTAAATAGGTTGTCAGTCCGTCCATTGCACTGTTCAGTCATCATGAAATCAGTCTAAGATCTTGATCTAGATACCTATATTCTAATGGCATCTTTATCTTCACAAATCTAGATTTATATTTCAACACTGCAGAAATTGGAACTACATTTAGATAATTAGAAAGAAGAATCTTGAGCTATATTGGTTTTTGCTGAGAAGGCATCGTCACAATTCATTTTTGCATTTCTACTTAAATCCAGGCAATCATTGCCGGAATATCGGCTTTGGCTGCCAGCATTCACAAATCCTAAGATGGGCATATTCAGGCTTGGCAATAACCCAGCAATTAATTCACACTCAATTTAAGTACATTATTAGCCTTTAGAAGGAAAATTTTTCCATTTTACGATTGCCTAAAATCAGGCAATTGCCTGAAAACCCATAAAAAGAATGAGGGTAACATTGTAAACTAACTTGCAGTTATTTCATTGATGTTCAACCTCTGCCAAACATTCACAAACCTGTTGCATGTGAACTAAAAAGACAAATTTGAAATGGATGATCTATCTCAAGTCCACGATTGACTTGGTGATCCCCAATGATGTATTACTTTTATTATATTTTTTACCAAAAAGAAAAAGCATTGTTTTCCCTACACTTTTATGCTGGGTATAAATGGAACACTACTTGCTTTAACAACTGACAATCTAAAAAAATATAAAAAAGAATGCAAGGGCAATTGAAATGTTGCCTTTTCCCCCCATAAACATGGAATTTTGAAATGTCAAAAGTGATATACAGCCTTGGGAGCAAGAAACTAATAGTTAAACTAATTTTAGTTTTCACAATAATTTTATTGATGGGGCCTTCATTAAACTGTGGGGATAAAAGATGTAAAATTTTTGAGAAAGGAACTGTGGCAACTGGTATCTATTTTCTACAAAAAGAAGCGAGGATCATGGGTAATAATGAATCGGTATAGCCTTCACAAGTTAAAATTGAGGCCTACAAAAAAATTATTCACAGGCCTAAAATAATTATTAAGAGCAGCTGACTTTTGCAGAGTCCAAACTGAACATGGGTTACAAAACATCTGCAAATTGATAATGTTCACACACTTATGCCCAAATTCCATACTTAGCATTTGAAACGTTATTCTTAATAGATGTCAATCACTTATTGAAATTTGAACTTCGGTGGCCACACAAATTGAGTGAAATATATAAAGAATTAACCGGCAGTGTAATACAAAGTGAAATATCTGTTGTATAGTTGATTCAAAAAAAGTGGGAGATAATATAGGCCTACAAATTTAATTGCTGTTCTTAAAAAGATGGAAAACAAGAAAAGAAAAAAAAATTGTCTGAATGATCAAGAGAAAGGTCTCAGAACCAAAGTAAGTTTGAGTTATATTTGAAATTTGGTATTCACACACTTTTGATTTTGTTCCTACAATCTCTTCTGAAGCAAAAAAGGGGACTGTGAAGTGAAATTTATTAAATATATTTCTTCCAGTCAAAAGAATATTCATTATTAGTGACACAGAGAACTGGTTCCATGATTAGTATCACTCAAAATATAAAGATGACTTTAAGAGCATATTACATTTTATGCTTCTCACAACAAGGTAGCTTAAATGAACACAGAAGATGAATCTGACAAAGTTGACAAAATCAAATTATTCCTTACTGTCAGAAATATCAATGGTTGTTTTTTAAACACATTTGGAACAGGTGTTGGACAGACCTAATAGATGATCACTAGATCTATAAGAATTTCAAAGCTATAACTTAACTACTTAAGGTGTCAGAATGAAAGAAATTAACCCTCTGAGCCTGCCTCCTTCCTTGATAGGCTATCACTGCATCAATGAGTCTGACATGGTAGTTCAAATTTATTACTTCAATAGTTTTAAAGTGAACCGCTATTATTGAACTCATCTTGATGTACGGATGCAAAGCCTGGACAATTTCAAAACAGCTACAAAAGAAACAGGAGGCAACAGAAATGTGGTTCCTACAGGGATGCTCTGAATCTCATGGATGGCAAAAAAATCAAACAAAACAGTGCTATGTGAAGCCAACACAACAAAAACATTCATAAACAGTACAAACTAGAGCACTGATTCCGTGAATTTCTTGGGCCTCATTGGGGAATTTTTAAATGTAAGAGGAAGCAGTGTTCGACCAATTCTATTTTTAGCACTTGGGCCCTGGATTTGCACTGGTACAGTTTTCGTGAATATTTTGAAGTACTTCAACTACAAATAAAGGCTTCGTTTTTTCTTGGCAACTACTGTACAATTCTGAGCATTTCGGGGATACACGACGGATTTTCTCTAGTTCTTTTAATCAAATAATAGTCAGATGACAGATTTTGCAAACAAACTGATCTGCCATTTCCAACAATGTAAAAACTTGTTTCCAAACCCCCAGAACATATCAGATCTTGAACTCTTGATGCTAGATCTAGATCTAGACACTAGGTCTACATTCAGTCCTAAGTCGACCTTCAAATAAATGAACGTTGCTTGTTCCTGAATAATCTTTGACCCAGATAAGAGTTGTCTGTCAAGGCAGAGCTAGACATAATCCCTCTAAAGGGCCCGACAAAGGATTGAACGTAAAGCTCGCTATTGTCAGTCCAACATTCTACCTTCTGAGCTATCTGGTGTCCTAACCATCAATAAAAAAAGTTGTAGCCGCCAGCTTTTTTTTCCATACTCTTGTACTGATTGATTAAGAAAGGAGTGGGCCCAATCAGATATCTTTCATTATTACCCATTTCTTGCATACAATTAACAAGCAATTGTTGGTTAGAATAGGCCCCTTTGAAGTCAGCGCCATGTAGCATAGGCGGAGACAGACAATTGGCGCTGCGTGTATTGAACAAGGTTACAATGAAATGGGGTGGGAGTTTCTCTCCCTGGCGAGTAGGGATAAAAGGCTAAACTGCCTGTCCTTTAATTGTTTCTAAACAGTAAAAGGGAGGGGTAAGCTGAACATTTTCTTTTTCTAATATAGGGCTGATTGTTCGAAGAAAACGTGTTATAACTTTGAACTATTTCCTTTGATCTAATGGTACTGATGTAAATGCTAGGCAACCATTTTGTGCCATGTGATGAGAAGACAGAAACTAGAACATCTTGTGACATTCGAAATGATTGAAGGAAAATGCAGCAAGGAAAAATAGTCAGAAAAGATGTTAGGAGGACTTAGTGGCTAATGCAGGACAAGTGACAGATGCAATAAATGCAATCAGAGTTCAAGATATGTGAAGGTCATAAAGTATTTCCCAACGCCAAGACAAGATTATCAAATACTAATATATTTTAGTATCTAGCCATCTAATCTGATAATGAGCTGTTGAATGATTAATTTATACAGGGTTCGTGATAACATATTTTACTTTTATAAAATCTCAAATTAATCACTGAATTCATTATTATTTTGTATCCTATGACAAAATAAAAGCATTAAAAGATCAGGACTTTGTGGCTTTGAGCCTTCATATCTGGACATTTAGCTCACTGACAAATGTCTGATACTAATATCAAATTGCATTTTCGAACCCCTGAAAAAAAAATTTAATATACTTGATACTTTTTCTTATATTATAACGATTGAACTTTCTTTTGTATGCTTTAAGATTGTCACTCTGGAATATCATACATGGCTCAAAATTTTTGATAGATGTGTATCCAATTAAAAAGATTTTAACCTAACCAAACAAAATTTGATTTAAAAATTTTCAGTTGCAGCAAGTTCCAGGTTTCACTGATAGAAGGTAGCCAAAATGATCTCGGAATAAAAATTTTAGATCTTGGGGACAGAATCTTGAGAGCATCCCTAAAAATTTTAACTTAGTTTAAAAATACTAGCACAAAAATGATCACAATAACAAAAACAAAAAAAAAATAAGTATTCATAAGGCGAATCCATTCCAAGGGCTAAAATAGTATTAATGTGAACAAATTTTTGGCATGTTATGAATATGTTCCTTTTTTTTTACCTCCAATATATTTAAAAATAAAATAACATCAAAAAGTCAAATTACTTAGAGGTTTTAGTTAAAACGGAATTTTTTCATAAGATGTGCTTGCACTTCTTTGTACTTGGATAGAAAGAGTATATATTCCAGGATAAGGCTTTGAACAAAAAATTGGAACATTATATTGTATGGTTTTATTGAGGGAAAAAAAGATAAGTTTAAAACAATGTTTCTTTCAACCAGATAAGTTTAAAAAATAGCAAAATAGAATAATGGAAATAGTACTTTTTTTTTTAAAAAAAGAGAAGAACTTTTGTGAGGTTCTTTGTAATACTGGTTCAAACTTTGAAAGATGAGAAAGAGAATGAAATGTACGAGACAGAATTGATATGCTTGCACTTACAACCAAGAATTCCTTCCATTGAATCTTCAATCTACCATGTGCAGAAATTTGGCAGAGTGGGAAATAATTATTTCATAAATTAAACTACCCAATAAATTTACTAATTTTAATATTGATTTTCTTTTCATCAGAATGGAGTTTTAAAAATGGAAAAAGCACCTTGTAACATTCGCCATATGCCACTGTTTTATTACTTTTAAGAATAATGCTTTAAGATGAAAAATTCAAATAAAACAATTGAGATACTCACTTCTTTCCCTATGGCAGGCAAATCTTTATGTGACCAATATGTCACAACAGGGGCTGAGAAACAAAACGCCAATTTACGGGTCGGAGGGACAAAATTGCCCAGCTTTCTCAGGATCTTCAGGTTGCTTGGGAAACACAACTTGGCTGATCAAATTATTGAAAGAGAAACAACTTTTCTTTTCTTATATCTCACATCTTTGCTGCTTGAATCCTTCCAGGATGGTACAGCTCAATAGTTCCATTGAACTGTTTTCTCTCATTTGTAACTGATAGAGTTTAAAACCTCTAATGATGCTCTTTTCCAGCAGAGAGTAGCACTCGGCTTCAATCTGACAATTATTTAATTTCAGTTGAATACTGATAAGGCCCACTATAAGCAGTGATCACAGGGTAACCAGAGAGGTCAGTATTGGTGTAATGCCATAATAATCCTAATACTCTATTTCACATTTATGCAGGAACAAATACCACCAAGCGAACAGGCAGTATTTTATTTTACTATTTTAAAGCCAAATGTTCCAAAAACTGAGCTATTTTACTAGACAGTAAAATGATTAGGTTACTGACTAGATTTGTTAAAGTTTTAGCTGACTGTTCAATGCATAAAATTTTAAGCACACCAACTACTTTATTTTTACTTTGAAAGGTGATCAATTTTCTATGTTTAAAACCTGAGCTGAAACCATGTAGGTTTAAACATGAAGTTGTAAATTGTATGGGCAAGCAGTTGCCAGCATTTGATCTGTTGCATATTGCCATTTGCCAAATTTAAAGGAAATGGTGTTTAAAACAATGCATTTTTTTTAAACTTCAAAATGATGAAAAATACACGAAATCATCAGTTATAGGAGAAGTTAAAACTTTAGTCAAAAAAAGTTCAATGGAACTAATATAGTCAGCTTATATGAATTTATAACATTTGACTCTTAACGACTGGTTTTGAGACATATTGTTTAGCCATTGATAAGGGCATTTTGACTAGCTGTTCAAAAGATCAAAATAAGATAAATGGCTAGCAATGGTGAAAATAATATGCATATTTTATACAAATGGGCTTACATTTCACCCCCAATATGTCCAAGTTAATATTTATGTTTGTGCTTACAGCCTTACTTTTGTTATTGTTAAGCATTTCACTGATTTTGTGGATGTGCATCCTATATTATGAAATTTCTGCCCACAGTTCAAAAGCAATGGGCCTCTTTTGAAATTAAAGGATATTTTTTTTTTAAGTATGTATTCTCTCATAGGTCTAAAACATTGAATGACAAATTTTTCTTTCACGTCTGTTAAATGGAAAGAGGGAAGGGTCACAGGCCTATTCAATCAATTGTATCCTGAGATGCTGCTAAAATTGGCTTAGTATCAATCAATCAAGTGCCATGCTCTTTGGAATAGCCAATCATGACATCCAACGCATCTCTTTCAGCACTTCTGTCACTCATCCTTCTTTGAGCCACTTTGTTAGTCCATTCGACATATTTTCACGCTTAGTTACCAAAATTTAAAAAGTATTTGGAAACAATTTATCCGACATAAGATCTAAATACCAATGCTAAAGGCTGTGAATGATTTGTGATAAAATAAAGTTTAAAATTATTAAGTGCTTCCACGTTTACCCAAATATCAAACAACCATACTCAGTGATACTGCCTGTTCTGATTAATCATTAGCTCTGTGCTCATTTCATTCCTTTTTGTGGGAGTGGAAAGGACCTAAAGGGCATTATCTGTTATCCTGGTTATTTAAATTTAAAAAATAAGGGCAGCTACATAAAATTAATCTTCCTGTTTAGGCTAACAATACTGCTTTTGTTATCAAAGTTTCTACGTACCATCCAGAACTCCTCAAACCCTAAAAAGTTAAAAATGTTGCCTGTTAATATAGTGTTAACAAGTTGTGTGTGTCAAAGGGGTTCTAATTTCTACACTTTCTAATTTTCAAGTAATAACCAATCAAAGGAAGGTACACTACCATGAAAAATTAATCAAATTATAACGAATAAGTGTGGATATTTACAACAAAGGCATCAAAGAGACAAGCCAACTCAGAAAGAAAGGACCTGCACAACATCAATGTAGAATTTGGGTATGAGCTTGAAGGCACAGTCATTTGCACTTGTACCAGCCATAAAATAAAAGCAACAATAAAATGAATATTTTTCATCAACAAGGGTTCGCCATAGGAGAATATTTCTTTCTCCGTTGCTGACCTGCACATTTTTTGTTCACTTTTCCAATGCATTAAAGATTTATCTGGTTCAAACAAAGCAAAATCTGACCAGCCTCTGTCCTGATCTTTCTTTCCATAATACCTTCCTTATGTTTCTTATCTGAAAGAGGACTTTCAAACCATATTATGGTATTTCAATTAGTCTGCTTCAGCAAACCCAAGCAAAAACACTCCATTCCAGATCTACTTTGATCATTTGATTAAATCTTATAAATTCATCCATTCACATCAAAGTCTATTCTCTGAATAGAAGTATTAATAACCACGAAGGCTGACTTAATTCAAATTCAATAAAATGCAAAATGACTATAAAAAGACCACAACATTTACAAATTCGCAAGGCTTCATAGACTGAGTCTTAGATCTGAAAAATAGATCATAATCTTTGACCGTTCATCATTCCACACAGCTTACAAATCCAATGTTACTTATTAGGTAATGCCAGATTAAAAAAAAACAAGGATTTGATCTTGAACATGAACTGCTTATACATCTGATACCTGTGAGATATTCAAACTCAATGCTCACATAAATTCCCAAATCAGAAAAAGATTTTTGGCATCTAAAACCATAGTCAAAACTGTTTTATTTTTCATTTCTCAATGCCGATCAAAAGGTGTACAAATATTGCTATAACAAAGGTGTATTGTGTATTATTAGAAAATAAGAATTCAATTATATTACACTTTTAGTTGCAAAAAAGAATTGGCAGATTTCATGAAACATCCAAATAACTCAACTGAATTTTTTCATTTGAATGTTGCGCTTGTTTTTTTTCTTTCATAATCATTTGTAAATTCTTAAGAATATCAAATACATTTTTCTTATGCCAACAAATGTGTATCATCTACACAGGTTTTGCATCTATTATCATTTATTTAGACCACAGAGATTTTAAAAACTCAATCCAAAGTAATAATATATACACTGTCCTAGATACAGTCTTCAATATAAATTTACTGATTCTTAAAACCCCCTCTCAATTAAAATAATTTCATGAAGAAAAAGTGACAATATGTCAAAACTAATCCAAATCAAAGAAAATCAATGATTTTGAGAAGTAAACCTTTACAAAACTGTCAAAACAATGAGTCATTTCATCACATCAAAGTTTCCAAAATCCTTGACAAAATTAAATTGTTTAAATACTTAAGTCAAGGGTAAGACAGGAGATAATGGGGAAAAGTGAATCTTCTCTTTGTAGAATGAATTTTGAGCAAAATCCAGAAAGCTATGAAAAGCGAAATTAAGGAGGGCAAAGAATGAGCTTAAAAAATGAGAACAAGGACCAGGAGCATAGATGATCTCTCTAAACAGCGCAAAGAGCCAAGGAAGAAGAGAATATGAATATTGTAAAGTGTCATTATAGAAAGATGATAGCATAATTTTTACTCAAATTTAACTGAATCATCACAGCAAACGCAGTACAAGTGGCAAATTGATTTGTTATCCTGTTTTCAAAGGTTAACAACTGTTTACAAATCTAGACATAATGACAGGAGCTTTTTTACTTAACTAACATTCAATGTTAGAACTTTTCCTATGAGTTTCAAATTTTCAAATTTAGGTAAAACCTTTTATTTTTCACTTTTAGCACATTTGCACTGAAATTTCCATACTTTATTTTTTTTAATTCTCCATCAAAATCCTATTAAAATGTAATTTTTCTTTCAACTAGTGTTTTATAATTCAGCGACATCTAAAAGCTGATCTAGTAATTTGCCATTTTCAAGTGATTAGACTAGCTCACTCATAACTAAATAATGAAAATCGAGGATGATTTTTCAAAGTGTGATTTAATTTTAACAGACTTGAGAAACACTTTGTTTCCTTACAAATTCAGTAGTTTTAATATTTTCTATAATGTGCTTGATTTGAACTTCCTTTTAGTCAGTCTATCTTTTTGTTTTGCTTTTGTTTGTGAAAATTAATATGCTGCATCATTTTTTATAGCTTTTTTTCATTTTCTTTTGCTGGGCTTAGAAATCATTTTCAAATCTGCAGTTTCAGGAAAGTTTTTCAATAAACTAGTAATGCCCATCAAAAATGTAACATTACAAAAAAACTGCTTTAGATAACAATTATCTCCAGCTCTCATCATTTTTAAAAAACAGCAATAAGATTTCTTTTTTATACCTCACATCTTGATGTTTTAGATGATCCATGTTATAATATATGCCCTAATTTAGACTAATCAAAATTTCAGGTTCATTTTTAACAAACTGAAATAAAAATGTTGATAAATTCCATTTCACTTTGATTTCAATTACTTAAAAATAAATTTATCAAAGATTTTAGCAACAAGCCTCGATCTCATCAATGTACGCCAAATTCAATTTAAAGAACATTACACTTGATCTTCAATATGGCAAGGTTCACAAAATCAACCGGAATAGTCTCTAATTTCATTTGTATTTCTTTTCACTGGTATTCCAAAAAAGCTTTCTTTTTTACCAAAGAAAAATGAACATAAGGGGCAGTGGATATAAAACCATTTGATAATTCCTTTCAATTTGTTCAGTTCAATGTAAAACTTGTAAAACTTAAAAAATAAGCTACTGCTAGAGTCTAACAGCGTTGATATTTTGATAGTTAACACATTTTGGTGTTAAGATCTGCATGATGTAATGAGTGTCAAAGTTAAATAGTTACATTAATTTTTACATTGTGACAGCATTATTTGAAATGGGGACACAAGCTATGCCTACAATAGAATGGCTGAATGCATACGAAATAGATCATGTGTATTTTTGTTCATGTCTCTTTTTATAGCTGTTCTGAAAAGGTTTGGCATTCCTGACATTGGATCAATTTCCCCTGGTGGAGTACAAGCATGGTTTTGTCTTCGCAGTGGAATTTCTATTTCAGTATAATCATTAATTTACCCAATTTTAAAGGGGAAAAAAGGAAATCAGACTGTGAAACTAGAGATTACTAAACCTCATTATTTACAATTGATTGGTATCAAAGTCTTTTTTTATTATTTGAAAAAGCTTGTGTACTTGAAAATTTAATTCTGATCTAGGGTGTTTTATATTTGTTTTGGCTATTTTTTTTTGGAGATAGTTCTGTCTCGAAACAAATATATTTTAATTACTGAGCCAACAAGTCTATTTCTTTCATTAGGTGATTAATAAAACAAAGTTTAAAATACAAAGTTCTATAATTAGTCACATTAAATATTGATGAAATTGATGTTTGTGTTTCGTTTGCATTCACTTTGTTTATGTCATGTTTCCAACAGTCTGAGCTCATTAAAAAAATTAAGATGTTGATCTAAACAAAAAAGGAAAGGACATATGTGCAATTTCAGATGTGAAAGAGGATAATATGGACACATACACATGCAAAAACATAAGTTTTTACCTTGAAATTGAAATTCGACCTTAAATGTTAGGATTGAGCCCTTTTCAGGCAAAATGATCTATTTAACAAGTTAATATATTTTTAAATTAGTAATCTAGATCTATCATTTCTGTGCTTCATAATTTAATCTAAGTCTTGTATGGAACATGAAATCTAGATTATGATCTTTAAAACCTAGATACATGAATCCCAAGAAACATCTTAATGTAGTAAATTCCTAAATCTAATCTAGATCTAGCTAATAGGCCCATTTTCATCTAGATCTGTGGTCAAAAGGCCTTTTATTAAACCTAATCTAGATCTAGATAGCTACAGATCTATTTCTCTTTAATATTGATTTTTATTTCTAAATCACTTCCTTAACCCATGTGTGATGGTCTTGAATTCACCGTGACAGATTTTTCCCATTTGGCATCGCAAAAAACAGGTTAAACTTATTTTGCCATTGCATATAATAGAAAAGCAGCGATCACACTCTGATCCCATTGCACAACACTAAATAAACAAATAAACCTGATTATAACTCAGCGTTCTTCAAATCAATTTGATTTGAATTACCTCAGCGATCAACACTTTCTTTCCTTACTAGATTAGACCTCTAGATCTAGAATTAGACTAAATTAGGCCTAAGTCCAAATAACTAAAATTAAGAGATTGATATCTACATCTATAGATCTAGATCTAGTAAGTCCAAATAACTAAAATTAAGAGATTGATATCTACATCTATAGATCTAGATCTAGATCTCTATATCAAATTTAGTCTAGAAATCTATCAGAAAATCGTGACTAATCTAGGGCAGACCAAATTTGAAAGCTATAAGCCTTGCTCTAGCCCTGTTTTTATACATCTAGGACTACATTTAAGTATTCGACAATCTAATCTAACCTAATCTAGATCTAGAATCTAGATAATTATCTCTTCCAGATCTAATACTACTACTGGACAGTCTAGGCTAAATCGGTGCTAGATCTTATCTAGAATCTAGATCTAGATCTAGATCTAGAGATCTCTAGATCTAGACTAGATCTAAACATTACCAAGGACTGTAAAGTAAATTGTTTTAAAAAAAATGTAATTAAATATTTCATCCAGATTCTCGATCTAATAATTCGCCATAGCGTACCATAATTTCATAAGAATTTACGAAAGACACTCTGGGTTGCTTTGAAAAGAATCACAAAGGCTTCTTGTAAATGATCAACTGATATACGGCACGCTATTACTCTACATCAGTGCAGCGGCCATGTTTAATAGTAGCCCGGATGTTACAAAAAACCTAAGTTGTGAAAACGAGACACATCCTTACCAGGCAAAGCGTGATTTTGTGTCCTGTCTGTAATTTTGGCTACGCTTACGCGATACACAATAAATCGTTATAAAACAAATGAATGGCCAACCAAGATAAGTATACAAAATGTTCTCCGGTTCGGTTTTTTTTTTTTTTTAATCATGTGGTCCGGACTCTCTCTCTCTCTCTCTCTCTCTCTCTCTCTCTCTCTCTCTCTCTCTCTCTCTCTCTCTCTCTCTCTCTCTCTCTCTCTCTCTCTCTCTCTCTCTCTCTCTCTCTCTCTCTCTCTCTCTCTCTCTCTCTCTCTCTCTCTCTCTCTGGCTATTATATATAATATATATCATACTAGACAATAATTTTCATATACGATCTATGAAAATAACTAACATGTATTACCAAGTTGTCCTCCAAATGTGGTGTATTTGCCTTTCTATTTGGATGCATTCGCAAATAGAAAACCATAGATACAATAGAAAAAATGAAGTGCTTTAATGTTGCTACGAAAAGTAACTCATCTTAGATTGAGAGATTGAATCAGGCTAGATATTATTCCTAAACTTGTTAAATGCTGTATTTTATGCATGGAAAAGAGGCATGAAAATCGTTGATTTTTAAGAGAGAGAGAGAGGGGCGGGGGAGGAAAAGTAGTACATCACTAGTCTACTTACCAATTAACGTTCGCCTATTTATGAGTGTTTAATTCCATATGAATTGAGGATTGATTACTTTCTGCGCCTTATTATCCATTGTATTTTTAGTATTAATTAATTGCTCTATTAATTCAAAGTGTATTTCCAAACTCCACAAAAGCATGAGTGAAATTAAAATCAAATATAACAACATGGAATGTTAGAAAAATGCTACAAAAGAGAAAGATAGATGACATAAAACATTATCCTTAATTGAATGTTCTCTCATACTCATCCGTTCTTCTTCTTCTTCTTCTTCTTCTTCTTCTTCTTCTTCTTCTTCTTCTTCTTCTTCTTCTTCTTCTTCTTCTTCTTCTTCTTCTTCTTCTTCTTCTTCTTCTTCTTCTTCTTCTTCTTCTTCTTCTTCTTCTTCTTCTTCTTCTTCTTCTTCTTCTTCTTCTTCTTCTTCTTCTTCTTCTTCTTCTTCTTCTTCTTCTTCTTCTTCTTCTTCTTCTTCTTCTTCTTCTCCTCCTCCTCCTCCTCCTCCTCCTCCTCCTCCTCCTCCTCCTCCTCCTCCTCCTCCTTCTTCTTCTTCTTCTTCTTCTTCTTCTTCTTCTTCTTTTTCTTCTTCTTCTTTTTTTTTTTCTTCCTTCTTCTTCTTCTTCTTCTTCTTCTTCTTCTTCTTCTTCTTCTTCTTCTTCTTCTTCTTCTTCTTCTTCTTCTTCTTCTTCTTCTTCTTCTTCTCCTCCTCCTCCTTCTTCATCTTGTTGATGTTGTTGTTCTTCTTCTCCTTCTTCATCTTGTTGTTGTTGTTGTTGTTGTTGTTGTTGTTGTTGTTCTTCTTCTTCTTCTTCTTCTTCTTCTTCTTCTTCTTCTTCTTCTTCTTCTTCTTATTATTATTATTATTATTATTATTATTATTATTATTATTATTATTATTATTATTATTATTATTATTATTATTATTATCATTATCATTATTATTATTGCAGGAAAATCATTGGACCTTACCATCGTTCAAATATACGCGCCAACATCAACCAGTACGATGATGGCATAGAAAAGTTATATGAAGATCTTGAGCAAGCAAAGGCGCAACGCAGGCAGCAGGATCTTCTGACCATGATGGGCGCTTTTAATGCGAAAGAATGCGAAGGGGGAGATGAAAAAATGGTTGGATCCCATAGGTCCATAGCAGGTCAGAGTAATCTGAGACATTACCTCTGTCAGGACATTCATGCCCAAAACACAAGGGTGTGCGTTTTTTTTTTTGTTTTTTTTTTTTGGGGGGGGGTATCTTCTTGAACTTCCGAAATACTTAATCTCTCCTTACTCTCTCACACTCTTTTCCTTAGTTCAACAAAATCTGGAGATTCTACATAATTTACCTCATTGAGCCACTCACCAAATATGTGGCGTGTTGCCACAAACGCAATTTAACTTCTGAGCATTTTCCAATCACGCTATTTTGCTTTACCTTGTTTCCTCCACCCGCACAAGAAACAAGGGCTGTTTTGAGTTATGTTTTATTCTAAGGAAATAGGCCTCTGGTTGAATTCATTTTTTTTTTTTTTTTGGTATTAGGACCTTAGCTGACTGACCGGTTGCAAAGTATATCATTGTGAAAGCTTCTCAATGAATTCATATGGAACATGATTCCTTGGATGGCCTCCAGTAATGAAAAACAAAACGATGAACAATATCGACATAATTATTATTCAGTCTCCGGGGCAAGCTGAGAAAACGGGCACTCATAGTTTGAACTGCAAGCGTGTGAGTACTTTCATAACAATTTTCCTCTTTCAAAAGCCGATTAAAAAATACAAGAATTATGCAAATGCAACATGTTCTTAGAAAATTACAACAACAAATAAATAGAAAGAAGGAAAAAGTTGGTAAATAGTTAAAAAATGCAAACGTTGTTACCGGCATACCTCAGAATATGGATAACAGCATGACTTACTTAATCTGTGGGTTGTACCAAGCTTTCGCTTAAGATTCCATTTTTTCATCCATACATTAATAAAGTTACTACTTTGAAGAAATATGTTATCGTTTTAATAAGATGCATTCTTCACATCCGTACAGCCTGCACTTAATTGAAAATTGTTTGTGTATTAGTGTGATGCATACAAAGCGCTCACGTTTCTGTAACCAAACCTTAAACTGGCAACAAAATATCGCTTAAAGATTTTTTTTCACGACATGACAACTTTTCCGGATGAATAGATTTCCACGTCTTAGGTTATATAAAACCAGCTTCCTATAAAAGGGGTCGTTTTCTGATGCAATAATGACAATGTGTTTATCCAGGTTAGGATACCCTTTATTCGGTTGATAAAAATAGTATGAAGTTGTATATCACGCCGCGTCTTTTATGATAATTTTTGCATTTGGGTTTGAAATTTGATATGGATTGAATTTTCAACCCTCTGTTTCATAAACACGAAGATTATCTTTTGAAATTGATAACAAATCATAGATATTGAATTAAAATTTCAGAGCGCATTTACTTTTCTTATAGATTTAAGATCATCCGGCGGTTTACACTGTTTCTTAAAATAACTTACATATCGGCGGAGGTTTCTCCAATAGACTAGACACAACAGGAACGAAGCATGTAATGGAAATCAAAGAGTCGAAATGAAAGATTACTTAAATCATTCACAAATATCCGTCACAACTATAGAATTCAGTGGTAAAATATCCTTGGCTAGATATCGCTTCTACGACAAAAGAAATGATAAAGTTATTCCTTTCACCGTTCATTCAGAAAGAAGGAAAAAACTAGATCTAGAATCTAGATCAAGAACGCTCAGGTACTGTAGTGTTCAACTGGAGAGTGGCGATGTTCAAATTAAATTGAAAAGAAGTACTTTGTACATACTAGGACAATGATGTCGTGCCGTAAATGAAATATGATTTTCAAACCTACTGAAGTGATATATAAAACCAGGAATGTACATTTAAATCTAGACAAAATCTAGATGGAAAGAAATTCTGTTTGAAAACAAGAATCTATATTTGGTGCCTTTGTAGAGTGAATTTAAGGTAGGGGTGATAAGTATCATAAGCATGGGAAATTTGAACAATACAACATTGCACAGTGATAAATTTATTGTACCAAATTACTTAAGATCTAGTTCAGATCAACACAGAGTCAAAATGTCTCCCGTGTTACAACGTCTCAACAGTGTTGGAGAAGATATAGATCAACATTTAACAGACAAATATACATCAATCACATCTGTTAGAAGCAGTATCGATATGAGTAAAATGATGCGAGAGCTCAGTAACAACTCATTCAAGACTTCATGTGGGCTCAGGCGTGACCAGTCATCATCCTGGAGATCCAGGTCTATACCAATATCCGTGACATCAAATACAAGAGAACTTTATATAAACAGAGGAGGAAAGCTTTTAAAATCTCATTCCTTGCCTGAAGTTGTGTCAAGCCAAGAAGGTTTGAATCAAAATCAAATTCAAAGTGTCATGGATTTCAAGTTTAATGACAAACCAGACAGAAGCTGGTCCATTGGATCGTGTAGTGATGAGCAGACACTTTATAAACAATATTTATATTTGAAATCTGCACACAATATTTTTAAGAATAGAACTTTATCAGAGCCTCATAGGCATCCTTTTCATAATATTCCAATCAATCCTCAAGATCCAAGAGTCGAAGAGGGCTTAGATTATTGTTGTTACAATAAATCTCAGGAAAATGAAGAACAGTTATCACTGAATTCTTTTTGTTCTTCAGCTCTTTCCAGTCTTGTGGAATATGAAAGGAGTTGCGCCACTTTCTCTGTATGTAAAATGGACAATGATCATGTTGAAATGGTGAAAGACAATGGTTCTGAAAGCATGGATCAGTCTCCAAAAAGGCCATCCTCTTCTATTTATGTTGCTAGCTCAAAATACACTCCTCATGAGCTGGAAAATGAGGGTGAAGAATCTGAGTTTTCTACAGATCGTTCTTCTGTTTTATTTTTACCAAGAAAAACCTGTAAAAAAGGCAGGCCATCCTCCAAAAAGCAAAAAAAGAGAAAGCGGGAAAAGCAAAAACATGCGTCTAAAACATCTCGAGATATTTGCTCAACATCGGATCTTTTTAATGAGTCATCTGATAAAAAGGATTGTAGTGATGGTTCAAATACCTCTGAATTTAAGTCTAGTAGCTCTGTGATAACCTCAAGTAGGCCTAAATTTAAATATGTCAACACTAGTCTTTCACAAAATGTCTCTACGCCAATTAAATCAAACTCACACCATCCTATAGTGCAACATTTTTTTTCAATGGTTGTTTCATCTGAATCTGAGGACTCTGGATCTGATACCGAAGAAGATTGCGATTGGTCTCAGTCAGAAGAGTCTGCAAGTGCCTGCATCTCTTCAAGTAAAGGTAAAGGATTGAGCATAGATCTTAACCTAGATTTAATCTATAAGCAAAAGCATGTGCCTAGTCTTGAAAGTCTTCTGTCTAGTGAATGCAGTGACGATTCCATTGCAGCATCACCTTCCAATGGGAATTGTTTCAACATCTCTGGTTTTAGTCTTTCAGAGGAAGATGTGGATGACAGCATTGAATTTGCTGACTCGTCACCTTTGTCTTCATTTGTCTCAGAAAGCTTATTTCACATGCCAGAGGCAAAGTTTCATGGAGGAACTTCTGGCTACATTGAGGATACTGATTCCATTGCTGAAATAATGGATGCTGACCATGAAGTAGATATGCATGAGGTCAATACTAAGTGGAATGAGATTTATTCGAGTCCTGACATTTGCAGCTGTTGTACCAAGAACATTGCTATTGGGGCTGGCAAGGCTGTATTGAAGGTAAATTTTTTTTTTGCCCCTGAAATGAGTTAAACCTGAATTTGAGTCATGTTAAAACTTGTGATTAATCTTTGGTTACTGATCCAGGGTAAATTGGCAGATACCAGCCCAACTCACATTAGACTTCACAATTGAATGTTTCTCGGCGAATTCGAAACTTGTAATTTTATAGGATTTTAGAGCAAAACAGAAATGCTTATATCTTGTAAAGTAATTTCGACGAATAAAACCTTCAATTCGAAACTTGTAATTTTATAGGATTTTAGAGCTAAACAGAATTGCTTATATCTTGAAAAGTATTTATTTTCGACGAATAAAACCTTCAATCATACCAAATTCATTAAGAAAAATACAATTTTAAAGCTTAAAGTGAGTTGGGCTGTTAACTGCAATAATACCTGATCCAGTAGGTCTCTTGAGTTGTAACCCATTTCTCTCTTCATTAAATTAAGAGGTTATAGGTATTTCAGAAATAGTTTACAAGAGTAAAATAAGACAAAGAGTAAGTCTCACATGTTAAGAAAAAATTTGGTCTTGGGAAACAATACAAAAATTCCTTCGTGCCTTCAGCCACTCAGCTAGAAATAAAGTCGGAATAAATGTTTGAATAACAAAATGCTAGAGTTAGTCCCTTTTATAATAGTTTAGAAATGAGAGTGATTCGCATTGCATTCTACTTCTATAGTTCTAGTTTCTACCAATAATCATTATAGAATGTGAAAACATCTGGATAATGTTAATAGTTACGTGGTCAAATTTGACTATGAGTCTATGTCCTTGGTATATCTGCTTTTGTAACTGTAAGACCATCTAAGAGCCATATTTTCAGAAATAAGACAGTAAATTTGTCACAAATGATTGTTGGTCTGTTGGTAAATAAAACTTTAAAAAAGAAAATGATTATTATTAAAATTTATTTTCCATTGATTTTTCTAAATAAGAAAGAACTAATTGGAAAGGGGTGTGTATATTTCACTTATCATACCCATGAGCAATTCGTACAGTTTCAATATAAATAAATTCAATGAACATAATATGCAATAATTCTCAAGCATAACAATAATCAGTGGAAAATTGACACTTTTATTTAATATGTGGATGCTTTTAGTAGTCAAGGTTATAAAGTTTCACTGTACCTGAAGACACCTCAAAATTCAATAATTATCTCCACATTATTAAACCCAACGAAGTTTGGGATGGATTAATTTGCATAGAAATACACACAAACGTATGACTTTGAATTAAATTATATGAACCATTCTCAAAAGGTCGTATCAATTTTTTTACTTATAAATGGCAATATTTTCCTTTTGTAATTTTATAAATAAAATTTGTTTCTACTTCAGTAGCGTCGGTAACCCAAGAATGGAGTGAAATCATTCCAAAGATAGTTAAGCATCTCTTTTTGAAAAGAGGTTTAATTCCAATATTGACATAAACACTTCTACGTATAATGATGACATAAATTGCCATATTTCATAAATTTGTATTTGATTTTCAAAAGGTGAATTGAGATAATATAGACAGTTGAGTCCGGTTATTTCGAGGCTTGGGATAAAAAATGGACTTCAAATTATCTGTGATCAGGAATATTGTACAAGTGTGTGTAGGGGAGAGGGGGGTGGGACGACTACGATGGGTCACCTAGTCTCTGGGCCTAATAACCCTTTTCCCTCTCGTAGCCTTATTGCAGACTCTTGCTTGCAACAAAGTTGGACACACACAGAAACGCTTGCCGCGTGGAGCATAACCATACATGTACTTTATTTTATTATCCGGATTCAAATTATTTGGCCTCAACTGTACTATCTAAATGTACACCTAAATATTGAACTGAAAATGAAAGCACGTGTTAAGAGAAAACTATCTTTGTGTTACTGTCACATGTAAGTCAATCCTTGCCACAGTAGTTTTGTGTTTTTTCCACAGTCATATGATATCAAGTTAATTCATTAATAAATGCTCATTTTGTATATGTTTTGTTAATATTTGAAACATCAAATAAACAAACAAAATTTTGTTACAAGACGAATTTATGACATAAATTGTGTCCATCTTAGACTTAGTAATATCTGAGACAAAGTAGAACTTTATCCCCTAAAATTACTCTTAGGTATTTATTATCAAAAATAATAATGCATGTTAAAATTTTTGAGATACATAATGATAGTAATGAATTGTATATTCGGCCAATCATGAACAAAATTATTATACACAAGCATGATTGCCCAATTAAATAAACAGGTGAGGAAGACAACTACATTAAAAAAAATATTCAAACTTAAAAAAAATATAACAGATTCATATCCTCTAGAGCCATACAAGTTACAACCATATTAACAAAAAGCAAACTTTACAATAATATCAGATATCTCTTCCAGAGCAACTCATGGTGTTGATGATCCATTTTACTAGATACATGTATAATGTTCTGCTCTATCTGATGTGGTGAAAAAGTACTTACCCCTTTACAAAGTAAAAACGTGCAGCACAGACAATATTACAAAGGGAAAAAAATTTCTTGGGTTATCCTTGCGTAAAGCTTATAATTATTCTGCTTTTTCTAGATCTAGTAACAATCTGTATAACTCGTGCAAGACCAAAAAAAATTGGCAAGTTAATAAAAAAGCTTAAATTGAATGTTTACTACTGTTCTTATTGACAATTAAAGGATCTGGTCGATATTCTATTCCTAGACATAAAACATTATAGAATACAAAGTGCGAAACGTCTGCAACTACACTAGAAGAATAGGCAACTATGACAGGTGTTATTAAAATGCTGTCCAATCAAATCATTACTACTTCCCTACACAGAACTTAGTATTTTCCATGACTCATTTTTTATCTTTTCGCTGGAGAAGGTGAAATTTCATCAATTTTTAAATTTTCATTTTTTTTATTCCATTTCATAAAATAACATGTTTTTTTTCTCCATAAGCCTATTTATATTCAAATAATAACTAATTTATTTTTAAAATACAGTCGAGTCCGGTTATTTCGAAGTCATTACTCATTGGAATAAAAAAAGGACTTCAAATTATCAGGATACATAGAGAAAAGAGAGAAAAAAAAATGTGGGCGACAGATCAGTAATGTACTTGGGTGAGTAGGGATTCACACCTGGTCCCTTGGCCTTACCCCTTTCCTTCTCCTACTCTAGTCTTATTGCAGACTCTCGCCTGACACATGAGTGGTCGGAACATACACACACCAGATTTGCTTGCCACAGTAGCATAGCACAACGTTCTTTGTTTTAAAAGCTAAGAAAACTGCTTTCAAAATCTAAAAAAACTGTCATGATGGCTTAGAATTAACCGGATCTTCTTTCCAACTTCGAACTAACCGATATTTTTTAATAAAGCTTTAAGAAAGAAATATTTGGTAAAATTAACAGACTTCGAAATATCCGAAAATTCGATCTATCCGGATTCGAATTATTTGGACTCGACTGTAGTCATTCGGTTTGAAAATTGGAAAACACTGAGAAAGTTCTTTTAAATGTTATTTGATTCATCATTACAAATTCGGTAATAAAAGTTGATGAAATTAATTACAAAAAATATAATTTATGGATTTTTTAGCATAAATCCATAAGTATTCTTTAATTGTAATGTACCTCATGGGGCACTAATCCTGGCAGATAAAAATTCGATAAACTTCATCACTGTACATTGAGTAGTTTTAGAGGAGAGAGCGGAGAAAGGAATGAAAGTTGCCTTAAATGATATAGATTATAGAATTCAGCACAATGTAAAGGCAAAAAAATCAAATGGTTTAAAAAATTGCAACTGTAAGACAATTGTTTACTACTACTATTAGACTCTACATACAAGGTCGATCTGTAAGAAATTTTTAAAGCAGAAATATTAACTTTACATTTATTATTATTAAAAGAATTTGACTCTCTCACATCTAGTTTAACTAGACCTGCCCAATAATAAATATTTAAATATTTATCCAAGTCTGAGACTTATGTATTGCCATAAAACTATTTCATCATAACTTGGTAGAATCATGTGTATTTATAAATAAACTTGCATTGATCTAGTAGTGATCTGAACCGCCTCATATACATTCAAACCAATAATTATCCAAAACAAAAGCTCTCAGGACTTAAAAATGGCTTATAAATCTTTTATTAGAAGAACCATCTGGAGAGGAAATGGATGACATATAATCAAGGATAATCAGATTTATGAACAACGGAAACTTAACTTTTGTGACACTTACTCATTTTGTGCTGCTGGTGTACACTTAAACACATGAAATTTTAAATATATTGCAGATACTACTACAGATGTGAAACCATATGATTCAGTATAAACCGTATTCAAACCAACCTATCAATGAATTTATTACCTTTATGCCTCAGATGTATGGCTCATCTTAGACTTATCGCATGAGGAGGTCTATTCTTAGAATGACACTATCATACAAATCTTCTTCTTCTTAAGTTCTTTGTTCCAGCTCTAGCGGAAGTGGTTTATATTGAGTTTTCTATCGAAAGGAGGAAGTTTTGAAGGTCCCTCAGAAAAAAATAGACCTTTGCTGAATTAGTGGCCTAAGATTTAAGATGTATGGATATGACACAGGTTTGAGAACAGACCTTGGCTTTATATTCCAGTTCTGTTATGCCAAGGTAGATTAAAAATTCAAAGTTTTTAAAGCACTGTTTCTGTCATCAATGATAAATTAAGAATTACATTCTTTAGTCATTCCTCATCTAATATTAATAACCAATTCACTCTGAAAACAAAGAAAAGGACCACCATAAATGCAACAAAAATCCACAAGAAAAATTGTGTTCTTTTGTTATGATGTTTGATTAAAGAAAATGAGTCCTAATGTGCTATTTTCTTTTTAAATTATGTTATTTTATTAATATGGTTTAAAGGGTGCCTTTGAGAATGAGTCATATGTTGGAACAGGTGATCTTTTAAATATGTTTACATCAACCTCTTTTTTTTTTCTCTCTGCTCAGGTCAATTTTCTTGAGGAACCGAAGTTGTTCACTGTACATACTGTTTTTGACATTGAAAGTGAAGATCGTGCAGGTATGTGGCACCACTATGCACTGGACAGGGAAAGGTTTGAGAGACGCATCAAAGAGGCCAGCCAGATTCTGTCACCCATATTGGAGGAAAAGCACCGCTCTGCCATTGCGAGACGAAATGCCAATCTTCTCAAGTTGTGCAGCTAAACATAAATCACATATCAGTGAAAAAGAATATTGTGTGAATAGATACCCTCATTTTCTTTTGACTAAATCTCAGATAATGACTTAGTAAAACTGCACCTTCTTTTAACTTTATACATGGATTTTTTTTCTTTTCGGAATTTCAAAGTAAGCTTTTATCATTGTTTTAGGTAAATGATTATTTCAATATGTGTTTGTTTTGTGTCTTGTCCAAGAAATCAGATACATTTTCACATTCACAGGTGTTGGTTTAGTTTAATGTTTTTTCTGAGATTACAATGAATAGTGAGAAGTATATCTATATGATTCATAAAATTTACTGCATAAAGCTTCTAATGATATGCAAGCTCTTAACATTTCATTTTTTATACAAATGATAATCTTCAGTTCATTGAGATGCTCTTGGTGTTGGTTTAGTAGGTTTTTTTTTTTAAATGAATGGAAAATTTTATCCCTTATTTATAAATTTTTTAAGGCATATTATAGATTTTTGCCTTGTTGTGAAGGATGTAGAACATTAATGGATTACATTTGTATGAACCTTTAAGAGGAACTTTTTAAATATTGTATGGACGGCTCGTAAATAGTCCAAGTTATTTTTTTTTTTTTTTTGGAACAGCACGCAATATACAAGAGATAGATCTACTTGTGTTTTTACAAAATTTTTTACAAATTTCAGTGTAACCCCAGAAAATGCAAGCTATTATTCTATTTAATTTTAGCTCTTGAAATTTTGAGCCATGCTATTGCTAAGGTATGCTCTCAGCCAGATTGTAAAAAAGGTCTTAATAAAACATCTCTGGAAAACTCAATTGCAGTCATATGAATTGTCAGTTGATTGCAAACCTGTAGTATTTGAACCAAAACATTCGTAATCTTGATAGATTTAAGGTCATTAATTTTTTCGTATATTTGTCTTTTTAATCTGTATGGGTTAGATCGAAGTCTTAGAATTTAAAGTGATCAGTTCTGGGTTGTTTTTTTTGCCTCACTCTACTGATGGTGGCAAAAACAACAACAACAACAAAAACAGTTGGAAGCTGGTTAATTCTTCTATTTTGAGACCAATTAAGATGCATTTACTGAACTTGCATAGTCCATGGGTGATGATGCAGACTAAAAAATGTCAAATACAAGGATATGAGGGTCTTTTAAAATTATACCTGTACAAAACTACATTAAGATTCTCATTGTTCTAGATAAAATTGAGTAATAAAAGATAATCAGTGTTCAATGGTTTTAACAATTTTAACAATTTATCCTAATGAATCAATACATCTAATCGCAAAAATAGGGACAAAACAATCGACATTGAGGTAAAATGAGAAAAATCATTTTGTCGATTTTCAACATTTAACGCGCTTTTAAAAGAAAATGATCAGATTCAGAGCACCTGCAAAAATGAATGGCAATAGTACTAGCCAAGGGGGATAAAGTTGTGTAAAGAATTGCATAAATTTGCAGTTGCAAGAAAAGCCCTTGGTCTGCTAAACACATTGAGTTTGCCTCAATTGTAAGTAGCAGGTAATGGCAAGCAATTGACTTCAAGTTTAACCCTACCCGTACATCAAAGGTGCCTTTGTTGATTTTATTCATTTAAAAATGCTTATGATGGAAATTTTCTACTGTAATTTTAAGTACATGTATGTATTCCTCAAAAATTCATTTTTTTTTTAAATAGTTATTTATAGCAAATAAATTGAACCTAAATTGAAACTATACAGGGAACATTAATCATTTCTGAAAGAAACAATGAGGTTAAATATGGTTAATGCTTGAGAGGAATTCAATCATATACTATAAAACCTTTTAGTTATCTCAAAGAATTGCATTGTCAGCCAAATAGAGGTTAAAGAACAGCAAGTATGACTAAGTAATAATTGATATCCTATAATCCTGACATCAACCATTCGAATTAAGGAGGGCGATTTATTTCATACAGTGAACTCAAAGTGGGGTTTTTGTCACCCATATTATACGGATAGGTGTAAAGGGGCTTGTTGCATTAAAAATATGGTGTATTTTTGTCCCCCTAGATGTACAGATGAGCATCAATCAGTCCTTTTTTGTTTGTTTATTTGAAATATGAGGACCCCTGATGTACTGATGTGATATTACTTTTAGTTTTAGTAGAACACTGTGTACGGGTAGGGTTAAAAGTTGTTTTGGAGTGGAAATGAAAATATGTATTTTTAAATTTTAAACTTAAATGCACAAGATATATGAAGCGTATAAAAGTGTAATATTTTCTCAGGGAACTGAAATTTTTTGACTGCTGGTGTTGTGAACATGCAACTTTTTTACATCACCTCTCTCAATCTGAGTATGTATATATATATTCATATGCTTAAGATGTAACATTTTTTTCTTTGTATCATTGAACTTGTATGAACATGTAACACTTAATGTAAATTCAATGTATTTTTTTCCTTTTCTCTTTGACTATTTGTTCTTAACTACAGACTAATTTATTGAATTCAAATGGTAAATAAATTAATTGCTCAAGACATTAGTATTTCCTTCATAAACTTTATTACCCTTTTTTATACAGTAAGACACAGTTAAGGTTAAACTGAAAATATTTAAGATTAAATCAAAATTTTTTTTAAACAAAAATGATAAATTTTACAGTCCCTAGATTTCTGTTCAACAATATTCCACTATGCCTTTTGATGCAATAACTTGTAAACGAAGAATACCATTTTTTTTTTTGCAAGATTTAGCCTTCAAACCAATAGGCTATTTTGAGAAGCACACATGTAGACCTACATGTATTTTTCATCAACAGCACTGTCTAAAAAAAAAGGGGGGGGGGTTCCTGAAATGCCTTTTTTGAGTCTAATAATCTAAAGTGTAGAACCAGAAGACTTACTCATATAGGTTGTACATAGAAGTCCACTGATGACAACAGCTATATATATATATGGACATTTTCACATGGGACATGTTTCTAAACTCCCAAATTTATCCTTTAATATTACAGGTATTACACATGTAATACTTAAGTTAAAATTTTCTTTTTATGACATATTCTTCTTTATCAACCTGAAGTGAAAACAAGCCCTGCCTATGGGCTAAAAAGTGAAAAACATTGCTGGTTCTGGACCCACTAAATAATTTTACATAATAATTTAAATCATGACAGTGACATCTCTGCTTTTAATGATGAGTGCTACATTTACATGGCATGGCCTGCTGTTGCTGCTGCCACTGTAACGAAAATGCTTTCAATACCCCCCCGACCCGACTGATGCTGTTTCCATTGATTTCCTGCCCTCACACCTTTATCAAGTGCCTCAGTAAGCCTGCTGAGTACTCTGTACCGAGTTGCCACAGTAGGCCTACAGTGAAACTGAAATCCACTTAAGTCAACACCTTTGGAGGAAACTGTTGCTTAAACTAAGTCAACTCTGGCAGGACTATTTTGTTTTTCTTGATATTTTTGCAATGTGTAAAGTCAACTCTTTCTCAAAATCAAAAATTTTTTTTCGGTCCTGCCGTGATGACTTTATCCAGATTCCATGGTACGGTACTGAGGCAAACAATGAAACATAACATTTTCCCACTTTCCCTTGCTCTCACTGAGGCAACATAGCATCTTGCAGCCATGTATGAGAGGGCTAGTAGTAATAGTACATGTATCGACTTCAGACCTAGCCTGCGTTAGCAAGACATCTGATCAGGGTCCATTCTTATTCCTGCTCCTACAGTACTAAGATCTTCATTATTCATGTGCACTTCAGCCATCACTTCATCTGTCTTCGTGGACATCATTAAAAAAAAAAAAATTGAGGGAGAGAGAGAGATTGTATCATCACATGTATACCAGAGGAAAAAAAAAGAAGAAAGGAATGCATCAAAGAGGAAAGGTGTGAGCTGGCATACCACAACTAGTATAATAATTAATATACGTTATTTATTTTTTAGTAACCCCCTTTTCATGTTAATTAAATTCAAGAGAGATAATCGATAATATTTTATAATACAATGGACTTGGAAAAAAAGAGTGGAGGAATGAAGTCTTCAAAACAGTGATGGGATACTCAGTACCGCATCTTTTGTTCTCTTCTTAAGTTAAACCTTTTAATTCGTCGATATCATAGTTTCATAGAGGTACCATTATCAATTTCCGACAGCATGTGTATACAACAAGACTTTAACTGTTTAAGAGAATTATGCTGTATTATTAAAATTTTATCTTTTTCACTATTGTCAGGATTGGGGTAAAACCAAAAGACACAGGAGTTACACTAACTTTCAGGATCCATTACCCTCTCTCCACTAATATGCACTGCGCCATTGACCATGAACACTGTGTTGACTAAGTTACACACTTTTAATTCGAAACCTGATTTCAAATTTGTAAACTTCTACATGTATCAGAGAGCTTACTCAGTTACTGTGACGCTCCTCTAGAATTATGGCCGCGGCGCAGATTCCACAACGCATATTAAATATGTATATATATATATATATATATATATATATATATATATATATATATATATATATATAAAGGAGGCAAGCAACATTAATAGAGAAAAAAATACGAAACGTTGCTTAGGGAAATCAGAAAAAAAATGTTTTGAAGCCAAAGAGAAATGGATCAATGGCAAGTTTAGTGCATAAACATCGAACTACATGTATACCATATAAGTACTGAGCAATGTACGTGTACAAGAACATTGAAGAAATTTCTAGACGGAAAACTAGCTCATACATTCATTCACCGAATGTAAAAAAACAAAACAAAAAAAAAAACGGCGACATCATTTTGGAAATGCATAAAAAAAAAAAAGAAAATTCTAGTGAGATGAGCAGAGTACATAAGTGAACCACACAAGGGGTTACCACGTAACGAAGCGCCATAAGAATAGTCAACTAATTTTGTAAAGTCCAAATCTACAAATTTCCCGCAAGTCAGGCATTTTAATTTTTATGTGCTTATCCCTAAATTAATTCCAACGAGAGTTCCTTCCTTGAAAGCCTTACATTTACAAACAACCTAGCCCCAAGCTTATTGGTTGGTTTTTAATGTAGAGACCACTTTTCAGAGACGAAAAATAATGTTTTATGTCTCGACTTTGAGCAATTTACAATTTTGTAGGTCAAATCTAGTCACCATACAGGCCTGAACAGATAAAAAATGATGAAAACAAGCCGGTTCACGTTTTGTCTTAAGTTTTCATGCCATTTTCTTGGATACAGAAACTTGAGAAAGAAGATACAAGAAACGCGTCTGTGATTTCCTCTCAGGTGACGGTAAACACCCTCTCCCACTCACTCTCTCACCCTTCCTCCTTCCCTCCATCTTGTGACAACTGAAATGATCAAAGGATAACGCATCAGAGAAAAACAGCGTGAAAAGATGGATGGACTAACAATAGTGACGTTAAATATCATTAACCGTAGGACGAGTGGCAGATGAACTGAAAAAGCGACTGGGGATCTATGCTGAAGGTCATGATCACCTATGGAGCACGGCACCTGATTGTTTGATTGAAATCTAACTCTTTAAAGCAGAGGGTGTAAAAACAGTAAGAAAATTACAGAAAACTACCCCCTACATAGCACTCATTACCACGGCGCATGGAAGCTGAGTGAGAGGGCTGGACTGCCGCCATTGCTTTTCCTATGCGCCTCAGCGCGAGCTTACATCACCACTCCCGACAGGCACCGGTTGATACATACATCTACTTAAGCTGGCCATAGACGTGGCGATAAATTGATGCCATTAATTGACTGGCAAAATTGCTAACAATGTCCCAAGCAAAAATTGCCTTCCATCTACACACGCGTCGACAAAATCATTCGATCTACAAGCTGAACTTGTGTCAAAATTTTTGCTTCGTTTCAATTTGTAAAAAAGTAATGTCCTCACAGCTCAGGATAGCAGTTTCCAAATAAGGCCAACAGTCTACTGAGTCCACTCAGTCTAGATCTTGCTCACATCATATTCATAGTACAAACGCAGCTCTAGACAGTTCACCTTCGTAATTGTCTCTCATTGATTTCGTATAAAATCATGTTTGGGTCTTTATAGATCTAGGTAACGCGATTTGTGGAGAGTGATATGGAGCTGTATCATATATACTGATAGATAATAGAGAGACAAAAAACACATAGGCGGGAGTGGGGAGACAAGAATGTTATATTTAAAGATACAAATTATGAAATAAAATTTAATTCTCTAAAACATGTTCAAAAAAGCATCTCGAGGCGTAGACTTTGGGTCGAGAAAGCTGAATCTGTCAGATTCAAAATCCGATGCCTCATAACTGAACATTTGACCAGCAAGAATAGCTCACTGCACCGGCGTCAGCTTGTCAGTCTTGAAAAAACAAAGGACCTCCCACAAATCGACAACGTCGCCGGCACAGGCAGTTTATTTTCAGGTTGTCCCAGTCGATGAGCAATCAGCTTTCGATGTCGATAAATTTCTTCAATATCGCCATACACTAGGCAAGGTATTGCCAAAATGATCGCAAAAAGATATTTACAGCAATTATTGCAACATTTATGGCCGGTTTAAGGCGACTTTAAAAAATGCGTTGTCGCAACACCTAAGCGCGTTTACTTAGAAGAAGAAGAAGAAGAAGAAGAAGAAGAAGAAGAAGAAGAAGAAGAAGAAGAAGAAGAAGAAGAAGAAGAAGAAGAAGAAGAAGAAGAAGAAGAAGAAGAAGAAGAAGAAGAAGAAGAGGAGGAGGAGGAGGAGGAGGACAAAGGAGAAGAAAAAGAATTGGGCAGGTTTTTTCTCTCTAAAATCTCTTAAAACACTCGCAAGCCTGAAAAGGCGATGCGACTCTACAATTCTAGAAAGAATTAAAATGTCCTGAAATCCAAATTTTTTAAACTATGGAGTGTAAAAAAAAACGTACACAATAACATATTCATTTTTTTAAAAAGCAGAAAATATCTATATAATCAGGGTTATTTCCATAACCTCACTATCAGCTATCATGGCCATTACAAACTGCTGTTCAACTAATATAGTTGTAGGCCATTATAACAAGTACTTACTGTTACGTTAATATTGGTAGGCCTACAATAGAAATAGTAATTACAAGCATGATTGCACATTTAAATGAACAGGTAGGGAAGACATTTATATTGAAGAAATCCAAACTTCCTAAAAATAACAGACTCATAAGTTATATTCTCCACATGCACCACTGAAAAGCAAAATTTATAGCAATCAACAGGTTGGGAAGACTACCACAGGAAGGAAAAAAAAAGAAAAGCAAATTTTACAATAATAACAGATCATATGCTCCAGAGCCAGTCATAGTACAGTTTTAAAATAATTATATAGATCCCAACAATAACAGATTAAATGCTCCAGAGCCCATCATAGTAGGCCCCTACTGTTTTAAAATAATTATATAGATCCTCGAGACATTGTAATTATCACGTTGTCATTAATTTTTCAATTGATTAAAAGAGATGAGGCCTAAAAATCAACATGTTTCGATTTTGTTTACAAAGAGAACAGGAAGTAGGGGCTTTAGAAAGTGGGGCGCTTAGCTGGAGCAATGGCGCGCATCATTGTGTTCTCATGTGCAATCGGTGGAATCCATTACGCCGTGGCCAAAGACAGTAAAAATGGCCGTGACATCTAAGACCAGCCTCACATAGAGCGTCACCCGACAAGCGCGGACACGCATTACTGTTTAGTAGATAAGTCGACCATCTCACGCTTCACTTTATATTCATCACATAGGCTTTGTCATATCCTCACGGCATGCTCTGCCATTTTAAGAAAATTCCTCCGATGAACAGGTTCTGCTAACATACGCTTTATTAAGAAAACTCAAAAAAAAAAAAAAAAAAAAAAGCGCAGCTAATAGAGCCGTTTACATTTTATGCCCAGATCATCAAGAGGCGAATTTCACCGAACGTTTTGTTCCTTGATGCAGCGCAAAGATGAGACAATGTTTTATAGCTGCATTTACGTATGGTGGGCTGTAACTGGCGGGACCCAATGTCGGCGGAGGAAAAATTGTTATTGGCACTCAGGTTTGTAATGTTCAATTTTATCTAATTCATCAATACCACCATGTACCAATACCGTCGTCGCCATCATCACCATCATCTTCATCATTATTATGATGATAATCATCATTTTCAACACTATCACCACAAACAATTCTGAGGTTTCGCAGGAAAGACTTACGGGGCCCTAAGCCAGACTACGACGTAATATTTTTAGAGTGACCGACATCATTTGCATAAACTCCTCACACCCAGCGGTACGTAGCATAATCGCTTTTCGCAAACATGCTAGGCCTCAAACCGAGAATGTAACTGTTATGTTAGGGTTACATGATAACTGCCAGCGATGCTCTAATGCTACCGGTACTGAGTACTAGCCTGGACCAGGTGCAAGCGCGTGTGTTTCCGCTGCTCCACTGCATGCTCAAACAGTTACATTACATAGCAATCACATGATCCGAGACATTTTTACCAGCAGCAGCAGATTTCACTAGTCTAAACAGCTGACCAGACTGACCAAGCCTAACGCTTGCTTGCGGCTTCCGATGTAAACAACCCAGGCCGATTTGCACACGTCACTAGGGAAACCACGTGTTGTTACGTTATGACTCATGCTTACGGTACGTAACTCAATCTGCGAAATATGGCTAATGCTACCAACATCACTAACAACCCACCACAACAAGACCTCTCTTCCCAACGCTACCACTAACGCTATCATCATTATAGTCATCACCATCATCATTACCACCCTCTCCCCTACAAACAGATGAAACAAAAACAACATCAAAAACATCAGCGTGACAAGACACTCCCTGAATTAAAAAAAAAATATATATATATATAGATCTAGTAACCATTTCGGCGACACCAGTAGGCCTACCATCCGTCGACACAGATGGTAGTGGGCGACACAAATAACCTGTCTCTATTCACACCTGTGACTTGTCAGGTGACGCTGATGTGAGACTGGCTACCTAATGGTGCGATCTTTGCCCCCGACAAAGCCTCTTTTCCTCAACCTTTCCCTTGTCAGTAAGAAAGAAAACCGAAACTAGAAAGATCATCTCGTTCTGCGAGTTCGAGACGAAGTACCAGCAAATTTAATCTAATCGAGATCTAGAATCTAGATCTAGATCTAGATTGATTTAATCTTGTTTGGCCTAGATTTAGGTCCAGATCTAGATCAAAAGTTTTACTAGAACTAGATCTAGATGTAGATCAATATACTGTGTTATCTAGGCAAACTTTACCCAGTTTATTGGTACAGTATTGTATACACTGCTGTAATTTTGGTGATTGGATAAGCATTTCTAATAGGCCTACATTTTTAAACAGATTTTTTGGTAAATTTGTAGGTATCGGCCCAACTCACAATAAGGCAGGGACAAGTCCCGTAAAAGTAATTAGTAATCACGGATCTTCCTGACAAAAGGGTTCCACGGATCCTCTAGTGAAATCCGCGGGAGTAATCATAATCCATGGTCCTCAATAAGATGTCAGCGAAAATCAACGAGAGACTGAGAACCGTCATGTAATCATGGCCTGATGACCTTGTATCAACGGGGGAGTCTGTCACCACTCCTTACTTCACGGGATATGATTACTTTTTTTATTCCGGGACCCAGCTGATCTTAGCCTACCGTCAGCCCCGTTACCTCCTGTAACCTCTCCTCACTTCACGGGATATGGTTACTTTTTTTATTCCGGGACCCAGCTAATCTTAGCCTGCCGCCAGCCCCGTTACCTCCTGTATCCACTCCTCACTTCACTGGAAATGATTACTATTCTAATTACCGGGACCCCGCGGATCTTTTGCAACGGGACCCCGGTAATCGTGATTACTTAAAAATTGGGATCCGTCACAGCCTTACTTCACAATTGAATGTTTCCCGACGAAATCGAAACTTGTAGTTTAATGGGATTTTAGAGCAACACAAAAGTGCTGGTAAATTTGCAGAATCTATATCACTTATCAGCCCAACTCAGGTTAGGCTTCTCAGTTGAATGTTTCTCGACAAATTTGAAACTTATAGTTTAATGGGGGTTTTGAGCAACACAAAATTCTGCTCTTGGAAAGTAGGCCTATTTATTTGCGACAAATAAAACCTCCATATTCGAGTTCAGCATATCATATTCATTGAGATAAATATAATTTTAAAGTTTAAGGTGAGTTGGGCCGAGAACTTAACAATAATTAATACTGATTTTTCCCTCAAGCAATCATCTAGATTTTATCTATGGTAGTAGATAGATTTACATCTAATGAATGAATATTAGATAAACTCATAGTAAAATTATTAGAGTCAATGACGCTGTCATGTAAACAATTCCTAGTAAAATATGACTAAGAGTGCCCTTAAGGACCCTGATATTGAATTCAAAACCCATTTTGGTAAATTTTTAGTGTGACACTAAAGCCATTATCATAATTCAGAGTAATCAATCAGTCACGTACCCCACTCTTTAGGGAAGGTGATCATCACCTTCCAAGCATTTCTGTATACCTTGTTGCTTTCCGTGGATTTGTCATTTGGCCTACATTTAGCCACATTTTTAGTCCATCCAAGTTGGATTCCAACATCATTTCTCACTATTTTTCCGTCTATACTTTTCTTAGATCAATCCAGTTGTCACAAGATGTTCTACTTCTAGTTTCTCTCTTCTCATCACATGACCAAAAAAGGTTGCCTGGCGTTTACGTATTCTATATGAGTGATCTTGTTGTGTCAGCCTCTAAAAATACTGTTTCTTTTGATTTCTTTGCAGTCTATGAGATTCGTAGGTGCTATTTTGTAATTATCTAGGCCTGGCATCTATACGTATAAAAATAAATTCAATATAGCACTCCAGGGCTCTTTTTCTTGTGTGGATGCAGATACAATGTATTTATTTACATAAATTCAAACTGATTTCATTCTCTGGGAACTCATTTGTGCTTGAGCCATGCACTATTATTGATGCAATTGCCGTGTTGTTGCGTCCATTGCTTGATAATTAAACTTTGAGTACATTTTAGTATATGAATAGATCCCTTTGCTTGAGTTTATAAAGATGTTGATCTATGGATACTCATTAAGAAAGTTTCGACCGACAACCATTTTTTGCTGCTAATTCCAAGTTTCTGCTTTATTTGTCAACAATGTCATACAATGGTTGTAATCTTTTTAGTTTTCTGCAATTAGTTCCTGGGTACCTTAGGTTTAGCATAATCATTTCATTTTATTTGTAGAGTAAGATACAATAATCTTCCTATAAAACATGCCAGATAAATGCATACTTTGGTTAAACACATGCTGTACCACTCTGACAGATTTTTTTTACAATGTAAAAGTACACTGTAAACACGTGCTACTCTGTCTAAGTGCACGTTTTGAAATCAGTAGTGATTACCAGTAAAAAGGAAGAGATAGCCACACTTAGCGTAGGAATGGCTTTCAGTTATCTCACTTCAGTGAGTTATTTATATCTCTTTGCAAACCGTGCAAGCAGTATTATGTATGCATGGACACTGCACACACTAGAAAAAGGGAAGAGAAGGAGGACAGGAGCTGAGTCGTTTTATACAAGGGATGGACCTTGGCCTTTTCCCATCGCGCAGTCACCGGGCCTATTATTCCCTCTATACCCCTCATATAGGTGTTACAATTCCTTGCGCAGGTAGCTTTTTAGGGCATTTTAAAAAATTCATATATAAAATCAAGTATTACAAAGATGCATGGGAGGAGCGGGGTGAAGGTACCAGCTCTCCTTATTCGAGTGCAACGCTGGGATCAGTTGTAAACCAGCCCGCTCCTCCGTGGAGCGCCAAGATGCAAAAAGGTTAAGGATTGAAGGTACAAGTAGAGGAGAAGAGGGTTAGGGTAGGGTAAGCAAGATGATGTGAATTCACTGCCATACGGATACTCATTAAAAAATGCTTGTCACTTCCCAGTCAACACAATACTAAGACTAGCATTATTTCTTCTATTTCTCCCCCCATTTTTCCTACTAGCTGCAGGGCTGCAAGCCTCATGCCTTGTGTGTCAGAGATCTGTGTAGAACTGTAGGCCTAGTCCAGTCTGTACATTGCGATTTCATCTGCATTCACAGTACTGTTTGAGTTCATCGATCAGTCTTCTCAAAATTTAAATCAAATCTCTATATTTTTTCTCGCAGTTTGAATCTATTGAAAAAATCTGAAACAATAAATGTAGATCTACTAGTATGTCTACTGATAAGATCTTGACATGGGGAACAATTTAACTTAAAGTTATTAATGAATTTGTATTAAGGCAGCAGGACCGGAGCTAGAACTTTTAAAAGTGAAGGCTACAATTTTTGCTTGCAGATGGGGCTCAAATTTTAGCGAATAATCTGTTGTTGATAAAAAAAAAAAAGTGAAGGATGAAACAAATTATAAATTGAAAAAAAAAACCAGCAAAAAACTCCAAAATGTATTCGAAACTTACATACATAAATGATGTAGCTACCTACTGTCCACGTACAAGGTCTGAATAATCAAGGAAAGCAAATTTGTCATGTGATAAGGGAAGTTTTATTACTTTTTATAAATTCACGCATATCCTTAAAGGGCGCTGTTGAAGCCTCCAGAAGACCGTACATTTATCCGGAGACTACTATATAGTGTAAGCCCAATGTCAGGATTATCTTGATCTATTTTGTACACTCTAATAATAAATACAACTAGCAATTTATGTTGAGTTAACTTGATTAGTAACATATATCAGCTGCCATCCTTCTTTGTTTGCTGGAGGTGAACTGCCTTGAGCTGCATGAAAAGTCTTTTGTAAAAATTTAAAACTAGATCTAAGTTTACAGGTCTTTACAGGCTGATGGTTATTCCCTACTTAGATTGGGATAACTTCTGCTCCAACGTCCTGCATTATCCAGATTTCATAAATCTCACTTTTTGTATCCTTTTTGACATATTCTTATTTAAAAAATGGCCTATAAAACCTACAAGACTCAAGTACAAATGAAAATAGCACTATTTCATTTGAAATTTCCACTGTTATTTTAGATACTGCCAATATCATACAATGTGAGGAGCATAAAAACCTATTTAACCACTTACAATCTGTTACAGATGTTACAAGCAGTCACATCTTTTAGTACATCTTTAGTACCTAACAAGAGCAGTATGGCCTTAGTCACTATTCTTTTTTCTAGATTATTTTGATCTTGAAGGGTGTTTGTAACCAATAAGTTGTGGGCTGTTGCAAACATGGTGCCATGTGATATTCTTTCTATTGATTTTAGATCATACTTGGGTGCAAAGTTAGGAAATAAAAGCAATGACTTGAGTTAGTTGATGTTAACAATCTATCTCGATCACACACTTTTTAATGCATTTTGTAAATTTGTGCCTCACCCATATTAAAGCTAGATCAATATCTGGAGCTAGCTTCAAGCCATACTTGATGAGTCAAAGAAGCAGTATTACATTGTGTAAAGAGCAGGGAGACAACAGTTATGTGAGTGATGATATGATTTAAATAATAATTAATATTTCTAGTAAATTCATGTTTTAATGACTCATTTGTCAATTCTAACAATTTTGCTTTCGAAGTTAAATTTGAAAATTTGATATTACATCATCGTTCTTACCTTTTTGGACATCTCTTAGAATGAAATTTGTTAACCCAACTATTATAGTGTTCAAGCTGTTTGAATAACTTCAAGTGACAAGGTATAACCTGTTATGTCTGTGTAGTTTGTGTAGTTACACTCAAATATGCCTGTTTTTTCTTCTCTCCGATAAACAAATAGTCAGCAAATTATAAAGTTAGATTTAAGTCTGTAACTAAATATAAAGTTATACATTTAGATATATTTAAATAGATAGTATAAAGAGACAGCATATCATTAGTGGTGTAGAATTTTGAATGTAAAGAACATGCCCAAGTGTCCACAAGACATTTCTTGCTCATGACCTTTTAATTTGGGCTTTCTGTTGGCATAACACCACTGGTGCAAAATTATAAAGAAAATGAAAACAGAAAACCTGTACATTGTGTATACCAGACTAGTGAACTTCAAAAAAGATTGAAGATCAGGGCAGAAACAAAAGTTAACTTATATTTTAATACCCAAGGGGGAAGGAAATTTGGATGGATGCAGGTAGGCAGAGTTCTGTTTGTCCATAAATAAAAAAAAAATTTTCTTGCACTAACTTGAAATTCTGCCAAATTCTTTTGATTATGCTTCTGTTATATTATTACCGCTCACATATCAGGGACGTCTCAATATTTGAGAAAAAATGGCAATGTGTAATAACCTTCTCATCAAGCAGCGTTCTGAATTTGAATTCCTCACAGTTCAAGAATGCTCTCCTTTCAAAAATCCATGACATAATTAAATCTGTTTATGGAAACGTATTTCTGATGTAGCAGTTCTTAATTTATGCTTATCCAGCAAGATATTTTAGAGGAGAGAATCCTACAGAGACTAATGTGCATAATCACACCAACAAGTTAGGCCACTTTCTATCTTTTCCATGGCCCAACAAGAAGCAGTTTTACATTGTACCACTTTTCTCAGAGAATTGTCTTAGTTCAAGGAAGTTCAAAGTTATTGCCTCAGCTAGAAAGGTTCTGTTAACTGTTTTCTGGGACATGGAGGGTGAAGTTCATAATTTCTAAATCAAGTCTGAAGAATACATCATGTATTTTTCAACTCAACAAGGGCTCAAAATTAGACTCATGCAGGTTTTGTGTGGTTGAAACTAGACACAACAGCATGACCATACATGCCTACACACTACAGGCCAAAGTCAAGATGTCTTATTGCACTTGGAAGTTTCAACTTTACAGAACCTAGCATACAGTACAAACCTTGTGCCATCTGATTATTTCAAATTAAGAAGTATTCGAAAGAAAATTATTATGATAGTGATGGAGAGAAAGTGGCTACAGCTGTACTTAATATTTGCCAATAGTACCAGGAGAACTCACTGGAATACTTCATCAACACACTATGGACCATCATTCAGTGTAGATTGCAATGGGGACTATGTTGTAAAATAAAATAGCAGTTTTCTTTTTTATTTACTATTTACATGTAAAAAATATACTTCAAAGAAAAAGAAAATAAGAGCTACACTGATCTGCTTATAAATCAAAGGTACAGATTACATCTTTTATGTTTCAGGCTTCTCGTAACAAATCATCTATCTTAATCTATGGAGGAGAAGGCAGCAGTGAAGACAGTAGGAAGCTTTGTTATGATGCCCTTCTCAAAGTTGTCGACTCAAGGTATCATGCTATTGAATACATTTCACCCGAGGAAATCAAAGAAGGCGAGTAATACAGATATCGATTCTATTTTGAGAGCATCAAAAAGTAGTGATGCTTAATTTAAATTTTGGTTAATGGTTAAAAAGTAAATACTTTAAATAAGAAGGCGAAAGAAAACAAATCTCTTATTGTATATCTTTTGCAAACAAAAGTCTTGTTTTCAAAAACATATATGTGTATATATATATATATATATATATATATATATATATATATATATATATATATATATATATATAAGTATATATATGTAAGCGGATGGAAAGTTTTATGATGTGTGATTTTATGTAAATTTTTGAATTCTATAATTTTATTGGCCATTTGTTTATTGGCGCAAAGTTGATTCTCCATCCTTCTGGTGCTTTATTTATTTAGTATGTTGTAATGGTTACATTACTAGCGGTATTCATGTTTCTTTTGTTTCTGTCCAGCTGGTCAGAGAAGTTTGACTTCAGTCGGCTTGAGACGTAAAACTTTCTTTGATTAGGGAATCTTGGGAGATTTGGGGGAGCTAGATGCTAATTGTGTTTGTTTGATCATAAGATGTTACATCTATATAACGGACTGTTTGTATGATCTCAGTCAGGTATAGATATTCTGTGAAATGGGTGTCCAGCTGGACGGGGAGGAATTTTGCACATCGGTCGGCATTGACCTTTGTGGGTGAAAGTTTGAAAGTAGATTGGGGAAATCAGGGAACTCTTTGTCAGGGCACTATGCCAACTGAGTTTGTACTATAAATGTAGTGATTAGAAAGACCGGTGGTCAGTACAGTTTTGGATTTTATTGAGAGTGGGCTCATGTGCCGTGAGCATTGTTATATATTTTGTTACCAAGCCTTCGCTTGAGGATTGAATTGAAGCACTGTATGCTGTTTGTATTTCCTCGATTAAGATTGTAGATTTTTTATTCTATTTTGGAGTACATGTATTGACTTTGTGTCTGGATTTTACATGTGTAAGGTATACCTCTGTGATTCGGGGAAGACTTTTCTGAGCATTTTGAGTTAACTGATTTTAGTAACAACCGATTTTCTCTTGGTTGGGTTCTTTATAGAGGTTCTTTGTAACTTCTTTCTCAGTTCTTTATTATTTTTGTAAGATCTATAGAGTTCTAAATTCTAATTTCTAACTTCATATTCTAGTTTTGTACTTTCATTATTTTTTAAAAAAAGCATTTTCACTATTTTAGCTTTGGTATTTTGAGTTGAAATTTATGCTTGAATTGGCTTTGTTCAGTTTTATATTTAAAGTTGTATTCTGTCTTGATTTTGGATTTGAGATTGCTAGTTTGTTTGGTTTTAAGATTTTGGGTTTACTACTTAAAGTTGATTATTGTTTTTTTTTATCTGCGGTCTTGTAGTCCTGGTTTTATTGAGATATTGAAATTATTTGGAGTTTGTAGTCCTTTTCATTTACTTATTGTTTTTTTCCCTTTGCACTATTTCAATCTAATAAAGCTCTAGTATAGACTATTTCAAACTTACCTGTGTGCCTTATTTTGATTATCTCGTTATCACAGCAATAATTGGTTTATTTGTTTTTGGGTTTGTTATCACAGCAATTAATTACTTAGTTTATTTGTTTTGTGGTGTTTGTGTAGGTTTTATAGTTTTTCTCTCTCTATCTTTAGAGAGACAGAGACAATAGTCCACCAGCCAACATATCCCTGTGGAAGATAACTGTCAAGAAATGGTATCCAACCATCAGAATTGAAGAATAAACATAATAAATAAAATGAAAGGGGTGGGGGAATATCAACGGCTAGTATACTACAGCAGCAGAGTAGGCGACAGAGATCACCAAATCCAATGGCCACAAAAGCGTACGCCAGATATGTGACCAGGGATGTAATCCTTTAAAAGCAGCTTAAGACGAACACAGCTACAAAAGTTGCGACGCACAACTCTTAATGTTAATGAGTGATACTGGTCGAAAGTCAGGAAAACCTTTCTAAAGATACTCAATAAAAAATAGAAGGAAGGCATAATGCCACATGCCTGGAAAGAGGCAATTATGATGCTAATACTCAAAACGAAGAAAGGAATAGCAAGACTCAAAAATTTACTGCCCAGTAACCTACTTAGATGTACGTGAAAGTGATCGAGAAAATGGTCAACAATTGCTACTTTTGGTACTCTGAAACTGAAAGCAAAGGCCTACCTAACCTCCAGCAAGGTGGATTCAGATAATAGAGAAGATCAAGTAGCCTAAAGCCTAAGAAATTGAGGATCCTTTCTATCCAACACAAGCAAGAGTCGTTGCAGTCTGGAAGGATCTTAAAAATAATTGGACCAAATATGGAAGGATGAACTAAAGATCAAAGTTTTGAAATCTGGTGTTACTGTGGACATGGATAGCATTGTATCTAAGTGAGAGTAGGAAAAGTGTTCACCTCCACAAGTATGTAAGCAAAAAGCTAAGAACAGAATAAGCTGTTCCTCAAGGTGGTGTAGTGTCTGCGGTGGTCTTCCACCTTTATTTATACGCCAGTGCTGAAGGACTCAACAGGTATTTACACAAGGTCCTCTATACAGATGATCTAGTCTTATGGTCCAAGGCTGACAGCATCTGTTTGAGCCTTGAAAGCTCTTACTTAATCCACTGGAAACTTGAACAAAAGACTAGCTGCGCACTGTTAATCTAAGAAAGACTAATTTTACCTTCTTCTTTAAGTTTGCACAACAATATCAAAACTGCTGGAACAATGAAAACACAAATAAAGAAACTTGATGATCCAATGTGCTTGGCAGTACAGTATTAGAATGGCCTGGACACAGCAAATTAACCTGAGTCACACAAGAACAAAACTTTGTCTACATTTGATAAAAAAATTAGCAAGAACAATTTGAAGATGTGGATCATAACTGAGACATAAAATCAAAGCCAAGCAGAGAGAGAGAGAGATACACACACACAGCACTAAAGCCATCACAAATGGACCAGGACCATAGAGAAAGAACAGCAATCAATTATACTCAGAAGACCATTTCCATAGAATATATATACATCCCTCTAGACCGGAGTATACACTGATGGATCACTAGAGAATTCTGCATAATATGGAGCAGTTGGAGTCTACGTTTATCAAGAGGACGGGACGTGAAGACTGTTACTGTGTTAGCCCTTCAGCCATGTTTTGCAATAACTTCAGTGCTTCCTTTGTGAAGTTAATTGAGCACCAGATTGTGGACAGGGCATTACAGACTTGTCACTTGACCTTACAAATTCAGAGTTTCCATTCTACCTGTGTGGATTTGAACCAATGATGGCCGCACATATACTTGAGGACTGCTTGCTCCAAGAACAACAAGAACTGCTTTTGGCCTAGGCCAGTTTCCCTTGATGTGAAATTGAAGAAAATATAAAAGAGCTGCAAAGAACAGCAAAGTTTATCAGGTAAATCAACATCAGAGAGGAAACAAAAGGGAAGAAGAAAAACAACAACATGAGGTCATGCAGCTTCTATTATACTTTGACTAATTATTGCATATTGATAAGTTCTTGTGTGCAAGGAATGTTTGAACAATATGGAAAAAAATTGCTTTCAGGAGTATCTCTAAACTTAATATCTTTTATCCTTTATGCTCAGGGACAGTAAATAGACTACAAGTGATATTTTTCTCAGTGGATATGTCGAATCTCATTACTTTTTTGATTAGATACATAAAAAGGAGACTGTATTATAAAACCATGTCAAACAGTCAATTGGATATTTTTCTTGAAGGAGGTACATGTATTCCCCATACATACTTTGTACCTTTTTGAAATCTTATACCTATCAAAAGGTTTTAAAACTGATCAAATATTTGTTATTGCTTCACAGCTGAAACTTTATTTCCTGTAAAAAATTTTGCCCTGATAATTGATTATTATTCCACGACTACCATGAGTTGCATATTATAGCTATGTACTTATTTTACAGATGGCTAGACACTAAGTGTAGGTAAATTGATTTCCAAGGCAATTTCTATATAAGCTATGGATAGGATCAAACCTGTAGCAGTAGAATCATGACTGTGAAATACAGCAAGACTGTAATAAGGGCATATATAAATAATACATCTATGTGTGTCTACATAATCGTCTGGTTAATTTTTTATGAAAAGCTTTTATTATTCCAAAATTAGCTATCTAAATGGGGGACTTAACAGAAAAATTAATTCATGTTGGTTATCTCTTTTGTTTCATGGCAGGTACATGGACAAAGAATTGCTGCCTCATAGCGTTTGGTGGTGGTTATGACCTGGGCTTCATAAATGCCTTAGGTCAAAAAGGAACCCATATCATTCGTGACTTTGTCCAGCAAGGAGGATCATACCTTGGATTCTGTGCAGGGGCTTACTGGGCATGCAATTACATTGAGTTTGACAAGGGAGGATCTTTGGAAGTTGTTGGGGAGCGTTTTTTGAAATTCTTTCCAGGTAATGTCTGGCATCTAATCAATGAGTTATATACAGTATTTTTTTTTTTTGCAATTTTGATTGACAGGGCTTAATTTGATTTTCCATATTTCCCTGAACAACTGAGATGTATATATTTACCATAGTTATTTTTTACTATTATTGAAAAAAATGAGACAAAATTGGTTAAACAATTTGTATGGCATATTTTTACTTGAAATTATAATAATTAAAATTTCAGGGTACAAGTGGTCTACATTTATTCTTCATTTATTGCTTTCTATCTTACAAAATTTATGCGCATCTAATGATCTAATGACATAGATCTTTTACCCTTTCTTTTTGTTCTATGGCTCAGTCGCAGATGTTACCAATTTTACCGCCTTCTAGGGTGCTTCTAAATTGTAGCATTTCAATAGCAAAATTAGGTAGTATCGAGTGAAATTGAGAAAAACCAGCTGAGGATTATGTTGATATTACAAAAATTTGTTAGTATGAAACAAGTATGAACTAATTGACACGAATAAAGAATGTCTAATAAAAGGGATCGTCGAAGCATCTGGTTTAGAATTTAATGGAGTGTGTTGCGTGACTTTGTATTTAGGGAATCAACATCAATTCCTTTAAAATCAAAAGTTTTATTGCAAACTTCCTTCATAATAGACCGAATCTAATACAAACTCTTTTCAAGAACAAAAAACTACCCCCGAGTGTCCTTATTTTTTTCTCTGTAATATACAGTAGTTCCTGTTTATGAAAATACCTGAAACAGTAAGTGGTTCTCTTGGTTTTTGTCATTTTTTTTATGGTACAAATGTATTTTTTTAGTCTTTGCTAAAGAGTAGGCTACATAAACTGTATTGCACTTTTCAATTCACTTCTCTCTTAAATCACAAACTTTCTTATTTCAAAGGAGAGTCTTTACTTTCTCTTAGTAATATATACAGAGATAGACAGACAGACAGACAGGCAGACAGACAGACAGACAGACAGACAGACAGACAGACAGATAGACAGATAGATAGATAGATAGATAGATAGATAGAGAGGGAGGGAGGGAGGGGGGAGAGAAAAAAAGTAGCCTAATGTCCAATAGAATAGATATCAATCGATTCATCTTAAAATACCTACAAGAAAATATTTGAGAACGTTTTGTAGTAATTATAATCTATTTCATTTAATATAGATGATAGAAATTGCACCATTTGGAATTGTAAGTTATGATTTTGGAGCCACATTTTAAATTTTTTGTTAAAATATAAATGAATAAAACAGCTTTGTTGACAAAGTCAGGCAAATTTTATTGCTGTGCTTTTGCAATGCTTTTGTGACAAAATTTATGTTGGACGATAGACACACAATAAGGCAGAAAATAAAAGTGAAGTGCTTTGGAATGAGCACCTTATAAGACTTTGTAATGGGTAACTTTCTCAAATACCAGACTATGGAATTCCGCAGTAATATGACTACTTTGCAGGATTTTATAATTAAATTTCAATTACTCTAGTCCTATAATCAAAGAAACGTTCCTTCCTTTTCTTTTCAGGAAACTGTATTGGTCCAGCATATCCAGGTTTTGATTACAAAAATAAAAAGGGAGTTCATGCCGTGCCTGTGTCATATAAAGGAGTCTTGTTTAGATCTTATTTGCATGGAGGGGGGATTTTCACTCAGCCAAGAAAATCACTGGAGAATAAAGAGTCAACTTCAGATTCAAGCCAAAAAGGTATTAAAGGACTGGACTTGGAGTATAACTATAACTTGACAATAGAAAGCCCTCACAACAAATCTATTTCATCACCAGAAAACATGGCCGTGACAAACATTTTATCTGAAGAGGATAAAAGTGCATGTCAAAGAAACCAGATCTTGTTATCAAGCACTCCACTGGCACAGTCAGCAAATAACTTGAAAGGAAAAGGAAAGCATGAATCTATTTCTGATTATGCTAAGGACACCTACGAAATCTTGGGAGCATTTACATCTCTTGATAAAAATCCTGCGGCATTTGTTAAATGCTCAGTTGGACGAGGGAAGGTTATATTATCAGCGGTGCACATTGAGTTCCCTGCAGCATTGTTAGATCAAAACAATACCAATCTAAAGCCAGTCCTACCTGTATTGCGTCAAAGCGAAGAGGCCAGAGACTTTGTGTTCAGAGATATATTGCTGCAAGTTCATGTCAGACTGAAGCCAGGAAAATCTCTATTATGAATTTCTTTACACCATATTAAACTGTGCTGTTATAAAATCTTGAGGTAAAAGCACGCTAGAGTTCGTTTAAATCTGTCGCCAAAGATTTTTTTTCTTCTACTGTTGTTTTTATATTGGAGAGAAATGATTGTTTGAAATCTGGTGGAAAAATTATCATGGTATTGCTGGGAGGTCAAATAAAGCTGATAACATAGCATTCAAGCAAGTCAAATCTACATTTGCGAATTTTTTAAAATTTATTATTTCCATACTCCAGACAAGTAAAAAATGCAGTAAGATATCTCAATCTAGAAAACTGATGCTGCATTGAACATTACAGGGTTAGCCTGCATTCACATCGAAATATTGGCAGACTGAGTGATCTCACACGAGAATAATCTGCCGAGTGAGTGCGTTCATACGAAGAAATATTGGTCGCCTGAGTAGAATGACAGATCTTTGCAAGAAGGACACAAAGCTGAAGCTGCTTCTTTTGTTGTGGTGGAGGCAGAGAATGCAGAAAAGAGTAGGATGAAGTTGTCGGATTCACCACATTTGTACACATTGTAAAATAAGTGGGAGCACCATCACATACACCACAAATTTTACTTGATGATGATTATAGTTTGTCATATATTTAAGAGCAAAAAGTGTTTTTGAAATGGCTTTTGGAACCATGCATCAAATGAAGGTTAGTTATATATCAAGGTACCTTGTCCTGGCAAAGTGAAAAAGTGTTCAATAAACTTTAAAATTGTATCAAGACAGAAACGTTTTTATTGAGCTGAAAATTAAAAAAGGGAATTGTAGTGATTAACTTATTATTATCACCTATGAAATTATTAGAGAATATGAATTAACAAATCTCTCTGTGTGCTTGAAGGTTGAAGTAATGTGTCTCTTATTATATTTCTAGGGCATATTTATACTTTTTGTGTGAATATTATCACATCAAGACTGCAAGTATATTATGAAAGTACATACATGTACTTGAAAAGATTCTAAAGCAACATGATAAAAAATAAAAGAAAACTATGTAAAATTATAATTCTTTCAGACAGCACCAGTATCAGAACTGGTCTCTCCAGGGACTATCCAACCGACACACTGGCAACAAGGGCTTTCATTTCTTTTCCTTTTTTTTCTAGATATGTCGGTTATTTAATAATTATATTTATGATTATTATTTCATTCATTCATAAAATTATTTTAATTATGTGCAATGTTAAAAATAAGTATTATGCTAAAAATACATTCTGTAAGTGTAATCATACACTCTCTGATGTAAATTTGTAATAGACTAATTCAGCCCGTGACAGTCAGTCATCACCTGAATTTTGATGAAACTTGGCCTGTGTCGGTCCTGGCGCCATCTTGTGTCGCTCCTCGATTCAGAACCTTAAACTCAAATTTCCAAAAATTGCGAGGCCAGAAATTATAAAAAAAAAAAATTACACGTTGTTTGAATCCTTCTCCCATTACAACTTTCCCTGGCTGTAGGGCTAGGCTGTTATTTTTATGGTCTTTCTGCAGAGCCTAAACAATCTGCTATTTACTAAGATTTACATTTTGCGTGCATTGTATTTGTATGCTAGACCTGTTTCCTCCGTGATGTATGTTTGGTTGATTTAAACAATGCTCACCCATTCCATCTCTCCCTTGCTGTAGCACTAGGGCTTGGACAATCAGCGTTATTATTGAGAAACATTTTGCTTGCTAAATTATTTGAAATCTTAAACAACAATACACTTCAGCGGAATCCAACAGCAAGATAGGCTAGGTTCGGAACCAGATTGATTTATTTTACTACCAGTTCTCTATTGAAAATGAAACGAACTGAAAAAAAAAACTCCATAAAAATGGCAGACAAAATACTAGTTATAACCCTGACGCTCAATGGTTAATTGAACTAATTTGAGAATTATAGTGAGGTGTATGTCAATTCCGAAAGAGGCCACAATAAAAACAAAGGAAGGGGGGAATCTCTTATTTTTTTGGTTTGTTTAATTTAATGAACAAAAAACAAAAAAAGCCATAAAATTAATAGATGTACATATAGTCGGCTTACACTTCAAATTGCAGTGGCATGGTACATTTTCGATCTTTTTTTTTTTTTCCTACAGGGGAGATAAGTCCTTGATTTACTTAACTTGATTTTTCACATAAGTCGATCTTATTAGTTATGTCCCCTGAAGATTGAGTTAACCAGTGTTGATTGTACTCTCTAGTCTGAGTCTTAAATCTTATATTTATGCATACTGTACAAAGACTGTACATGTATAATTCCCAGCATCACTATAACGGAAGAATCTCCTTTGGAAGGAGATGCATTTCGATATTGATTCCACGTCAATATTTGTGTGATTTGGTAATACTAATAGTAATAATTATCACTATGCATCAGTCTCAATGACTCTTTTGTTCAACTGCAAGCCTATGCTGAGATAATTTTGTTGAATATCACCTTTGCAGTATGAATCACATATATATCAAAGCCTGGAGGAAGATCTCAGAGGATAGAATAATAATAATAAAAAAAAACAGCTTTTGAAAGAGACAACAGGAGATCGTGGCTGCTGTCCACATTATTAGTATATTACTCTAAGTGTAACAGGGTGCAGAGGATTGTGATAATAATTATGTAGTTATAAAACATGTACATGTATACAGAGATACAAAGTATTCCTAGAGAGAATTACGAAATTTGAGAAAATTTAACGATCAACATCAGAAATTTGATAGATTTGCACGCTTTAGTTTAATGTGGATAGTGGACTTCTAGGAAAAAAAAATGTCAGTGCATTACATCAAGCTGTTAACTCGACTTAACCTAGGCAATGCCAGAGTTCTATTTTCTGATTTTAAACTGAGAGAATCAATATCATTGCTGTATCGACACTCTTGCAGGTTAACACATAATATTAAATTTTTCTGCACGGGAGGGAGGGGGGGAGGGGAGAGAGAGAGAGAGAGAGAGAGAGAGAGAGAGAGAGAGAGAGAGAGAGAGAGAGAGAGAGAGAGAGAGAGAGAGAGAGAGAGAGAGAGAGGGAGTGAGAGAGAGAGAGAGAGAGAGAGAGAGAGAGAGAGAGAGAGAGAGAGAGAGAGAGAGAGAGAGAGAGAGAGAGAGAGAGAGAGAGAGAGAGAGAGAGAGAGAGAGAGAGAGAGAGAGAGAGAGAGAGAGAGAGAGTATGCTACATAAACTGTATTGCATTTTTGATTCACTCCTCTTTGAAATTGCAAGCATTCTTATTTCAAAGAAGAGTCTTACTTTCTCTTAGTAGTAGTAGTTGTAGTAGTATATTATATGGAAGTGATTATCCAGGCGCATTGCATCAGAAGAACTCGTAGACAGTAAGTTTCATTTTAAGTATTTTAAATGTTGGTGTAGTAGTATTTTTTCTCAAATGTAATATAATATTAATTGAAAAACTACATTTTATTAAGTTGTTTTTTTTTCTCCTGAAAATTTTCAATTAAAAAGCAAAACAAAAATGGATATAGGGATACAGAAGCTAGCAGATGTCAGATATTTACTTGTAATAGTTCTGTTTTCTTTTGCATGAAGCTAAAACTTTGAACATTTTCACTCAAATTACTGACAATATCATATCTCAATGTGCTCTTTCAGCTGGAAATCCTCAAACTCAAAGACACATACTTGCGGGCTGCACCAGATTTTTTTTTTTTTAACTAGGAACAGCCCTAAGACTGAGGCAATGCAGGTTGTAATGGAACACAAAGCTTCATTGAAATGAGCAATTCTTCCTATTTAAAGTTCTACTTTTCTTTTCATTCCTTAGGTTTTCTATCAATTGCTAGTTGTTGTTTTTTCAGATGCCTTGAATTACTTAATTAAAGTTTGCTGAATAGAATGACTTTTTGCTATCACTAATAATGTATCAGTACGTAACAAAATTATATTCAATTAAGTCTAAATGACTACAAATGTCAAGTATTTAAATATTTTAGATCATTTCTATAGACTTCAGAACTTAAACTGTTGTGATATTTTTATGAAATGTCCTGATTTAGTGATTAAGGACATGATTAGTCGCGATATATGCAGATCACAGAATGCATCATTTATTCCATTTTTGATGTTCTGTATTTTTCCTATGGCCCAATATTTACGTATACCATTTTACTAATTTTGGTTAAACATCATAAGAGTCTGAAAAAATGTAGTTGGAGGTTTTTCTAATTTTGTTGTCAACAGCAATATACGTTACAACATGATTAAACGTTCTTTTTTTCCCATTTGAAACGAATGATTATACTTCAAAACTTATAGACTTGTAGAATACACATTTCTAAGACTATTTAGATTTGTCTATTGATATATAACATAAATTGTAAAAAAATATGACAATGGCAATAAAGTGGAAACTTTATGTATGTCATTTGACCAGAATTATAGTTGTTTTCTTTACCCATGATCTGTTGTTTTGCTCATTTTATGATGAATAATCCAAAGGCCAGGGGTTTAGGATATTCTGGTGTAAAGAAAACCTTGCACCATAATAGCCCAATATGTATATTTATAATTATATATTTATATATATAAATTTATAGATTAGTAGATAGATAGATGGATAAATAGATAGATAGATAGATAAATATAGAAGATCTTACCTTAAATTTCCATGCATACTACACTGGTGTTTCAAGCGGAGGACAAAGCTGTCGCCTGTCCTCCGCTCTCTTCGGGTATGACTGAGGCGTGTTCGTTTGCGCTTGCCGTTCCGACCCTGTGTTGTTGTTTATTTTCGTTTCCGGGCCACTGATAGTTTTGTAGTAAATGTTTCTTCCGGTGGGGGCACGATGAAAATATTTCCCTTCTTTTGTTGAGGCTTGGTTTTGTGTGTAGAATGAAGTATTTTTCTGCTATGCAAAGGTTGCATCTGTTTGTCGCCGCCGAGTATGGCTGCGCTCTTTCGATTACAGCCCATGATAAGTGGTATTTGGCTTTAGATTCTTTAAGTTTCCATATGAATTCACTTAAAGTTGTGGCTGATTTCTTGTGGTGGAGTCGAAAGCTCGACGTGTGCTGATTGTATCTGGTTTTGAACTCATTTTCTGTGATTCCTATATAGGTGTCTTGTGTTTTCGAGGGTTTCTGTTCCACAGTTGCCTTGTAGACCACTCCCCTTTGAAGGCACTGGCCTTTGAGTGGACAAGATTGTTTATCCCTGCAGTTGCAAGTCTTGCCTTGTGATTCCTTTACCTTTGTAGATTCAAGGACTGTTTTATTGTGGTTAGAAATGATGTGTTTCATATTCTGCATGCAACTGTAACTTAGCTTTACAGTGTTTTTATTTAATATTTTGTGCAGCTTGTTGTTTGTTGGGAAGCACGTGTGGAGGAGTCCGAAAAACATTTTCCCGATGTTGGTGGCGACATTTACACTGAATGGGGGGTTGAACCAGATGATGTTTCTCTTTCGTATTTTCTTCTTGTTTTTTTCGTCTCTTTTTTCATTGGGTGGTGTATTTATTTCGCCAGTAGTGTGATTGTGGTTTGCTTTGGCGGCCTTTTCTTCCGGCTCATCGCTTTTGGTGTATTGTATTTGTTGTTTATGCCCGTTTGTCCGTAGTGCGGCATGATATGGCTTTGCGGCCTTGTTAAAAACATTGACATTAGCAGAGTTGTTTGAGAGGCGGAATGCGATCCCTTTCGACAAGTTTTTAATGATGGGGGGTGGATGGTTGCTATCACGATGGATATAGTTGATTTTGCTGTTCGGTTTGTGGTATAGTTGATATAGCCCCGTATTCAAATTGAGGGTGACGTCCAAAAAATCTACCACCTTTTTATTCGCATCAGCTGTTATGCTTAGTCCATTCTCCTTGAATATCTTGCATATTTCTTTTTTGATCTTGTCGGCATTCCGAGGAGTCTGGTTCGTTACGGCGAGCCCGTCGTCTCGGTAGAGTCCTACATTGATGTTGAGGTATTGGAGCTGCGAAAGGAGGAATAATCCTACCAACTCGCAAATTTCGGCGCCGTCGAAGCTTCCCATTGTTACGTCGAAATTTGAAGTTTTTTTTGCACCATGGCTCGCCGTCCTTGTATAGAGTTGTTTTCTTGGTGTGGTTAATTATGTGTACTTGTTCGTCTGTGATCACCGAATATTTGGAGGCAAATTTTAATGCATTTTGGAGCAGTTCGTGTGATATGGACGGATAGAAGTCGCATATGTCGAAACAGATCAGTGTGTGACTGTTCTTGTGGTCAATATTGTTAAACCAGTTTATGACATCATTTGTGTTTTTCCATTGATTAATGTTTGTCTTCGACTTGACGTCGTGAACAATTTTTTCCACAATCTGTTTGCTGATTTTGCCGAGCTCAGGCTTGCAGGGGTTTATTAGTCTGCAGCTTGGTTTGTTACGAAAATTTGATTTGTGGTCCTTGAGAGTTAAGAAAGCTTCCCTCTTCGCTGTAATGTTGATTCTGTCACTGAGTTTCAGTCGCTCCGCAATGTTTTTGTCCTCTCTTGTGATGTGCGACTCTGCTGTCGCGGTAGACTTCTTGTACTCTACAAGAGTGGTCTACAAGGCAACTGTGGAACTGAAACCCTCGAAAACACAAGACACCTATATAGGAATCACAGAAAATGAGTTCAAAACCAGATACAATCAGCACACGTCGAGCTTTCGACTCCACCACAAGAAATCAGCCACAACTTTAAGTGAATTCATATGGAAACTTAAAGAATCTAAAACCGAATACCACTTATCATGGGCTGTAATCGAAAGAGCGCAGCCATACTCGGCGGCGACAAACAGATGCAACCTTTGCATAGCAGAAAAATACTTCATTCTACACACAAAACCAAGCCTCAACAAAAGAAGGGAAATATTTTCATCGTGCCCCCACCGGAAGAAACATTTACTACAAAACTATCAGTGGCCCGGAAACGAAAATAAACAACAACACAGGGTCGGAACAGCAAGCGCAAACGAACACGCCTCAGTCATACCCGAAGAGAGCGGAGGACAGGCGACAGCTTTGTCCTCCGCTTGAAACACCAGTGTAGTATGCATGGAAATTTAAGGTAAGATCTTCTATATTTATGTATTGCTCCAACAGTTGAGCACTCTCATCAATTATTCCACCTTATCTTCAAACTAGATAGATAGATAGATAGATAGATAGATAGATAGATAGATAGATAGATAGATAGATAGGTAGATAGATAGATATTTATGAACAATAGGTGGATAATGAAAGAAATTAAGCATATTATTATAAAAGCTGTGAAAACTAAAACACAAAAATAACTGTCGGTCGTCAAATAAATTTCAACATAATAATAGAAAAAAAGTAGCCTAATGTCCTATAGAATAGATATCAATTGATTCATCTTCAATATCCACAAGAAAACATTCGAGAACGTTTCGTGATAATTAAAATCTATTTGATTTAATATAGATGGTAGCCTATAAAGTGCATAAATTTGAACTATCAATGTAGTTAAGATTTTGGAGCCACAATTTAAAATTTCGTTAAAATGTAAATAAAGAAAAAAGCTTTGTTGACAAAGTCAGTTTTATTGCTGTGTTTTTACAATGCTTTTGTGACAAAATTTATATTGGACGATGGACACACAATAAGGCAGAAAATAAAAGTGAAATGCTTTGGAATGAGCACCTTTTAAAACTTTGTAATGGGTAACTCTCAAGCACCAGACCATGCAAATCCACATTAATGTAACTACTTTATAGGAATTATAACTAATTTCAACTACTGTAGTCCTGCAATCAAAGAAATGTTCGTTCCCTTTCTTTTCATATCCAGGTTTTGATTACAAATATAAAAAGGGAGTTGATGCTGTGCCTGTGTCATAGAAAGGAGTTGTATTTAGATCTAATTTACATGGAAGGGCCTTTTCACTCTGCCAAGAAAATAATTGGGGAATACAGAGTCAACTTCATATTTAAGCCAAAATGGCGTAGAAGGGTTGGAGTATAACTATAACTTGACAGTAGAAAGTCCTCACAACAAATCTATTTCATCACCAGAAAACATGGCCTTGACAAACATTTTATCTGAAGAGGATGAAAGTGCATCTCAAAGAAACCACGGAAGATCACAACTCTTGAAACACTACGTGCAGTAAGTTCCAAAATCAATTAATATGCAGGTGTGACCGAAGATGTTTAAGAAATGTAAAAAATGTAAAACAATTACCAGCTTGAACTCAAGGACAATGAACAAAATAAAAACTATTGTATTTGACGTGGAAGACATTTCGCTTTAATAACTTCGTCAGAAATGATGCAAAAACATGGAATGCATTTAAGTCGCGCCATTCTTTCAACAATCAAAAGCCCAAGCAGAACAAGCAATACACATTTTATGATTTCCTTTCTTACCACAATTTCACACTAATGTACATTCTTGCAGACGCAGAACTTACTTACTAACTCAATCCTCTCTCTCCCTCTCTTTCTCTCTCTTTATCTCTCTGGAACTTCATAGAAATAACGTTTTTGAACTGTACCTTTTCCCCCTTTCATTCGTTCACACAAGCTGATCTTACGTAGTAAAGCATTTTTTGTTTTATTCTATTACTACTGCTACTACTACTACTACTACTACTACTACTACTACTACTACTACTACTACTACTACTACTACTACTACTACTACTACTACTACTGCTGCTGCTGCTGCTTATCCGAAGCTACTACCGATAATGGTGATGAAAATGATAATAATAACAACAACAACAACAACAACAATAATAATAATAATAATAATAATAATAATAATAATAATAATAATAATAATAATAATAATAATAATAATAATAATAATAATAATAATAATAATAATAATAATAATAATAATAATAATAATAATAATAATAATAATAATAATAATAATAATGGAGCTAGGCGGAAAATGAGGACCATCTAACATTTTTAGACCACATAGGAACGTCAAATTTGGCCTAAAGTTGTAAATTGCCCTAAAGATTGGAGTGATAATATTGTTTTTCAACAAAACAGTATTAGTCGAAAATTAAAAGTAAAATTGTGATTATTATTAAAATTTTCTTAAATGAGAAAGACAAATGTGCGAACTATTTCCTGTAAGCACAACTGGGCAGAGATGCCCGGAATTAAACTGAACGTACGAATACAAAAAAAAAAAAGGCAGCGGCAGATTTAAAACCGTCTGGAATAGATCTAGGTCTAGCACTACATGATAAATTGTAAGATCTAAGTTAAGAATCTGAAAAGGTTGCTTCGACATAGATTCTAGATCTGGGGCTAGACATTTACAGCAGCTAGATTCAAATCAAAAGGTTGACATCTACAAAATTCTAGATTATTTTTTGGCTTAAACTTTTTTTTTTTTACCTTTTATGTAGGTTTAAATAATTTCGCGGCTTCCACCCCCCCTCTTTTTTATTTATTTATTTTGTTAACATTCCAAAAAATTGCGCCTTTATAAAGTTACGTAACCGCGACAACTTTCACTTATAATACGATCACGGTCAAGGTCAAGGTCGACCGGAAAGACAAGAAACAGCACTCTGGTGAGTGTGGGTGTACAGGTAAAAATTTACCAATTCCCTCCAGACAGTGCAATTTGTGCACTTTATGCGAAAATTAAAAGCTTTCTAATAAGCGTTTAAAAGGATCTAACATACTGGGAAAGTATAGAATTAGTCGATTTCCTTTATTCCAAAGAAAATAAGTCCTTTTTGTAATTTTTGTGTTTAGAATAAGAATTATCGAGCTATCTGGAATCGAGGGAAAGATGGGTAGGTGGAGGCATATATGTGGGACATTTAAGTAAAAGGATACATGTCAAGATCATTTTATAAGCCTATTTAATACACAGATGCATCCCAGACCCAGCAAATTGACACCATTGTCCCGTTCGTAGAACGGGGTTTACAGCTTGTAATAATCATAATATAAAGATTGTAACCTGAAGACTTGGAAGACAGTTAGATCTTAATACACCAGAAGCACTCCCCAGAGAAAGAGGAAAAGGAAGAACACTGTACCAGATTAGCATGTAATGCTCATAAATTTGATGAAAACAAAGTTGATGCTGCATTGAAAACTCATTGGTTCGGAGACTTTAATGTTGTATATGGTTATTGCAATGCTTTACGATGGAGATAGGAGAGAACTTCTTTTTGCTGTCAGAATGATAAAGTGAGTTTACCACTTCCCCCTGCACCCCCACCCCGTTGAGATTAAAAAAGTACTATGATATGATACAGAGTGGGAAATCGTTTTTCTCCTTGCTTCGGCTTCTATAGGATGCAATGAGCAAGCGCAACAAGGCTTTAACTCAGCATTTAGAATTCAAGGCAAGCTGTACCACAGGCTATGTAATCTTCTACCTCCTGTTGGAAGTGATCCAAAGTTTGCTCAGACTTTTTTTTCATGATTCGGCCACAGAGCTCACAGACAGACTGAGATTATCTGATACGTTAGATGAGAGATTCTTAGGGACATTCAAGATTACCTTCATAATTCAAATTCCTACATTCAATCTTTCAAGTCAACAACTGAAATTTGCGCAGAGGAAGAAGACTTACAAATTGTTTTGCATGCCAACAAGGTTCCAACAAAAAATGGACAAACCAGAACCTACAATCTACCAACAAGTAGTGAAGTAGCAATGCTTTTACCTGTCGATCTGTCTGGAAATTCAGACATAATTTTAAGATGTAGATCTGGAGCTGGTCAACAATAAAGGAGGATAAACACACGCCATCGCTCCCCACTGGATGTGACGGCTGGCATCTAGGCCCAACAAAATCAAGCAACAAAACTCTTTCTGCTGCGGATTTTTATACATTTTGTTTTCAAGTAAGACTAAGTGATTTTAACATAGCATTCAAGATGTGCAAGTTGACGCAACATTGGACCAATGGGCATAGATAGAAGCCAGTCGTTTGAAATGGATAAGGAGAAATCAGAAATCCATACGCGCTGAGAAGTATCAAGGTTTGATGGATACTGATTCTTCTGATGATTCTGTGAACGTCAGCATGAAAATTATATTGCCAGAAACAGTCTATGGCTCACCACTTTTCTGTTCTGAATAATTTCAAGACGCCATGTCTATTGTTAGGCAAATTGGCAAGCTAGATCTATTAATTACTTTCACGTGTAATCCGAAATGGCCTGAAATTAAATCAGCTTTGAATCCAGGAGAGCAAGCACGTGACCGCCCTGATATGTCCTGCAGAGTCTTTAAACCGAAATTCACAGCTTTGATGGATGACATTTTGAAGCAGGAAATCTTAGGAACTGTAAAGGCACACAAAGCGATTATTGAATTTTAGAAGAGAGGCTTGCCACATGCATACATCCTGCTTATCATGGACAGGGAGCATAAACCCATCACTCCAGCTTTCATTGATGACATCGTCAATGCAGAATTTCCAGATAGAAATAAGAATCCACTGCTCCACCAAATAGTAACATCTCAAAATATTCATGGTCCATGTGGCAATATCGACAGAAATAGTTTATGTATGGATAGGGGTCAGTGAACAAAAAACTTCCCCAAACAATGGCAAGATGAAACAAAAGTAACTGAATCATCACATACACTTTATATGCGAAGTCCTGAGAATGAAGGCGTATGGATCGGAAATTTCTGTAGACAACTCTTTTATCGTCCCATACAACCAAATACTATCTGTGCGATATCATGCACAGATAATTGTGGAAGTTGTGCATTCGGTTCAAGCTGTAAAGTACCTTTACAAATACATAACCGAAGGTCAAGATTGTATTTTTTATGGAAGCTCGGACAGAAAACAAAAATTTCGAGATATGTCAATACTCGCTACATCTCAACAAAAGAGGCCTTCTGGAGAATGTATGGATTTGAAATCCACAGCAAACACTCACCTGCTGAAAAGTTGCCGTGTCATTTACAAGATCAACAAACCATACTGTTCCAACCTGAAGAGATTCCATAGTTTTTAGCTCAAGAACCTCCAGATACAAAACTGACAGCTTTCTTTAAGAAAAATGCAGGAGATCCAACAGAGAGGGAGCTATCCTCTATCCAGATTTTCCACTTTTTTAAAATTGAAGTCAGAAAGAGCACAAGAAGCAGAGACGAAAATGAAGATTGAGAAATCCGGCAAACCCAGATGAATGTAGAACTGATTGCATCGGATGTATTCTAACTATATCCCTCAGTCCTATTTAAGACACCATTACACCACAAGCCAGGTGCAACTAGCTTTGAAATTGAAGATCTTAAAACAAACAATGGAACCATTTGTACATCCTTTCAAAACGCTTGCAATAGACTTGGACTGCTTGATAATGATACAGAAAAGAATGCAGCAATGCAAGAGGCATCGGCAATCAGATTCGGTCCACAAATACGACTAGCCTTTACAATTATCCTCCTCATCTATTGCCGTCGAGCTGATCCTCTCGGATTCTGGCACAAGCATAAAATGGAACTGTGCCGAGACACCATGGTAAGGAACAAAATCACAGAGCTGAAACCATAAATAAAAAACCAGTTATTGATGGAAATCCAGCACATTCTAGATAATGATGGATTGGATCTGAACAAAGACTTTCAAATGCCACCTGCAAACTATGGTGAGTGTCAACCAAGGATTGTCAGCGAGGAATTAAACTTCGACTCGGAAAATCTGAAAGAAAAGATCAATCAGGGATACCCACAGCTCAATCATCAAAGTTGTTTTTCTTTTCATAGATGTCTGTTATTTTATATTATTTATGACTATTATTTCATTCATTTATAAAGTTATTTTATTTATGTACAAAGTTAAAAATAAGTATCATGGTAAAAATACAAGTGATCTTTAATCACTTTGTAGGAAATGTAATAGATCTATATCCATATTGAATCATGCAATGTAATGAGTTGTCACTAGAAACATGAGACCTATTGTTCCTCCCCAGTCCCTAGTCTAATTTTCTTACAAGATATAACGTCTCCGAAGTCACTCGTGCGTGTGGCGCCAGCCTGTCTCAGGTAATTGTCATGGTTGATAACCTTGCACACCACAGAGTAATGAGGACATGTCGTCCGATCTGCTTCCCCCGTGATGTGTGATTGGTTGATTAAACAATGTTTATCCATTTCATCTCATCTTTCCCTGGCTGTATCACTAGGGCTTGGACAATTGGCGTTATTATTGAGAAACATTTTGGTACTAAATTATATGAAATCTTAAGCAACAATACACTTGATCGGAATCCCACAGCAAGATAGGCCTAGCTTCAGAACCAGTTTGTTTCATTACTCGCAGACAAAAAAAAACGTTATGACCCTGACGTTCGAACAGATAATTGAACCAATTGGACAATTACAGTGAGGAGTAAAGGTCAATTCCGAAACGGGCTACAATAAAAGCATTCATTTTCCCATAATCCCATTTTTATTGTTTAATGAACAAAAACAAACACACAAAATAAATACAAGTAGTCTGCTTACAGAGGCATGATACATGTAAAAATTTTCGACCTTTTTTGCTACAGGGGAAATAAATCCTTAATTTACTTAACTCGGTTTTTCAGATATATGTCGATCTTATTAGTTATGTCCCCTGAAGATCGTTGTTAAGCAGTGTTTGACTGTACATTCTTTGAGTCTAAAATCTTAGATAAATGCACACTTGAGACTGTATAATCCTAGGTAGTGAAATTATTTTCATTCACGTCAACTCGACTCAAAGCATTATTATGACAGAAGAATCTTCTTTAGAAGAAGATCCATTGCAATACCGATTCCAAGTCGATATTTATGTGAATCGGTAATGATTAGAACTAAAGATCAGACTCCATGAAATCTTTTCCACTTTTTGTTCAAGCCTATGTTGTCCACTTGCATTATCAAAGCCTGGAGGAAGGTCTCAGAGGATAGTATAAAAAAGTCAGCTTTTGAAAGGCACAACAGGAGATCCTGGATGCTGTCCATATTAGTTATAGGTTGCAGAGGATTGTGATAATAATCATGTAACTGTAAAACGTGTCCAATCATTATACAGAGATACATTTTATCCCTTGAGAGAGTTACGAAAAAGGTTAAAATTTAACGATCACCATTAGAAATTTGATACATTTGCATTCTTTAGTTCAATGCGGATAGTGGACTTCGAGAAAACAAATGCCAGTCTATTTCACCGAGCTGCTGACAAGTGCTTTTTTCATGACTTAAAGGATCAGGCAGAGTAGAAATTGAAAAAAAAAATGCTAAATGGGAGTCATTTGAAGAAAGACTAACTAAAAATGAATTTCTTGATCATAGATTGAATATCCTAACCGTATATTAGACGCACTCACGTCTTCTTAAATATCACAGAAACTTAAATCACAATTATTTTACCCATAAACCAATCTAATTTTTTGTTATCTTATGTAAAATATACATATATATATATATATATATATATATATATATATATATATATATATATATATACATATATACACACACAGACACATGTATCAAAGAAGGTTATTTGAGCTTGAAAAAGTCGCAAATGAATCTGTATGAAAAGCCCACCAAGTTTAAAAGAGCTGTTTTCGACTCTCAAAAAGTAGGCATACTATATATTTTAACACATTTTCTTTTTAATGTAATGAGTCGCATTTCCAACATTTGCTACTGAAGAAGACCGATAAACTGCAATTTTACCACTATGATCTGCATTCTAGAAAGCAGGTGCTCTTTGTGGCAGGATTTTTTTTTGCAGTGAGAGGCGCAATTTTAATCTCTGACATAGTGATTATCTTTATAAAGAGTAAGCTTGCTCAATGAAAAGAAAGGGTCATATACTTTACGATTTATGCGAATGTCTAAATCTAATAGAGCTCGTCTTTCACAGCATGATCTTCTCTACGCTGCAACTAGTGTAAGCGACAAAAATGTATCATACGATTTTTTTTTTTTTTTTTTTTTTTGTACCGCGTGGGACACTGATCTCGACAGATTAAAATTCAATAAACTTCATCACTGAACACTGAGTGGTTTTGCAGGAGATAGTGGAGAGAGAAGTCGAAGTTGTCTTTTAGAATGGCAGCTGTTCTTTAAATACTGACCAATCAAATCACAGTGTGTTCTGCATGACGCTTTTTTTCTTTTCCTTGCACAAGGTCAAATTTCATTTACTTCCTAACTTTTTTAGATTTTTACTCCATTGAAGTAAAATAATATGTTTTTATATATATGGCTATTTATGACTATTTTGTTTTAAAATAGTCATTCGAGTTGACAATTGGAAAACACTGATAAAAATCTTTTTCAATGTTATTTGATTTATCATTACAAATTTGGCATAAAAAATTATAGAAATCAATAAGAATAGATATATATATATATATATATACACTGTTTGCAATTAATTTTCGAATGCATTTTTTATCATTAATCCAAAACTTTTCTTTTATCTTTTTTTGTTCCACGTGAGACACTGATCTTGGCAGATCATTAATGTAGTAAACTTCATCACTGTATATTCAGTGGTTTTAGAGGAGATAAATAAATCGGAGTGGCTTTAATACATTTAATATAGATAACTCTCCTGTAGTGAATGTTCACTAAATTTAAAGTATCTATAGGTTAACATAGAAATAACACTTTTCATTTCTACAAGAAAATGGTTTTGCACACTGAAGAATGGATGTTGCCTATGTATTAAAAATATACCGGTACAAGGAAAAAAAAACCAAAACAAAAACAAAATCTACTGGAAATGAGAACAGAGCTGTTTTGTTTCTTTTCCTCACGGGTTTGCCTCAAAATTTCTAAAGATATGTGGGAAATCTTTATAAATAATCACTGCAGTGGTTAATTCAATTTTTTACTGGTGGTACAAACCATTAAAAAAAATATTAACGTTAGATTCGGTAAGACTTCGGTAAGAGAGGGAGAAAAAAATGAGAGAGAGAGAGAGAGAGAGAGAGAGAGAGAGAGAGAGAGAGAGAGAGAGAGAGAGAGAGAGAGTGAGAGAGAGAGAGGGAGAGTGGGAAGAGAGAGAGAGAGGGAAGGAGAGTGGGAGGAGAGAGAGAGAGAGAGAGAGAGAGAGAGAGAGAGAGAGAGAGAGAGAGAGGGAGAGAGAGAGAGAGAGAGAGAGAGAGAGAGAGAGAGAGAGAGAGAGAGAGAGAGAGAGAGAGAGAGAGAGAGAGACAGACAGACAGACAGACAGACAGACAGACAGACAGACAGAACGACATACACAGGAGCTCCCAAACAAGGGTGATATTTTGGCTAGACTGAGATGCAACTGCAAGGAAAAGTAGCTTACATACACTTTCTTTCAAAAAAAAAATAAAATAGAAAAGACTGTTAAACTCATGTCTTTGATTTGCATATATTTTAATTCATATATTTTGTTAAAAAAATCTAATTTATGTAACGAAAAAAAATATACAAAAATCAAACAGGCAATCAAGAAATCTGCCTAGCAGTGTGAAAATTCTCGGTACATGAATAAGAATAAGCATCCCGAGGAAGTTTCTCAAGTTAGAAGATGTAAAGCAACTGTACTCTAAGGAAAATGTCTGCCCGTCTCTGACTTGGTTTTTCTGTCTATTTGTCTGTTTGTTTCTCTCTCTCATCCTCCCCCCTCTTTCTCCCCTCCATACCCCCTCTCCCCTCTTTTTTTTTTTATATCACACTCATTTCTTTTCTCTCATTGCCTCACCCTTTCAGCCCCTTCTTCGTTTCTATTTTTGTCGCGTCTTTTTCTCTCTATCTATCTTTCTCTCATTCTCTTACTATTGCTTTCTCTTTCTCTTTCGTCTGCCATCCATGGTTATATTTTCTATTTTCGAACATTTTAATTAAAAAAAAATCATTTTATTTACTTTTTGCTTTGCTCCTTTTGAGAGGAAACCTTTTTTTAAAATTTAATATCTTATAATTTGAGGAAAACAACAATATAAAATTATCTATGAGAACATTAAAATCATGAGGCGTATTCACAGTATGGATCAGTTTGCTGAATTGATTTTATGAATGAGTTAATGATGTATGCTGACTGTCTTTGCTTTTTCACAACTCAAGTGGAAGAAAGGCAGCGCTGAGCATAAGAAGAGACGATAGACATACGAAGAATCCGGAAGCTACTTTAGCAGATCCATTCTCATCTCCACCCTTAGATCCATTCTCATCCTCAACCTCAGAGTACGCATTTGTACGTTTGCAATAACCACATGCCAGTCTACAGTTGTCTTTCATGTAACTTGCATACATGCCGCGGCAATATCCTTGTCTTCTCCAGACGTTGCAATGCTCTTTCTCGTTTACACAAGTTGGCTTGGGTTTTGTCTCACATAGGTTGCATGCTGGCTTGCAGTACATTTGCATGTAGGAATTTTCTTGGCAGTAGCCTTCTCTGGCCCAAACGCCACAATGTCTGTTCATGTTACGACATGGGGCCTTTGTAACTACCACGGGCCGCCTGGTTGTTGGGCGAGGTGTTTTCCTAGTTCCAGTTGTCCCTTGACAAGGTTGAACAGGGTTTCCAGGACACCAACATTTGCAGTCTTTGCCGACAAAACCCTCGCCTGGGCATGTGATGCTGGATGAGCATCTCTCGTTGCACGAGTACATTAGGTTAGCTAATTTGATGTCGCGGAAGCTCAGTCCTTTTCTGTTGCCAATTCTATTTTGATGACTTCGGTCAAGTGTTTGGATAGTGAGTCGGCCGTTCGTAGAGAAGGCAGTCCCGCCATAATGCATAATGCTGCCGTAATCGTAAGGCACACCATAGAGGCTGACTGCAGAGTAAGGGTATTTCTTGAAGTTATAATAAAGGTTGCTTGGGATGTTTTGCCTGATAATTCTTACATAATTGTCACGATCAGGTCTGTTCTGCTCATGATGGAAGCCCACTGCATGACCGATTTCATGTACAATGACACCTTTGTATCTACATCCTCCCGCTAGGCCTATAGTCTGGGCACCACCCGTCATACCCACATAACTGTAACACCCAGAGCCATTGTCAAAATAGACATAGTTTCTCTGGGACGACCTTGGAGTAAAACGAATGCAGGTGTACTTTTGCCATTCATCTATGGCTCTCCGTATCTCGTTTCGAGCTCGGCTGTCGAACGCGCGTGTATTTATGCTGTAAGGAATGGTGTTTCCCGTCCAGCGGTACCTGTCCCGTTTGATTGCCTTGCGCTTTTCTCTAGAATTTTTATCTGAGTCTGCGGTCTCGTCGTCTTTCTGAGAAAACGTAGAAACATAAAAAAAAAGTTTTAAATTCACTTAATGTTAGGATTAGCAAAGAAGACGCAAGGCTTTAAAAGAAAAAAAAATTGTGTCAGTTAAACAAACATGAGCTTTTAGGCAGCACTCACACCCACTCACTAATACCCATAATCATGAATGATGTCGGGAAAAGTGCGTCAGTTTACGCAAGCTATTTCTGTTTTCTGCCGTTTTGATAAAAGTAACATTATTCTTTGATGGTGTCCACATAGTTTTTGATGGGCTCTCTCAACCACTGTCCCGGATTTGCTATTTAAGTTGTTATTGCGAGTGACGAGGCCAAATTATCATAACTTCTCAACTATTCTTGTCACAAAGATAATAAACTCACTGGTCCACTACGCAAGTTCAATAATAATAACATTAGTGTGATCTTTATTTGCGAGGTTGCATTATTTCATTGAAAAGGCAGTGCAAATATTTGAAATCTCTTTTGCTCGTCCAAAGTAAATTTTAATAGCTGTGTACAAGAAAACGAGTAACGACAACAAAAGTTCTCATTTTATCGAGATATCGATCTTCATTAAAATTATGTTTGCTATCCCATATGCTCACATGAACAATTTTTAATTCAATTGTTAATATTTTTTGTTTATTTTTTGCTTCGAGGTTAAAGATAAGGCTCAAAGTTTGACATTTCAACTAGGACAATGGGAGTAAAGTCAAAAAGTATATAGTAACTTTGGGCATTTACAGTTCAGAAGACTGACCTGTATTTCTCTCCATTGGTCAAAGGTGAGGACCATGTCCATGTCCCACAGCATTGTCTTGCCCAAATCTGTCAGATAATCCATACCTTTGACTGACATGGACGAGGCAATTATCTCATCGATGCTCATCTGCTGTTCTGATTCTTCGTCATGTTCTCCAGTTTCTTCACCGCGGCATTGGGTGGCAAGTAATACCTGTCAATCGCATTGGGAATGAGGTTTTAGTATGATTGAAAGCTAAGCCTATTTTCATGATGAATAGTGTTTAATTTCTATACAATGTAGTTCTAAATGCTCTGTGTTTTGTAAATAAAAGTAAATCCATCTTCAAGCTTTCCGTGAATACCCATACTTTAAAGACCCATTTTGTTATCAAACTAATCAATAGGCTTATAATTACAGAAAACCTAAGCCACATGCACAACTCTTGCAACGTTGAATTTATTTTTGCCCAAGAGTTGCTTCGGAAAAGGGAGGAGCGGGGATGAGGAGGAAAGTGAACACAACATGAACGTGAGCCTAGTATTAAGTACTGAGCAGGCCTTTAGTAGTAAGAGGGGAGAAAAGCTATCTACAAGGTTAAATTTGGTCACACTCAGAGAAACATTTTTCCAGACAAATTCAAAGAACGCAAAACTGAAGTTAAGTACGACATGCCAAGACAAAAAAGACAGAACAATCATCGTATTAAGCGTCTTAAATTTTTTTTTCTAACTAAATCTGACTTTTTTTATGAACTTAATTGATATTCACCTATCCAATTATATTAACTTCTTAGAATTCTTGGCGCATCATGTTAGAGGACCCAGTTTAGAACGCACTATTGTTAAAAAAAAACAACCCTGTTGTAGCAGTATCACTGTTAGTCTAGCCAGAGTTTAATTAAATTTTTCCAGAATAATGAGAAATCTACAATGTTAGTAGATCGACCCATAAACACGTTTAGAAGATTGGAAAAAGTATAAACCACAATTTCGCGCCAGAATGTTCTGAATGGTAATTCTTTGAAAGAAACACACCTAGATTATCTAGATCTACCGTATGATTAAAAGGGAAAAGTTTGACTTCCCAGCAATGGACCATGAGCTCTGTACGATTATCAGAAGTATCTAAAAAGCGTCTTTAGTACTACATGTATTTTATTGTGAAACATATTTTTCCCTGTTGCGCGGTTGCTGAACATCTTTGTTTCCCAGATTACAATTTACGCTTGAAATGCAAAAGCAAACCTTAGCATAACTCTGACAATTACACTCTTAATCGAAGGGACATTAGCGACAATTTATAACAACTTCCAAATTGATTCTAAATCCATTAATTTATTTCTTAACAAACGCCAAGCCAAGCCTAACGAACTTTTCACTGGTAGCTGGCAGGGTTTATTACATACTAAGAACATTAGAAATAAAACGGCTTTCTCAATTTGCTGAGCCCTCGTCATATATCAATGCATGTTGGATACTTGTTACAACAGGGCATGACATTATTAATTTTTGTTTTAGATGTTGCCAAACGTTTAGAACATATATGTAATGTTTTTTTTAACTTACGAAAATCAATAAATTTATACAATTGTCCACTTTACACGCCAACAGCTATTTTTAAATTTTATCCAATAAAAATATATTGTATGTTTACAAATTAAAGCGTATGAGTACTTTTGCTGTTCTTAACTTACCAAAAATCCAAACATAAAAATATTCATCGTGTCTGGCATAGATTCGTGCTGCAATATTGTTAAAGTCAGGTGGCAGACTAAGACTGCAGATGAAATTCAAATAGTAGTAGCTGTAGCTGTGGGTGATATCGCTAGCTGTTGCTGTGGTAAATGCTGAGAAATGGTTTAGGGCTGCCCTTTTTATAGGATTACTCGTTACAAGATATAGAAAGAGACAGACGCACTTGGATTACGAAAGGTCCCATCGCGTCTTGAATACAGTCATGTATGTTAGAAAGTATTTCCGTGAACTCAACAAACCTGCGTATAAACAATCAATTGCGGGACATGATTATTGTGTCACGAAATCGAGAAACCTTAACCCGTTTTGGCAATGATTATGAATACTTCAAAATACATTTTTCCATTTCGTTTCTTTAAAAGGTTAATCACTTGTCCAATGACGCATACGTTAGGAAGAAGAATCTCGCGTGCCAAGAAAGGCGCGTTGTCTTGGTTTGTAAGTACCAAAACTCTTGTGACACCGGAAATAAGACAGAGCTACCTTCATCATCTCAAACATTGCCCCAACCTCAGACAACTCGCCATAATTGGCCACTCCACCAATGGAACTTAAGCGAGCAAGAGACTACTCATAATAAGAAGAATTGTTTTTATTTGAAAACAAAAAGAGACGGAGATAGATATATAGATTGAAAGAGAGAGATAGAGATAGATAGATGATAGATAGATTGATAGGTAATTAGAGAGAGAAGGTGTGTCTGGGGGAGGAGGAGGAGGAGGAGGAGGAGGAAGGTGAGATTGCTCATTCAACAAGGGATTCTCGTCATTTGGGCTCTCTGTGGAAATGATAACTGTTTGTGCTACACTAAGAGTGATTAAGCGAAAACTCATCATCACAGGAGAGAGAGAGAGAGAGAGAGAGAGAGAGAGAGAGAGAGAGAGAGAGAGAGAGAGAGAGAGAGAGAGAGAGAGAGAGGAGCTTTTCCATTAATTTGACTGTGGGTTCACAGCTTATATTAACCCTTTCAGAGAAATTAAATATTTTCGGTATCGGTATCAGTAAGTAAAGTCTATTTCCTTAAAGAAATAGAAGAAAGTTGCAACGAACCAAACATTGAACAAAGGCTGTTAAGCGAAGAGCCCTTTTTGATCAAAGCTATTTAAGTCATCTATGCAACAAGAGTCTTGTGAGAGTTCATTTAAAATCATCGAATATACCCTCTTTAAAAAGATCTGTTCTGATTGTTGAGACTTGGGATACGATAAGCCTTACCAGAAGTAGTTCCTACCATCGTCATGTCATACTCATAGGCCCTTCTTGTCAATTTTTTTCTTCTTTTTTTTCTTTTCTTTTTTTTTTTTTTTTTTTGGGTGGGTGGGTGAGGGGGGGGGAGGGGGAGGGGATTAGTCGATGAATATCCGCATATATTTGTCCCAAGAATGAGCAGATTTTATCGTAAACGAACCGGAAAAACGCAGATTCTAAGTACATGTATGAGTTTACTACCGTGGAACAGCCAGAATCGTTCAGTTCTCAAAAGACAGACGTCATTCATCTGCAATAAATTGTTGCTCGCTTTGTCAACAAACGACAACAGTTTCATCTCTTTTTCTACACGTAGCTTTATAAAAATGTAGCGGAATTGCCGATCGTATACAAATTCAAGCTTATGTCTTCCTGATCTCGAGGCAGAGAGAACAGGCTCTACATTATTTTGTTCGAAGTGGTGGAAATGACTCACGCCTTGGGCTTTCTTATTCTCCTTAGACATTTAGAGCCACTCGTTATGTCGTTATATAAAGTCAAGTATCCGCGTAAAATCTAACAAGAGAGAGAGAGAGAGAGAGAGAGAGAGAGAGAGAGAGAGAGAGAGAGAGAGAGAGAGAGAGAGAGAGAGAGAGAGAGAGAGAGAGAGAGATAGATAGATAGAGAGAGAGAGAGAGAGAGAGAGAGAGAGAGAGAGAGAGAGAGAGAGAGAGAGAGAGAGAGAGAGAGAGAGAGAGAGAGAGAGAGAGAGGGAGAGGGGGGGGGGAGCGACGGAAACGGAAAGAGGGAGAAAAAAAAAGAAAGATAAAGAAAGGAAGATAGAGAGCGAGTGAGAGAACGAGCGAGAGAGAAAGAGATAGATAGATAGGCATGAAACTTCGAAGTTGTGGACCGCATAACTAGGTAGGACTGTTTTGTTAAATATACCACGCTCCTTGTTTGTCGGGCACTGTTTTTATTATATTATTTGACACACAACTATATATATATATATATATATATATATATATATATATATATATATATATAGAGAGAGAGAGAGAGAGAGAGAGAGAGAGAGAGAGAGAGAGAGAGAGAAACCATCAGTTACTTATAAACCAGCGGTTTTATTGAGCGCCAAGCCTCGCGTATTTTGCATTCATTTATTTTTATTTATTATTTGTGCTCGAAGAGAATAGAACGCAAACTAAAACAGCCGAAACCGAAAAACAAGGCGCTGCCTGCAGTTTACAAGTCTATCTATCTCTATCTCTACCGCCGTCACATCTTAGTGCTTTAACTTGGACGCCACCGCTGCCTCTCGGATGTTCGCTGATAGTCTCCTCCATACTGCGTTTTGTTTTCCTCTATTGACCTCAAATGGTCGAGGTCGTTCTTAGTTTTGAATTTGAATGCGCCTACTGGTATGCGACAGAGATCTTTGTTGATCATTGTTGGCAGTGTTGTTATCGGCCTTCCTCGAAATTTATCATCTTTAGGAACAAAGTTTGACTCCATATCTTTGTTTGCACTAGAATGTCTACATCTCGCCTCGGAATATTTCCGAACAGGCGCCCCCGGCTTTCTATGATCTTTATTGCATTTTTTATACAGAGATTTCTTTGTAATCTCTACTGGGGATAAATATTAAGGATTTGTTTTAGGTGAAATGCATCTAGTTTAGCTTCTTCTGTTTATGTGAGAGCCCATGTGCCACAATATTTTATGCAAGGATCGATTTTACTTGTGCCTTGTAGAGTTTTTCTTTTGTGTCTCTTCTTTATATTGTCACCTCTTCCCTATATGTTTTTAAGCTTTGTCAGTGCAGCTGTGGATAGTTGTTTCCTTCTTTCTACGCTTTCTTTGTCACCAATAAGTGATCCGACTTTCTTCCTTTCCATCCAGTTCTTTTGATTTCGTGATAACGTTGTGAAATCTATTTTTTCAACGTTTACGAAGAGTTTGTGATGTTCGAGAGCTTTTTTGCTCTTCGTGAGTTAGGACGAATTCGAGTGATATAAAGTTTACGTAACCAGCATACTTATGTTACCTCTCTTGGTAGGTAGTATTTTTCATGGGTGGAGAGATGTTCATCCGTACATCTTTGTCTACTTCTCAGCTCTGGTTTGTAAGGCATTTCACGTGGGTTCATAAGGCGTGTGCATTTAACTTTTGCACCAACCTGCATTACTTGTTATAAAGCTGTTTTATAGATACATGATTGGCTACAAAGCTGAGCAATAAAAAAATTTGTGTGATGCCTTTCACGCCATAGATTACACCGCGAAACATTATAAAGGCCACAGCAACTGAGGTAGCTCGGTAGATGTATATTAGAGAAAAGGAGCTAGGTAAGGCAAGAGGTTAAAAGAAAAAGGAAGTAATCAAACGCTCCGAGAGGATCATCAGCTTGATTATTAAATTTCAGATTTAGATATCTGCGAGGGCCTCAACTGGTGTCCTATTTCAAAATTCGTATTCACCAAGGTAGAGGTCTTACAATCACATTAATTTTGTGCCAATGACACACCTTAATCTGGTTTGAGAATAATCTAGATGGTGGAAATGTTTTCGAGTTGTGTAGATTGGGACGAATTGATCTAAGTCCAGCAAAGAGATCTGTGGTCCCATTTGAAATTTGGATATTTCACATGATAAATGAAAATGTCCAGAGAAAGGTCATCCATATACCCAAAATGATATATATATATATGAGTAATCTTGACATTGTCTAATGTAATGGAATGAAGGACATGTTGATGTATGTTACATGTTTTGATATCCAACAATGATTGTCCATATTCTTCTCTAAGCATTAAGCTTCTTTTAAGAGGTGTGTAAAGCAGAGGAGTGTAACCCTTTTTCAACCTCATAGCCCGGGTGCAATGACATTAAGTGTTGCTTGCATGACCATTAAGTTACATGTGTTATTCTTCTTCTCTGCTCCAACAGTTTTCAATGTTTTGGATAAAACCACTCGATGCATGCGCTTTGAAATGTTAAACTAGAGACTGAGCTACAAAACATGCTATTAACGCCACTTGACCTTAGATCAACCACTCGAGCAAGTACGGGAAACACAAGAAGGCTTCTTACTTTTCGCTCTCGTATTGTGTGGATGGTTTAGTGTTTGCAGTGTGTTCTTTCATTATGAAGAGTAGCTAAGTAATGTTTCATTCTAATCTTATAGCAAGAATAATGGCTTTTGAGTGTCGATCAGCGACAAATGCGCCAGGCACCGTTGGTTCTATTATCACTAGCCAGTACTATCTAGGTATATGGTACTGTCCTAAGCACATGTAGGACCCGCGTGAATCTTTGTTGCAACAAAATAGCGGGTGAAGTGGTACTAACAGAGCAAAAAGATATCCTTATAAGGTATAGGCCTACCGAGTACTTATCATCTTTCCTGTATAGAAGCATCCTTTTGTTTTGAGTTATGCGTAACCGTTACCGCGATAAAGTGCTAAGCACTAAGAATTCATACGATAGTTTATGTGAGCATCCCAGCAGCAATGGTCCCCCTTTCTCAATTACAGTGTGCATGCATGTAGATTTTTGGACTTACACATGACCTGCAGCTAAAAATATAAGAGCTAGATCACAACTCTTGAAACACTAAATACAGCTGAAGTTCCAGGATTAATTAAGATGCAGGGTTAAGCGAAGATGTTTGAGAAATATAAAAATATGAAACAGTCACCAGGCTGAACTCAAGCAAAATGAACTCAGTAAAAATCATTTATTTATCACTGAAAATGTTTCGCCTTTTATTTTGGCTTCGTCAGTACATAAATGAAAAACAAAGGATGAGTAACAAATAGTTATGCATAATATAGCCTCAGCTGGACACATATATGTCTCAAAAGGATGCGTTTTACGAAGAACCCTTATTATACACTCTGCAGCAGTAATAATTTAAATCAATGGTGAAAACTATTAGATAATAAATATATACATAAGATAAAATTGGGTCAGTCTTTTGTGTGCATGAGAACAAATTATGAAGACACGATGCCTAGTTGACGGGGCTGAGTGTCCTCAAATTAGGACATTTCTAAGTAGTTTAATAAAACTTGATGGTATGAAGCAGTTATTTGATTTTATTTTTTTTTCACTCACTTCTAACATATTGCTACTCTCATTCAAGCAACAACCATACAATTTAAATATGATGCAAAAAAGTTGTGGTGAGCGAACATTACACACTTTGTCTAAACAACCGATCTATAGAAAGAAACAAATCATATACAAAAGCATTTCTACAATAAAAACAAATGAAACATGGTTTGCGCATGTATTTTAAGCAATAAAATACACCCAAATAATAAAAATACGTTCTGGTGGCCATTTAACAGCTTTTGGAAAACAGTAATAGTAGATTTTGTCATTTTGTTATGATGGCGCAAATCGTCAAAAAATCGAAACTAAGTTTCCGCCGCCATTTTCCGGTTTTGAATTTTAAACGGCCAGACAACCCAAGTGGCTATTGAGAAGGATGAATGTTACCCTCAAGCGAGAAAGTAAGATGTAAAAACTTTGTCAAAATTTGACAAAGTGTAATTATTGCGCAGTTGTAATCATCGTTCATAATATTTGCTTTTATCTGATTAACTTGAAAGAGTAAATGTTGCATCGTTTGCAACTGAATAGCTTTCAGACTTTATAACAAAGAAACCATGAAAGCAAGCAAAAAAAAAAATGCAAGAGTAGATCTAGGCATTCTGGTAACAAAGGAGAAGTCCTGTGTCATTGTAATCATCGCTCATTTTTTAAAACAATATTCTTTTGTTAAAAATAAAAGTGTATAAAAAAAGTTTTCAATCCTCGCTAATAACCGTCCTTTACAAACAGTGTAATAGCCAGACCTATTTATCATACTGAATCTCGATTTTATTAACAAATTGTAGCAATCATTACCATTCACGATTATGACAAAGTTACTCGGCTTCGGTAGTTCAATCATGGTAAAAAAAAATTAGTTTATTATATTTTCAATTTTGATAGGTAATATTTTTCACCGACATTACATATTTTTATGACTGTGTATCTGGGTAAAAAATGTCAGCAGACGCAAACTATTCTTAAACCGGTTAGACTTAAAAAATAATTTAAACCTAATTTGTTGTTTTGGTTTTATGGCTTGAAGATTGGGTTAGAGCTAGAAATGTTTAGAGTTGTGGTAATAAAATAGTTTTTAAATCAAGTTATGAATGAATTAAGAAGAGGCTGTCATTAATGGCAACTTAAGCTTTCAGGAATCAAAAGAAAAGGCTTTATTAAACCAATTTAAATCTTTAAAACTCTGAGGACAAATATGGACATGGAGCTTATCCTGAAATGTTGTTAAAGGGCCTGCTAGTACAATCTTACAGTTTTGTCTTTTTTTTTTCCATTGTAGCAATCTTATCTAGTCCTATTTCATTTGTCAAGATTTGCCTGAAACCACTTTTTGTCTGAAGATAGAAATTATGAAAAAAAAAGCAATATCAAACGGTTCTTTAAAATGATAATTCATCAGGTCCATAGGTCTCTTAGTTTCTAAAAAGTAAATTCATACTACATGTATCTATTTGCTTTGTCATTCACAGGCTTGAAAGTCCATTTTGTTAAGCGTTCACCCAAGTAGTCCAAATCAGATAAAAACAATGCAGACAGAAGGGGACTTTTGTGAACAGCTCGGAAAGGACCATATCAGTTTTGCAGACAGATATGTGGAGAACAATATGAAGACGAGGCAGAAAGTAAAAGTTTATTGTTCAAAGAGATTGACTACCTGATGCAAATAAGATTAAGAATGTATAGATCTAACTGAAATTATAAAGACATGCAATCCTCATGTCTTTATTTATATTTTATTCTCTAAAAAAGTATATGTCCATTTCACAGAGGTAAACTTAGGGAACCTGAGAAAGCTAATGGAGAAAGTCCTGACACCCTATTCCACCATAACAGAACAATATATTAACCCCACTACTGAAGCTTCTCCACAGCGGAGAAATAGAATGAGCTTACCACTGAAGTGGACTCACAGCAGCAGAGAAATGGATTTCACGGCATGAAACTTGAAAGGGACTTTGCAAGTAGACAAAAAAATCATGGGCAGAGAAGAAAACTTAAAGCTATAGGGAACGGCAAGAAATTTCTAAACTCAAGTCAAATATCCTTTAGGATTTGCTTAAATTCTTTGCTTGGAAAGCAGAACTCCTGCACTTGACTATTACAACAGACATGAACACAAATTTAGGGAAAAAAAGGAAAATGATCAATATTTTGTCCAAACCTGGTTGTCATGGTTATTGAAGTTAAGATCTATTCTTTTGACATTTTTTTTATTATCCCTGTATACAGCTTATGCTGGGCTTAAGAACATTAGAAATGCCATATTTTACACTTCCGTGTTGACTTTATCTTCAATTCAGAATTTTTTTTGTTTTCATTTAATGATTAACACTTTGTCCTGTAATGATTGTCACATAATTTAGTGTCTGATCCTTGTTAAGTTGTTGCTTGTGTTTTTAAAACAAGATCTAGTGATATTAAGTTTCCTTAGATCTAACACTCTTTAGAAGTGCCAAGTTGTGTATCCTTTTTCACATTTGCTTCCAAATTTGAAATTTTACTTTGTCATGTAGTGATCAACACATTTTCCAGTAATGGTTATAATATAATTTTGTTTCTGACCATTACTGATTCTTCTTTCTTTTCTTTTTACTAAAGCTCATGCTTCTTAGTGTCCTAAGCCTAACACTCTTTAAAGTTATACATTTTTTTGTATCCTTTTTTCATACCTGATTCGAAATTTGAAATTTTACTATGTCATGCAACACAATCATGACAAAGTAAAATTTCAAATACAAGGATTGCCATATAATTTTGTGTTTGAATCTCATTGATTCTTTTTTTTTTCTAAAGCTAGTGCTACTTGGTGTTCTTGACCTAACAATCTTTGAAATGGCACATTTTGTATTCTTTTTTCACAATTTGCTTCCAAATTTGAAATTTTACTTTGTCATGTAATGATCAACACTTTGTCCAGTACCGGTAATGATTGTCACACTATTTACCACCCAAGACATGTTGAAAGAAAAATATGTTTTCATCGGAATATATTGACATGCACAAAGCACATTTAATAAACTTATGCACATTCCACCTAATTTTCTTGCATTTTTAAGTTTTTGTGAAAGAGATTACATCTCTGCTTGTGTCAATCATTACACAGACAAAGACAATACATGTAGTAATGAATGATGAATTGAAAAAAAAAATGTCCAGGTTTTTTTAAAGTTTGTATCAATAAGTAAACTTTCATCTACCAGGTCAAGGCAAATATTTCATTATAAACTTTATAAGCAAGTTTTACTTTGTCCTTGTAATGATTGACACTTTCCTGGAAGTGATTAAGAACGGCTCCATATCTGTTGGGGAGAAAACTATCTTTTTCACAACTTAAATTAGAAAACTGAAGTATTAAAGTGTTCAAAAACAGATGATTTAACATAATTTAACAATATGAAATTTTACCTTTTTAGACCTAGTGTCCTAAAATATTAAGCACCTTTTGAGACAGTCTCCGGCGAAGGTAGGGCGCAACTTGTTTTGAACAATTCTGGCCGTAGTTGCAGGGTCCAGTGCACTGCTCTATGGTGATTATGGCATACAGCGCGACGTCGTCTCTGCGATTGCCTTTGTGGAAAGGGAAGCAGTTTGAGTTGGGCTGCTTTTTTAAAGATCTTTTGATGGTCAGTAACGGTGGAAGTGGTGGGGGATATTGAAAGGAGAGGGGGGGGGGGGAAGGGAGGTAGGGGCGAGAAATGAGATGTATTAGGTCCCTAATGAATGAGGGGTTTGAATAATATTTAAAATGCATGTAAAATCTTTGTATATTCTACCTTGTAGTTATCACAGAGTTTTGTAAAAAGTAAAGTGTTTCAGAGGATGTATACATTGTATATAGATATATGTCATTTTTTCCATCTCTGTTTAACAATTGATTTTCATTCTCTCTTTTTGTTTCTCCATCGCTCTCTCTCTCTCTCTCTCTCTCTCTCTCTCTCTCTCTCTCTCTCTCTCTCCCTCTCTCTCTCGATCTCCATCTCTCTCTGTCTTCAACTCTCTCCTACTTCGGCTGTTCACTCTCTTTTTACTAGGTTACTAATTTATTTCTCTCTTTTTTACTAGGTTACTAATTTATCTCTCTGTCTCTCTGTCTGTCTGTCTGTCTGTCTGTCTGTCTGTCTGTCTCTCTCTCTCTCTCTCTCTCTCTCTCTCTCTCTCTCTCTCTCTCTCTCTCTCTCTCTCTCTCTCTCTCTCCCTCTCGTTCGCTATCTCTCTGTTGTTCCTAGTCTATCTCTCTATCTCTCCCTCTCACTAGCCTGAGGACCTTATCCTCGATCTCTCTCTCTCCTCCTTGTTTCCTATCTTACTCTTTCTTACTGAATCTCACTCTACCTTTCTCTGTGTCCTCTGTCTGTCTGTCTGTCTCTGCCTCTCACCTGTTTTTGCCTACATACATAACAGTAAGAATAATGCTATTTGAAATGGTATGAGATTGTAGTGTATATATATATAAAAGGAGTGAGGATACAAATCAACTTTATTGTATGGATCCTGCAGCTAGTTGTTCTAATTTCATGCTCTCTCGATCCCTGCTTTTGTTAGATATAATGCAGTGCAGTAAGACCTAATGGCGTGTCTCACTGATTCCTAATTGCAACAAAAACAATCCGCTTAAGGCAATAAAAATAAAATATGCCAAAGATGACTTCGCAAAAGAAGAGATTGCAAAGGCATAAAATATAGAAGACCGGGTTCTTAACAGATAAATCAGCATATTATACATGGCTAGAACGTATGTTTCTTCTTATCTTCCAAATCTATCTACTTCCTTAATTTGTTATTCTCCCATACTCATCCGTTATTATTATTATTATTATTATTATTATTATTATTATTATTATTATTATTATTATTATTATTATTATTATTATTATTATTATTATTATTATTATCATCATCATCATCATCATTTTTAATTTTTCTTCTTCTTCTTCTTCTTCTTCTTCTTCTTCTTCTTCTTCTTCTTCTTCTTCTTCTTCTTCTTCTTCTTCTTCTTCTTCTTCTTCTTCTTCTTCTTCTTCTTCTTCTTCTTCTTCTTCTTCTTTATCATCATCATCATCATCATCATCATCATCATCATCATTATTATTATTATTATTATTATTATTATTATTATTATTATTATTATTATTATTATTATTAATATTGCAGGAAAACCATTGGACCTTACCATTGTTCAAATATACGCGCCAACATCAATCAGTAGCGATAATGGCATAGAAAAGTTATATGAAGATCTGGAGCAAGCATAGGCGCAATGCAGACAGCAGGATCTTTTGACCATAATGGGCGATTTCAACGAAAAGTAGGAGAAGAGGTGGGGGAGAAAATATACTTGGTCCCCTTAGATTGGACATCAGAAATATGCGAGAAGAGACATTTATTGATTGGTGTTATATCAACAACCTTATTATCGGAAACACCTAGTTTCAAAAAAGAGCAAGAAGGAAATGGACATGGAAGAGCCCAGGAGATGGAAGCAGAAGCCAGATAGATTAATCCTGATCAGTGATAGTTTTAGAAATGCGTTTCCTATCAATAAAGACGTACCCTGGGACAGACTATTATAGAGATTATTATCCAATGGCTGCTAAATTTAAACAGAAACTTGAGAAAACACGAAGAAAGGCTAATATTATCACATTTGACTTGGCTCTTTTAAAATCCAACCAGATCCTTCGAGAAAAATATTATGTAGCTGTTCAAAATACATTTGAAGTTTTAGAAGACGCCGAGGAAGTGGACCAACAATAAATAAAGTTCAATGTTGCGCTCGCAGGAGCAGAAGTGGAACCAATACCAGGGCTCAAAAGGAAAACAAAACACAAATGGATGACCGAGGATATTTTGGAACTCATGGAAAAAGGAGGCAAGTAAATAATCATAGTGAAAATACGAAACATTGCAATAGGAAATCAGAAAAAAATGTGATGAAGCCAAAGAGAAGCGGATCAATTACAGAATTAATGCAGAAACATCAATATATACCACGGAACATATTGAGCAAAGATACATCGAGGTAATCACTAGGAAGAAAACCGACACAACCACAGGTGCGTGGAGTTAAAACATCATTATGGAAAAAGAAAAAAGTCATAGATAAATGGGCAGAGTACAGAGCTGAAATTTTTGACAGATTACAATATACTGAAACCCAATTGTGCTGGCCCACCTATCATATAAGATGCGATCAGGGCAGAAGTGAGAAAGAGGAAATTAGGCAAAGCAACAGGCCCAGACAATAATATCAGTGGAACTTTTAAAAGCACTTGAAGACTGGAGTTGATAGGATCGCAACATTACTCAACGAAATATATGACACAGATCAAAGAACACATGAAGCGTGGTGTCAGACAAGGATGTGTGCTTTCCTAGATCCTCAAACTAGACCTTTTCTCTCTCTACAGTGAAATAATTTTGCGAAACCTGGAAGGACGACAAACAGGAGTTAAAGTTGTTATTATTACTATTATTATTATTATTATTATTATTATTATTATTATTATTATTATTATTATTATTATTATTATTATTATTATTTTTCTACTTCTCCTCCTTCTTTTTCTTTCTTCCTCTGCTCCTCTTCCTTCAAAAATGGTGACGATGACGACGAATGCCACTTTTATCCATCCCACTACATAAGCCTGTATCACCGTAGCTGCCGACACTATTGCGCCTGTCAATATTTTTGATAGTGGAATCAATACCACTGTTAGTGTAACCAAAACTATTGAAACCATCGCTACCACAAGCACCACTACTGCTAACACCACCACCAACTTCACCATTACTACTAACACACTCATCACCACCACCACCAATGTCACCACCTCCAACACAAGCACTCCTACTGCTACTGCTACTAAGTACTAATAACCATAGATACATGGAGAGCCCCCACTCGCTGCTGCATGCTCTATTTATAACTTTGTGTTCTAGCCTCGTTTACCCAGAACGTGGCAAGTTCTGAAGTGGTTGAGCACGGTGGCTTTCAGTTTCTGTATTCGCTACACAGAGTCTAGTGTAGTATTAGTTGCAAATAAAATTTTAATCATTTACAGATATTTTACTATGTAAAGAGCAAAAAGATTCGTATAATTTTTGTGACCTTATGAAAGCAAAAACTCGCTAATACCTAAAAAATATCTTTAAAACATGTTCATTTTAAATAGTCATGAAAGCCATTGCAAATAATTATCCTACAGAAAAACATTAATCATAATCACACAAAAACGATAGAAAAAAGAAGTACATATTACATTGGAAAAAATTATCTCACAGATCACTGAGAAGCCAGTGAAAACGCAACTTTATAATAATAATAATAATAATAATAATAATAATAATAATAATAATAATAATAATAATAATAATAATAATAATAATAATGTTTACGATTATAAAAAAAAATATTAAAAGCGGTAACAATTATGATGACAGTGATGATGATAAAGAAGAAGAAGAAGAAGAAGAAGAAGAAGAAGAAGAAGAAGAAGAAGAAGAAGAAGAAGAAGAAGAAGAAGAAGAAGAAGAAGAAGAAGAAGAAGAAGAAGAAGGAGGAGGAGGAGGAGGAGGAGCAGGATTAGGAGGAGGAGGACGACGACAACGACGACGATGACGACGAGGTTGAGAGAGAGGAAGAGCATGAGAGAAGAAGGGGAGAGTGGGTGGGTGAGCTGCAACGCTCATAATATATATATATATATATATATATATATATATATATATATATATATATATATATATATATATATCAAACTTCATTCTTTTTTAAACGCATTTGTTAGAGAAATTAGTCAGTTATAAATTTAATCAAATGATTGTTAAAATAACGTTGTACATTGATCGTGGCTGCACAAAAGATATGCACGCATGAGTGAGGTTGTTTTAATTTGTGCGTGTTAATTTTCGGTGAGCTTGGATCTTATGTTTTGTTGGTTAAGTACAGACCTTCTGAAGGCAGTTGTTTTTGTAGCCCGGTTGGAGGCACTATATATATATATATATATATATATATATATATATATATATATATATATATAGAGAGAGAGAGAGAGAGAGTGGGATTTATTTTCTTTTCCTAGTCTGTGATATGTTATATGTTGAATACTAAAACCTATATTCAGATACAAGGGTTTCATGTTCCCAGAGAATTTATCTTTTGATATTTTAGTGGGATTATTTGCATCAGGACTTGTGTCGAATTTGTTAGATTGAATCCTGTGAAATAGTGAAGTAATCTGTCTTTGAAGAGGCGTCTTTTTTTTTGTACTCCTGTGGAGTGGTTTGAGATGATTTGAGCCTGCACTGCCCTGATTCGAGCCCGCAAGCTTCTAGCCTGTATTTTTCCTACTTAAATAATATCTATTTCACTTTAATTATTGATAACAAACCCGGAGCTGAGTTTCTTCGTCTTGGCGTGAATATGCACGTCTCACCATCAGCCATCAGGTCTTGTTCACTGCTTGTACTAAGTTATACCGTTGGTCGCTGTGTCGAGCTCCCTGTCCCCCTACAGTATTGCAGAGGTCGTCCCTCATCTATGATCAGCTCGCTGAACTGACTGACCTTGCTGTTCTGAGTCTGCCCGCCCTTCGTCGTCCACACCTTGGTGGCCCTCCCTGCCTGTAATCGCCCTTGGTATGGTCAGCCTGCCTGCTTTTCTTCGACCTGACCTTGGTGGGCCTCCCTGCCTCTGATCACCCCTGGTATAGTCAGCCCACCTGACCTTCGTCAACCTGACTGTGTTGGGCCTCCCTACCTCTGATCACCCCTGTATGGTCAGCCCGCCTGCCCTCTGTCGACCTGACCTTGGTGGGCCTCCCTGCTTCTGATCACCCCTGGTATGGTCAGCCCGCCTGCTCTCTGTCGACCTGACCTTGGTGGGCCTCCCTGCTTCTGATCACCCCTGGTATGGTCAGCCCGCCTGCTCTCTGTCGATCTGACCTTGGTGGGCCTCCTTACCTCTGATCACTCCTGGTATGGTCAGCCCGCCTGCCCTCTGTAGATCTAACCTTGGTGGGCCTCCCTACCTCTGATCACCCCTGGTATGGTCAGCCCGCCTGCCCTTCGTCGACCTGACCTTGGTGGGCCTCCCTGCTTCTGATCGCCCCTGGTAGAACAATTTTTCTAAATATACCACACACCTTATTTGTCGAGCACTGTTTTTATTATGTTGTTTGACACACAACTATATATATATATATATATATATATATATATATATATATATAAAAAATATATATATATATATATATATATAAAAATATATATATATTATTACACACATATTACATATATAACATTATATAACACAAGGAAAAACGGCAGCCACGGCAGCGTTGCACATGACACTGACATTCTAGACAGGAGATACATGTACATGAGACACTGACATTGTAGACAGGAGATACATGAGACACTGACATTGTAGACAGGAGATACATGTACATGAGACACTGACATTGTAGACAGGAGATACATGAGACACTGACATTGTAGACAGGAGATACATGAGACTGACATTGTAGACAAGAGACTCAAACACGAATTATAAAACTCATGGATAGCAGAATCAGGACAGTTCTACCCTAGACAGGACCTGCAGAATACAACAATAGATATTCGCAATAGAAGACAGATGAGACTTAGTTACTTGGGTTGTCATTTCAGAAGCCACGTCATAATGCTTTAACTTTGGTGACAGGAGATAAATCAGATATCAAGTTAGGGTACTTTGGCAGTATACACCCAAAACTATCGCAATCACATGCAGGTGTTATGAGCTATTGGTGCATATAAACACGAGATGCATTGAATCATAAAGCTGTTGTAGAAAGAAACCGTCTAAAATATGTGATACAATACATAGACGATGAATGAGTCATGTGACTGTGGTGCTCTAGACAGGAGGTACACGATACAGGTTACGATACTAGTAGAAGTTGTTTCTTGTCTGCGGCTGCAGTACTCTAGACATGAGGTACCCGATGAAGACTGCGATGCTAGTTGAAGGTGTTACATGTCTATGACTGTGTTACTTTAGGTATGAGATACAAGATTTAAGTCTGCGATACTAATAGAAGGTGTTACATGTCTGCGGTTGCGGTATTCTAGACATGAGGTACCCGATACAGACTGCGATGCTAGTTGAAGGTGTTACATGTCTGTGACTATGGCACTCTGGGCACGATATACACTATAAAGTCTGCGATACTAGTAGAAGGTGTTACATGTCTGTGACTGTGGTACTCTAGGCACGAGATACACTATAAAGTCTGCGATACTAGTAGACGGTGTTACAGTTATGTCTGCGGCTGCAGCACTCTAGACATGAGGTACACGATACAGACTGCGATGCTAGTTGAAGGTGTTACATGTCTGTGACTGTGGTACTCTAGGCACGAGATGCACTATAAAGTCTGCGATACTAGTAAACGGTGTTACAATCATGTCTGCGGCTGCAGCACTCTAGACATGAGGTACACGATACAGACTGCGATATTAGTAGAAAGGGTTCCAAGTCTGCGGCTGTGGTACTCTAGATAGGCATTGAATGAGCCATAAGACTGTAATACCCGCAGTCAAGAGATAGAGACAGTACACACTTTGTCATGGTACTGGTAGACAGGGGACAAATTAGACTGTGATATGTTTCAAGACGAGATATACATTCAACTATAATACCCCTGACAGAAGGTACACCAAATGTTTATACACATGTGTATGTGGTCATCAAATATCATTTTAAAAGAAGAAAAAAAAATACTGCATGTGAAAATAAGATTCTTCTTGTTATTTAACAAGAAAAAATACCGCATGTGACAATGTAACTTTTTATGTTATTTTATAAGAAAAAAATGCCCCTTATGAGAACCCATTGTTTGTTATCTTATAAGAAAAAAATACGCAAGTGATAATAAAAAAAAAAAAGAAAGAAAAGGCTTAGATCGTGAAACTTTACAAAATATACACTGTGATCTTGTGTTTGTGTAATAATGGCATTTTAAACATCTATGGCAAAATCATAACACCCTTCACAACAATCAAAACACAAAATACCATGAGATTATTAGCTTGCGCACAACAAATACATCAACAGCTTTTAGCCACTCCAAAGGGAACTCTCCTATCACTAGTCTATCGTAGTTAAGTGATATTATATATTATATATATCGTATAACGCAAATCGTTGCCAATGGGATCTATGTGATATTAAAGAAAAAAAAAAGAAATCACAGTTGCTGCTTTTGTGCACACATTTTGTCGATAATTTAATTTGAAAAAAAAAATGAAGACTGCAAATTGACTTAGATCTTGACTGTTTGCGTGTACCATGATTTACATTTCAAATGTATTACCACTTCACAAAATAATGTCGTTATTACAGGACTTCATATTCATATTTCAATGTGATTTGTTCATACAATTCCACAGAGTGTTGAAGTTCCAGTTTAGTTGTCTAAATATGTATATGAGATATTAATGGCGAGGCGAATTGCATATAACAATTTATTTCAAGGTGAATTTTCAAATGAGAACAAGCAGAAATTAAAATAAAAAAAATTGTGATATTACACAATGTGGCAGACGACACGTCAGGCAGGCGTTACACATACATGTCTAAAGAACTCCTTGTAACACAGAGGGAGAGAGAGAGAGAGAGAGAGAGAGAGAGAGAGAGAGAGAGAGAGAGAGAGAGAGAGAGAGAGAGAAATAGAGAAAGAGAGAAAGAGAGAGGAGAGAGACCGAGAGAGAGGGGTGGAAAAAAGATATACCTTGAGTGGAGGAAGGTGTTGTACTTTAAAGAGTTAGAACCAGCAATAGAAATCAAAGACAATAAAGTGTGATTAGCTTTTAATAGATCGAAATGTTTAGTAGTGCACACACACACACACACAGAAACATCTACTAAAATCAGTTTCATGAATACAGCCCATCGCTCTCTGTCAAGCCCGGGATCGAACCCTTCAGCTCCTACATGTCTTTCACATGCTCTTTCTACTGAGCTATTTATTAACATTCTTTTTGAAACTGTTACAATTATAAGGAATTTATTTAAAAAAAAAAAAAGAAAAAAAAAAAAAAAGAAATGACCTATATATATGTGTGTGTGTGTGTATGGGTATTTAAATCCATGGGAATTATTATAAGTTGCTTAAGCCACTAAAAATATAGGCTATTCTTTAAATTCCAAATCAATAATTTGATGAAAAGGCCAGAAAAAGAACTATAGATTCTGGGTTTTTGAACTTCTGCAGCCCATGACAATAGTTCGTTCCTCACGTCTGTAAATGCCAAAGAGAAGTCAAATAACAGTACAAAATCGTGATTATTTGATGTTAAAAATATATTTATAGTGAAGCCTTAAAAATTTAAGAGTGTGTACATTGGAAACCATCCTCATTGTGAAATTAATCAGAGACCAAAAAAAATAAACAAAACCCAATGAGGATATAATATTTTCCTAAATCTGATAGTAGAAACGTCTTAAATAGCCTGGTATCTACTATTTATTAATACCAAAATTAATAGGCTTTCCATCTCAGGCCTCCTTAAATACATCAAGTCCTCGAAGCGAACAGACTTGTGCATGTAAGGAGTTAGAGTGATTATTTCAACTTGTACTCATGATTGGGACAGAGTTGTATCCAGATCGCCATTTTTTGATCAGCCCACAGGCCCACTAAACTAAAATATCCAAACTTCGTCATATGGTTAAATTATATAGCTCACTTTTACACTAAGTGAAAAGGTTTGTTTGTTTACAACTCAGCCTGTCCTTTTGGAAGCCTCATTTCCACCATAATGGTGCTCCAGTTCTAGATTTGGCCTCTGTTTATTTCCCAGGTCAAGCTATTCTTCCATAACTACATTTTTCAAGGTCATCCAGAAGTGTTCACTATCTCCGCTGTACACCAGACATCTGTGGGACTGGCCCTGGAGGAAAACGGAAATCTCCGGAGGAAAGTGGGTCAGGAGATTCGTGAATCTTGTGGAGTCATCTATTTCCCGGGTTCCCTGTCGGACCCGCAATGACTTCCTCCGTGAATGATGATTATTTTTGGGTACTGCATCCATATTGCATGGCTGACGTGGGCGAGAGAGAGAGAGAGTTTAGGGGGGGAAGAATTTACTTGGTGGAGGGAGATCTCGTAATACGGTCAAGTGAAGGATTTTATGTTTAAGTCATCAAACACAATTTTATTTAAGCGTTTGCTTTCGTTTCATGATTTTATTCTGTTTATACGTGAAGAAATAATAAGTAATGCTGAAGAGCTAACTACATACCAATAAAAGGAAGATAAATCGAAGGATAATATGCAATAACATAATAAAAGGTAAAAAATGAAAAAAAAAAAAATCAACAATTATTTTTCAATATAGCTCTTATGATTTTCTCCAATCTAACCCAACCAAAGTTGGCTGCGTCTAATAATAATATATATATAATACATACATACACACACACACACACATATATATATATATATATATATATATATATATATATATATATATATAAGCAGAGACGCACTCTCTAAAGGAAACATGACATGAGTGTTTATTTCTGCCTGAATTTTTAATACCTGACTTCTGTCAGTCCAACTTGGCCTGGTGTGCGACAGTGTCTCGGATTTTAGCAGAAGAACTGGAATAAGAACAGGTCTGCGCAAATACAGCTCATGCATAATGGCCAGGTTGACCTCCATTTGTCGGTGAAAGTCCTGGAAACTTAACATTTTTATATTTAATTATATATATATATATATATATATATATATATATATATATAATTGTGGGTGTGTGTGTGAACGATAGCAGCAATAAATTATACTTAATATTAAGAAATGTTTATCTGAAGAGGGAAACAAAGCATCCAATGTTATGGCTGACATACGAGTTATATGCGCTGATTACATTACTTTTCTCTTCTCTGCTTAAGAAAAGTAAGCTTCATATCTATACCAGTGATACATACTGGTTTAAAAGTTTCATGAGTTTTTTTTTGTACATGGTAAGCCCTTTGGAATCATGAACAAGCAGTCAATTATAGGAGTCATGAACAAGCAGTCAATCATAGAAAAAATCCATCTTTACTGAGCGCAGCAGCTGCCGGATGCAAGTTTCTTAATATTAGGCTATCGCGAACGTGAGGGAATTTTAGTAATCTGTATTGGAAAAGCCATATATTATAGACATAGGTTTAAGTTACATTTGCCTCAGTTTGCAGTGTGTGTTTCTAGGAGATGTGCACATTCTTAAGTTTTTAATGTGGAGGAAGGGCACACCTGGAAGATGTTTTCGCTGAAAAACACCAAAGTCTTGTTGGTAGAAGTGACAGCTCCCGCTATACTGGGCTCCAGCGGCCTCCACCAAAGTCTGTCTCCCCTAACAAAGGGGTCAGACCCAACTGGTGGAGTCGGGGCAGGATCTGGTGCCTCATTAAGTGCCTCAGGCTCGAACTTTCCTAGTTTGAAAAATATGATGATAATAATAATAGTAACAACAACAATAATAATAATAGTAATAATAATAATAATAATAATAATAATAATAATAATAATAATAATAATAATAATAATAATAATAATAATAATAATAATAATAATAATAATAATAATAATAATAAGAAGAAGAAGAAGAAGAAGAAGAAGAACAACAACAACAACAACAACAACAACAAGAAAGATGATATAATAATAATTATTACGCTACTTGTAGTAATAAGAATGGTAATGATAGTAATAATAGTCAATGTTGATATTATCAAAACTATACAAATATATAGTCAAGGTAAGAGAGATAGGGACAAACAGTGGGAGAGAAAGAGAGAGAGAGAGAGAGAGAGAGAGAGAGAGAGAGAGAGAGAGAGAGAGAGAGAGAGAGAGAGAGAGAGAGAGAGAGAGAGAGAGAGAGAGAGAGTATACAGAAACCAAGAAACCAAGACAGAACATATAATATGCGTTATTCTACAAAAGAACATACATTTTATCTTTCTCTCACCTGGTCATAAGTAACAAAGATACGCCTAGCAAGTCTGAAATCTATGTGCGTTGATCCAATGTGAAGTCTACTTCTGCCCACGTAGTATAAATACTTCCACTGCCACCTCTTGTAATGGTAGAGGGAACAGACAGCTTAACTCCCTAGCATGACGAAGAAAGCTGACAGTACCGTAATCAAGATTATCTGGTCCACGCATGTGAAGTACAGCTGGAGCAACAGCTCTGGAAGTCCAGCGTAACTCACTCTTGTTCCATTGTTAGCGATGCAAGAGAAGGAGGCAACATTTTCAAAAATACCAGGTTGATCAAGAAGAAAGTTTAGAAAATATAAAGCGTCACAGTTACACTGAAACACTTTATTACCCTGAATATGTACTGAAAAATTAGAGTTGGCCTTTTTAATATTCAGGAACTGTGTGCAGGTTTGTTTAGAAAATCCCAAGAGCGAGTTGTTTGACAAGTCGAGGATCTCAAGCTTAGTTTGGTTCATGAGACTAGGCCTAAAATAACTTAATTCATTATTGGAGAGATTGAGGACTTTGAGGTTTGCATTGTTCTTAAATATCATCTCCGGAAGATCCTCGATAACATTATTGCTCAGATCTAAATTTTTCAAGAGTGCTAGCTTGGAGAACGTTACACCGTCAGAGTCCGCTGATAACGATTTACCCAGAATGTTCTTGTATAAGAGAAGAGTGCGGAGACTCGGCAGTTGAGAAAAAAAAACAGAGGTTTTACCTGGAAGCAAAAGTTTCTGGAAATGTCCAGATACTCTAAAGAAGGCAGTCCATACAGCGGTCCGTTAAATATTTTTACGATATTAGAAGAAAAATCAAAGTACTTCAAGACATGGTTGTTTGTGAATTCTATTCTTGAAATGTCGTATGGGAATTCAATATCGCTAACATTCAGAAATTCAAGCCTTGGAGGTAACGAGATTCGAGCACGGCAATCACCAATTTTGTTGAAATACGAGGTGGGAGAGCTTGAAAATGTGTGCAAAATAGACCATCTTCCTCGTTTGCGTTTCTTGTGCGTCTTTCCGGTTGTGTTTTGAATTATTAGATTTGAAGCTTCGGGAAGCTCGTTGCTTCCTTCAGTCCATCTTACATCATATATATGTCTCATTGATCCGTTTTGGCCAAGTCCACAAGAAAATATGTTTGATTTATATCAAGACTTCTTTTTACGTGATAATGTACTTGTTCTGACACAGTGAGTTCTTTAAGATTTCTTAAAATGACCATAGACCAAAGAAAGAAATACTGTACAAGTCTGTTATTATGGAAACTTATGTACTCTACTGTTTGAGGCAGATAGAAGATTGCTTCGGGATAGATGTTTACCAATTTACAACTCTCAACGACTAAAACTTTCAATGGTGTACTTTTAAGGTGTTGAAATGTGGTGTTTTTTATAACGCTACAAACCGGAAAGTTCAAAACGTTAAAGCTGATGTTAAGAACAGTGAGAGTAGAATTTTCAAGGCCTTTGGAACCCTCTTCAAATATATCCATGCTCATAAGGTGATTTCCAGAAAAATCAAGTGTATGTATTGTTGGAAGGGAAATGAAAAGGTCTGGAGGAATGTATTCAATGGAACATGAAGCTAAATTTAGATGCAAAGACTTTTTTCTTGCAACGTCCGAGAAAAAATCGTGTGGTATATTTGGAGACATCGTACAATACCCACCTGGAGACGAAAAACTTAGATGCGAAATGTTTCGGAGAGACGAGAAGCCTGGTCCTAAACGTCTGGGAAAACCGTCTAACCATCGAGTTAATGCCTACTCTGGGTAGGTAAGGTTTTCCGAGAAATTTGGCCGGTTGCCCTTTAGGTGGAGAGACTTAAGGGAAGTAAGTCCTTGAAAAGCGTCTAGCTCAAACGTGTCGGACAGGTAATATAACAGGTTTTTCTGAAGTGAGAGAAAGACAAGGGCATCTAGGCCTTGAAAGGTGTCATTTCGAATCCTTCGTAGCTTGTTTTGGCTGAGGTTTAAGCTCAAAAGTCGTTGCATGTTGATAAATGGTTGAGTATCTAAATTGCTTACAATGTTCTCTGACACATCTAACGCTACCAGATATCGCAATGAATGAAAGATTCCAACTGGCAGAGATGTCAAGTTGCATGTAACTAGCGAGAGTCTTTCTAATGAGGTCACGTTAGAAAAAGAACAGTTGAACAGCTTGATATTCCCATTCTGCGAGAGGTACAGTTCCTTCAGGTTCTTCAAATATTTCAATTTCGTACAAGGAACATCTTTAATGTGATTATTCTGCAAATATATTTTTGTAGAAGTCTCTGGCAACTCAGGGATTTCCCTTAATCCCATATTTGAGCAATCGACCGTGCATGTCGTTCTATCTTGACAGTATGTACACCTGCAATGTTTTGGACAAACAACCTTTCTGCCGGGACTGAAGTTTGATGGCTCATGGTTATTCGTAGAAGTCAAAGAGTCACTAGATAACCTTAATGCACTATGGTGGTTCGAAAAATCAAGAGAGTTAGTAGAGAATTGTGAAAGTTGTGTTGATTTGCATACTGTACAAGATTGTCACTAAAGAGTGGTGTCAGTTTATGTTGGTTAAAAAACTCCAAAAAATGTTTTGGCATTTCATGTTGTTTGATATCACCTAGATAACCAATGGATCTTTCTGCATCTGATGGTTTGCTATAGTTGAACATAACCGTATATCTTTTGATGGATTCTCTTAGTGTTTGATGCTTGGCAGTTCTCGGACCCAAAAAGCCAACAGAGGGACTCGATGAATTTTGTTGGTTGTAAGATAGTAAACTCAGAGAGCCAACAGAGGGATTCGGTGCTTCTTTTTGTGTGGAAGATCGTAGACCCACAGAGCCAACAGAAAATTTTAGCGGTTCTCTTTGGTCATTAGATCTTACAGAATGTAGACAATTACACACGAAAAATGATATGATGACAAGCTGTGCTTTTGAAACGGAGGCCATTATTTCTGTGGGAAATGGAAAATAAATTTTTTTTTATATCAACAGTGTGCCAACTTAATAACAAGTAACTTCTCTTCTAAGAAATGTTTGTGTGAGAAAATTGAGACTTGAGAAAAAAGAGTGTCCATCTCTTTTATAAAGTGACTTTTTCAAATATCACCATGATCTTATGCGAACTTTGTATGATAAAATTCATTTAAACATCGTTTTAAGTGAATCTTTGTCAGGAGTTTTACTCAAACAAACCTTGGAATTTCTAATGAATTGAACTTTGCATTGGCGATTAACGGAGAAAAAGGAAAAGACCTAGTAATGTAAATTAACTAGAGCATATAAAAAGCAAAGTCAACAGACAAAATACATAAGGGAACAAAACAGTTTCTATGAATCTAACATTTCAGCTGTAACATACTTTTCTCTTGAATATTAGATTCAACAAGTGCCAATCCTTTGCATTTCAAAAACGATCTCTGTTGGTTGTCAAAAATAACTTTTGATATGTATTGGTATTTCATTAACCAATTATATATTAATTTAATTAATACAGCGAATGAAGATTGCAATACGACCGAAGTTGTGCCGCATTTCGTTATCTTCTTCATCTAAATACGACTTGTTAAAAAACTAAAGTAATTTAGGCCTCTAGCACGAGAGGCCGCCTGCTCTTTTGGAGCTATAGGTTAGTCTCTATTATGGTACGAGGATGGGTTTGGCAGGCACCATTGTGTTTATTAGTGTGTGTGTTTTTTTTTTCATATAGCCTGATCACAACGCGGGACACATAGGTCTTTATTTTTTATTTTTTTTTGGCACGTCAAAATTGATCCCTCTTCTGGCATAGCGGAACTGAAAAGATGAAGTCCTAAGCTTACCTACCGACAGTGTGGTATTCGAACTTGTTAAGAGGGTCCCTGTGTACATGTGGACAGGTGATCTAGTCCCACAGCCGCTGGCGCTTCCTGTATAAATTATACTGCTTTAAGCTACGTGTGGATTTAATTGATTTATTTTGCGAATATAAATCGCACAACATTTTTTTTCTCCTCATTCAAACTAAAATTTTAAACTAAGTTGTAACAGGATTCTTCAAAGCTTGAAATAATGGTGTAATTCAAAATTCTCTAGAAGGTAACAATGGAACAACTTATTAATTTCAAAGACTTACCCTAAGCTAGCTGATTTGTCTAAATGATTGTGTTTTTTTTATGATCCTTTATAATTTCCATGTGTGCAAGGTGTCTGGGTTAGGTGTGACGGGAAAAAGACTTGCACAACGATTTTTTTTTTCATGTCTGAGAAAAACCAAATATATGTATGAAGTGTTGTCAAAGTTTTTGAAAAGAATGCCACCAGCGCCCGTATTTAGGTACATTGTATGTTAAGTTCTTTAAACAATAATTATCGTAACTTTTTACCCCATAGCCATCGGCACTCCATTTAAAAAAGTCATTTCAATGTTAACTTTTTACCCTTATTCAAGCTTTGTAGTCGTTGATAAAAGAATTTGTTTTGATCTTTCCGGAACCAGAAAACTTTTAAAATACAGAGCGTGCGTCTGCTGTTAACGTACAAACAAAACATCATTATGATGACGATTTTATAAAGTGATTAGCAAGTTACGATGTACATAAGTTTTATGTAAAGTTTCTATGTAAGTCACAAGGAGGCAAGCAAGATTTTTTTAATAGAAGAGCACAAACAAGTAGCTGTAAACAAGAGTGACATCATTCTGTCTCGTTCCAAACTCCCCCCCCCCCACACACACACACACAGCCCTCGCACCCCCAATTGAAAAAAAAATTTTTTTTTAATTCTCTCTTCTTATGATTAATTATTTTTAAGATGCCATGCATGTGTGAAACTGCATTTGATGTACGTAACTAACAATGTAATTTCATACGTAAAGCTTCCTCCTCGGATTGTATAAAGAAGTAATAATTACATTTATGTTACTTACATTAGCGCCCTGTCTTTCTTTCTCTCTCTTGATCGTGCCCCAAGCCTTGCCAAACCAGTCAGCTAAATCTGGATTAAACTGGCATGGAGCTAATTCATTACTTGAGAATGGTAATGAGGTTGGCGAACTGCTCAAGTAAAAACAAACTCGCGCGTCACACTATAACCAAAATTGAAAGAGAATAAAAAAAAATTGAAAAAGCGAGCATTAAATTTTTCTCAAATAGTAAGTAACATTAAAACAAGCTAAAACGCTGTTCTACATACGGGACCCTGGTGTCAATTTGCCGAAGCTGGGCTGCGTGCGAGTACTTAAAGAGGCTTATAAATCTAGTCTTGAGATCTATCCTTTTACTTACATGATCCAGATATATGCCTCCACTTATCTATTTTTACCTAGAACCTAGCTTTCTCGATAATTCTAATTCTAAACACAAAATTTAGATATAGAACTTAATTCCTTTTAGAAAAAAGGAAATCAACCTATTCTTTTCTTTCCCAAATCTGTTTTTAGATCCTTTAAAACGCTTATAAGAAAGTTGTGAATTTTCGCATTAAGTGCATGAAAGTGCACTGCCTTGAGGGAATTCTCAGCCACGCAAATATTCAAATCTAGACCTACACGTCAAGTCACGTGAGAAAGACTGCTGTTGTTAAAGAATGATAAAATGGCACGCGAAATTAGTGATCGTTTTTTAAGTTAGCCTGTGTTGACAAAGCATTTTGGGGAAATCGAGGAAAAGCGGTTTGCTTCGTTTTTTTTTATGATTTAGAAACTAGCCAGATGAGTGTTGTAGACGTCTTCAAAGTTTCAAAGGCCTGGGTTGGGTAATAATGGAGGATTTCGCGTTCAAAGCCTCCCAAGTCCGCTTTTATAATTTTATATAGATACTGCCAGACCTGGTTCAAAAGTTACTACAGGCTCAGTACTGATCTGTCTTCTGGTCATCAAACCAGATATGCTGCGTTTGCTATTCTAAAATCAGGCATAATTTTCATTCCCTTGAACATTATACCTTTACATCATTGAATGAGGGAAGCCATCTTTTGAGAGATATAAAACAGTATAGTAAGGCCTATAGAATATTTCTTTGTATTTTAAACTATCGACATGGCTTTCACAGTGCAAATTATTATTGAGAACTTGATTTTAAATTTTCATCTCATTCGAAACTGATCTCCTTTTTTGCAGCAATTTGGTTTCCGAAACGTAATAACTTGATTCAAATGTACTTGAGTATACATTTATTCTTAACAAAATTTAATTGTGAAAGCTGTGTATATGCCATCAGGACAGCTGCTTTACTACACTATCCTCGAAGCTTCTATCGCTAGATTTATTCATTATTTAACAAAGCATCAATTCATATTACAGTTTAATTTACTTACCAAAAGTTAGCATCACCAGCCAAATGATCAGCAGTGTGTACAAAAGTCTGTTCTACCTTTTCAAAGCAGTCTGGAAAATACAAAATCTATGTTGATTTTTCAAAATAGACGGAGCTACATTTACATCCTTTTCCTCTTGGAGCCATAAAGCCTGAAAAACCTAAGCTTTTCTTATATCCTTGTGATAGAGTGTAACCCTGGCCTCTGGGATTTTTTTTGCGAGGCACGACGGTGTTAAAGGAGCGAACATAGCATGCAAAATAATGCTCGATCGCGATGGAAAAGCCAAGCTAAGGGACTCGCGCTATTAAATCACCTTCGAAATCATATGTGGCGCACTAAAAGAATGCTCGTACTTCCAAGCTTCTAGCTTGACGCCAAGCTTGACGACGGGTTCATTTTTGAAGAATTGAAATTTAATTCTTTTTCTGGCTCTCGGCGCCCGTTCGAGGCCAATGACTAGCGCCACTCAATCAAGGGGTGGTAACTGTGACGTCACCCGATCCACTTCACACTGGGTCGTCGCGACTACGCGAACTTCGGCCTAGATAGCAGGGAGACGCGGTAAACATGGAGAGAAGACTACAAAGATGGTCTCACAATAGCTATTATTAGAACATCCCTGGGAGACAAGGTTTTAGTACTGTCCGCAGCTTGTATCGCCTTGTATTTTTTAAAGTAATTACGCTAATAGCAACAAGAGGCATTTATTACGAATAGGAAATTTACTTTAGTGAGTTGCTCTGCTTTCTATTGTACAGTATTATCGAATTTAATGTTCAGTTTAGTCCACGATTTAAAAAGTACTCATGACAATATAGGGTTAAACTTAAACAGTCTGCTTTCTGTCTCTGTCTGTCTGGCTATCTGTCTGTGTGTCTGTCTGTGTGTGTGTCTGTCTGTCTATCTCTCTCTCTCTCTCTCTCTCTCTCTCTCTCTCTCTCTCTCTCTCTCTCTCTCTCTCTCTCTTCCCCTCCCCCAATCTCACTCAGTAATTATTCGGAACACAACTTGGTGTTTGGTGTATGCAAGATCGACACGAAGTGTTTAACTTGATATCACGCAGGCTCAGTTTAGGACAAAGATGTATGAAAAATATTCAATATCAATATATATATATATATATATATATATATATATATATATATATATATATATATATATATATGTGTTTGATAAAATACCGGCTCACCTTTTCACCTCCAAAAAGAAAATCATAATTGGCATAATTTTTTTTTTAATTAAAGTTGGAGATCAAACATGCACAGCACTAGGCTGCTTTTTAACATTGAAATTAAAATAAAAAAAGGTTTGTTTATTGAATAGCCTTGTTCATTGCAAAGAGCCCGGTTTTTAGAAACCTTAACACACAGTACAGTATATCCTTCGGTTTCAGTCCAGTCTCAATCAATTTGTGCAATGTCTCTTTGGTGTGACAGCTTTTACTCGACCATAGAACATACTGCGACATGTAGTTGTTGTTTCCATTTGGTACGTGAGTCCTGTCTTACCATCAAAAGAAACCCTTGCATAAAATCACCATATGAGTTATAGATGAGATAATTGGCTTAATGCGATTTTAGTGAACAAAAAAAGATAGTTTTTCTTTCGGCGCCATAATTTTGATCTTCATCAGCTTCAGAGATTTGTTATTGAACAAGTAGAAGAGAGGACAGGAGAGGGAGAGAGAGAGAGAGAGAGAGAGAGAGAGAGAGAGAGAGAGAGAGAGAGAGAGAGAGAGAGAGAGAGAGAGAGAGAGAGAGAGAGAGAGAGAGAGAGAGAGAGAGAGAGAAAGAGAGGTTGGGGGCTGATTTTTTTATACTATTTATTTTTTCATTCACAGTCACTTGCATCTTTAGATCCTTAGATATAGCTTCGTCTTTCTCAGCCTCTAACGTTGTTTGGCTGCTTTTTCTTTATTTCTGGATTCAATTATGTCTTTCAGTCAAATGTGTATCTTTCTAAGATCCGTTAGAGGCTAGTATGTTTATATCCTGTAAAAATATGGCTTTGATCTTTCTTAGCAGTCTAACTTATTAGTCTATTCAAGCCAGCATGAAAGTCACTGTACCTGAAGCATCTATTTTATTTGTAGATGTGGATAGCTCAGTGGTTAAGTGCCTGGTCTTTTCTCGGCAAGGCGATGGGTACCGCATCGAGGTGCAGGTTCGATCCCTGTTCATTCCATCTGTTATTATGTTTTCACGTCTTTCGTCTTCTTTGTCGGTCTCGAGCTAGATCTTGGTTTGAGGTTGGATTTTCTATACTATTTATTTCTTCATTTATAGTCACTTGCATCTTTAGTTCCTTAGATCTAACTTCATCTGTCTCAGCCTCTAACATTGTTTGACTGCTTTCTTTATGCCAGGCCAGAAATGCCAAACGTCATTACATTTTGTCTAGGCTATTACTAAGACTTGTTTTAAATAAAAAAATAATTATGAATCTAAGCTCAGTTATTAAAAAACAAGTAAATTCGACAGGCGTGTAACTCGCAGTACTCATCTACTTGGCCGCTGACCTAGATCTAGCTAACGGTCAGAAACGTTCACGTGACGAGAGGTCAGGCGCTAGAGTCGATCGACCGTGACCTTTGATCCCAACATCCATAAACCAAGGAACGGATGGTCAACGGTAGACTGGAAAGGTAAACGATACTTACCAAGTTGAAGTTTGCTGTATATTCTACGGACCCATTAATATTCATCGAGGTCAATTGAGATAGGCTGGTCACGCCCGTGGAGGCTCACACTTTAAAGTTGTTAACTATTATGATTCTAATGTGGTCTATGATACTGACATATCATTGCAGACAAATACGTACGGGAGGGTGCAATCAAATTAGATAAGGGAGGGCAATTGACCTCGATGAATATTAATGGGTCCGTAGAATATACAGCAAACTTCAACTTGGTAAGTATCGTTTACCTTTCCATTCTACGGACCCACTTAATATTCATGAGGTCACTTGAGACTTCAAAGACATACATGAAATAGTTAACACAACTTATACTATCAGGGCAATGTGCCACTGTCCACATCGTGTGAAAAAATGCGTTTCACATAATTACGTTGTAATGGGGTCCAGAATAACATGTCGTTGAGATGTTAAGATTGCAGTATAACCTATCAGATAATTATATCAGAAGATATAAGAATATATTTATATACAAAGTCATCATGATACGATGATAGAAAATGATGCGTTCATATTGAACGAAAAAGGAAATGAAAAGTTCAATACTGAAGATCAGATAGTGAACATCATGGTTCATAAGCATTAAATTGCAAACAGATTAATATTCAAGTAGACTGGTATAAATTTATAATCTTCGGCTAACACGTGTGTATGTATACGTACACATGCCACCAGTAATCCATCAATCAGTTGAAACATTATGTGTAAAACGCCGTAAAAGCATGTCGTGTGCCAATGCATTAACCTAGTATATAGTATATCTAGGTACAAAAGAGAGGTGACATAAATGCCAAACTCACAGGTTACATTAACTTTCTTATAAGACATCATGACATAGCATTTATTTAGCCTTGCCGGAATATGCTGGATTGATTGAAAATAAGACGATAGTTAATATGTAAATAAAGAGTTGCAAATGATATGATACCTCGATATAAGTGAGGTAGTACATAAATGTGCAGCTCACAGGACATATTGGTCCACAATGCATCGGTTTGGAAACATCACGACGGTGCATGGGAATTAGCAGAATTCGGCTGTAGCAGTATTAAGTTATAAGATATATTGATATAAGAAAAGGGTGGCCTCAATGTGTAGCTTACAGGACATATTGGACCAGAATTTATTGGTGTGGAAACATCATGACGTTTCATGGGAATTAGCAGAATTCGGCTGTAGCAGTTTTAAGTTATAAGATATATTGATATAAGAAAAGGGTGGCCTCAATGTGTAGCTTACAGGACATATTGGACCAGAATTTATTGGTGTGGAAACATCATGACGTTTCATGGGAATTAGCAGAATTCGGCTGTAGCAGTATTAAGTCATAAGATATATTGATACAAGCAAAGGGTGGCCTCAATGTGTAGCTTACAGGACATATTGGACCAGAATTTATTGGTGTGGAAACATCATGACGTTGCATGGGAATTAGCAGAATCTGCTATAGCACTATAAATTCGCAAGATATAATTTTTGATATAACTAAATTTAGCCACAGGACTAAAGTCCAGTAATAGAAAAAGCATGACATTGCATCCGGCTCTTAAAACGTAGAGTCTCCTATCGCTATGAGGTTTCTAGTTATGGCATAGAACTGTTCTGCGTGTGAGGCAGCAGTAGGCAAAGTACAAAGAGGAGAGTTGTGTTGATGCCCACTGTATTTGGATTTGACGAGCCTAGTCTATCAGATCGATATATCAGGATCAAAGTAAATTAATGATCTAGAAATGTAGATTCAATGATCTAATCTTTCAAATCAATGTATAATCATCATTCACATCAACTACTAACAATGTCATGGTTTATTCAAGATTATCACTGCTCATAACCGCTGCATCAAAACAAGCTGCGTCCGCTACCTGAGTCGCGTCATTATGTTATTTCCAACTCCCTGGGTTTGCGGTGAAAAACGTTCAAAAGTCTGCGAAGACTTCCATCCAATCGAAGGTAAAACATAGGCGGTATCTGAGTTAACCGCAGCCTTTGTGGCCACAGCAGCCCGGCTACTGTGTGCGGAGTACTTGACCGTACCAATCCGTGCCTCTGCCAGGAGCTGTTTGAAGACTTTGAACCATTTACTAAACGTCTCGAGACTAACCGTCTTACGTCGGAGAGATTACACTCACCAAATATTTATCAGACTGATGACAATCTTTCCGAAGCACAGAAGATGTAGCATTCGAAAGCATTTTTTTTTTTTTTAAATTCCGAAGCACAGAAGATGTAGCATTCGGAAGCAGTTCAGACAAGTGAGTGAATTGCACATTTTTTCCCGAAGCACATAAGCTGTAGCATACGGGACAGTTTAGACAACTGGTGCATTTTCTTTCTTTCACTCTTTTATGTTCCGAAGCACAGAAAATGTAGCATTCGAAAGCACTTTTTTTTTTCTTTTTTTCTTTTTTTTTGAGACAGTCCGAAACACAGAAGATGTAGCATTCGGAAGCCGTCTAGACAACTGAGTGAATTGCACATTTTTTCCCGAAGTACATAAGCTATAGCATACGGGCCAGTTTAGAGAACTGGTGCATTTTAATATTCCGAAGCACAGAAGATGTAGCACTCGGAAGCAGTCTAGACATCTGAGTGAATTGCACATTTTTTCCCGAAGCACATAAGCTGTAGCATACGGGACAGTTTAGACAACTGGTGCATTTTCTTTCTTTCACTCTTTTATGTTCCGAAGCACAGAAAATGTAGCATTCGAAAGCACTTTTTTTTTTTTTTTTTAACTGTTGCATTTAAATCAGTTGTACTAATATGAAATTGTCTCTTGTAGTCATACATTCAATAAGCATTACAAGTGTTGTAAACAAATACATGTGTTATAGTTGTTAGGTTTACAAGATTGCAGCTCTTAATCAGTTGAAACACTGAGGGAGAGAGAGAGAAAGACAGGTCCAGTGGTGTTGTAAATTTAAATAGGAAAGAAACCAAGGCCAAGTGTCAGTCTATGGGGCTTGTATCAGACACTTCTTTCTTTTCTCTCTCTCTCTCTCTCTCTCTCTCTCTCTCTCTCTCTCTCTCTCTCTCTCTCTCTCTCTCTCTCTCTCTCTCTCTGTGTGCCTGCGTATGATAGGAACTTCACCAACCGCAAGCGCATCTACTAAGCTGATCACCTCAAACATGTTGCTATTGAGTTTCCCCTGAGGGACGGTAAAATGCCGCCTCACGTTCAAGTCACCGGCCGGCCGTGACGGGCCTGTCCCTAGCTGACCATTCTGATAACGAATTGACGGGCTGTGTGGAGGTCACTGAAGACAAATGCACACATGTCTTTGTCTCCGCTACAAGGTGTGATACCTGAGCTCTTTCGCTATCGTGAGAAAATAACTGTTAATGGCTTTGCGAGGAAAGGAAGAGAGAAATACCCAACAAGGGTGCCGGTGAAAAAGAGAGAAAGAGCGACAGAAAGAATGAAACTCTGTAGACTTTCTGATTTTGGATTCCATATGCACGTGGTTTTGCGACGGGGCAAGTGATTAAACATAGATTTTAGGTACAATGCATAATATCTTGATGATCAAAGCTTAATGAAACATAAAGAAAAGATCCAAGGTCCTGTTACAAGATTGTCGCCATGGTTGAACTCAAACAAGGTCAAGACCCAAAGACACAGATCATCAACATTTTAACTTTCATATCCCTAACGTTAGTAATAAACAGAGGAATATGAAATGAACAATTACCGGTATGCAATATGATTGTATACCAAACATGCAAGGATATCTATTGGTGATAGTATTGAACGTCACAAACCAGCTGGGGTGGTGACATTCAGCCCTGAATAAGGGAGATCCAGATCTTGAAGGGTAAAAAGTAAAATGTATTTCTTAAATGCTTACATGAGTCACCGTCATGAATAATGAGAAGCAAAAAGAAAAGAAAAGTAAATGCGTTTGAACGTTTGAAAACAGCACAAGAACATTCAACCTGAAACAAGTTCTAGAAAGTTTTCGCTAGAATCTAGACCTAGAGCGAAACAGTGTGAGCTCCTGGACGGACCAACGCAAAAGTGAGCCTCCACGGGCGTGACCAGCCTATCTCAAGTGACCTCATGAATATTAAGTGGGTCCGTAGAATGTACCACTACATGGAAGATAGTGGCCTACTCGATGAGAATCAGGCCGGATTTCGCAGGCATCGATCAACTGTTGATCAGCTTGTGCTCTTCACCCAGAGTGTCATAAACGCATGGCAGTACAATCACCACACTGTCTTCGTCGATCTGAAGAGATGCTTACGACAAGGTCTGGAAAAGGGGGGTGGGGGGGGGGGAACTGCTCTTGAAGCTACAGAGATATGGGATAAACGGGAGGATATATAACTGGCTGAAAGGCTTCCTTTCAAACAGATACATCCGTACGAAAGTAAACGGAAACGGCGTCTATTCGCGGACAAGGCCGTCTAAGGAGGGATTCCCACAAGGGAGCGCGCTAAGTTGTACCCTGTTTCTATGCTTCCTCAATGACCTCAGTGAGGTCATCCCCACCTTCAACCGCCTGTCGTTCGCGGACGACATTTCGACATGGCAATCAGATAAGAACGTTGACCGGGCAACTGAGGCCCTCAACCGCGATTTGCACGCGCTTAAGCGATACTGCGACCAATGGTGCATACAGATAAATACGACAAAAACCGTGTACAACATCTACTCGAACAGTCGAGAGGTGCTAGAACAAGACCTGGAACTGAAGATCGAAGACAAATGTCTCCAACGAGATCCGCTGCCGCGGTACTTGGGTGTAGCGCTGGACTCACAATTGAACCTGACAGCTCACGTGGAGCAGTTAGCGGGCAGAGTGTGAGAACGAATAGGGCTGATGAAGAAGCTTCCAGGTACAAACTGGGGTGCAACTCTATCGTCACTCAAAACCATGTTTGTGACTTTCGTACGATCAGCCCTGGAGTATGCGAAACCAATCCTCAACCTCGCGAGTAAGACAAGTCTCGGAAAGCTTGACAGAATCCAGATTGCGGCCATGAGGCTGATGACGGGAGGACTGAGAAGCACCCCTATCGCAGCCCTGGAAGTAGCGACTGGATGCGAGCCTCTAGAGAGCAGACGGGAGGTGCAGACACTGATGGCCAGGGAGAGATTCCTCCGTCTCGGAGAGTCAAACCCGCTCAAAGACCTGGCAGAATCCTTTGGAGCCACGCGACGTCGGCTGAAGAAGATCTCCGTACTCAGCGCCGCAGAGGCGGCAGAACGGAAATTCAATTTACCGACAGACCGAGCGCCATTGGAGGCTCCAGGCTGGCCACCGGAACTCACCCTCTGGAGGTTCGCCTCGATATTGGCTTGAACGGAAAAAAGTCGGAGATTGCTCCCCAGGTCCAAAAAACCGCAGCCCTAGAGTTCATCGACTCGTACCCAGCTGAGTACGTGCGATGCTACATCGACGGCTCGGCGACGGAGGGCACCTCCGATGGTGGTTATGGAGTATATATAGAATGGAAATCCCAAGAAACGACCCGAACGTCCGGCCCGGTGGGCCGGAGAACGTGTAGCTATGAATGCGAAAAAGCGGCACTGCACGCGTGCATCCGCATACTGAAAGAACGGCATGATCGAGCTGACCAGCTTCCTGGGGTCGTAATCCTCTGTGATTGCCGTAGTCTGGTGATGTCCGGATCATCTGCCAGTGGATTCCATTTCACGTAGGTATCCACGGTAATGAGGTTGCCGATGAGCTGGCTAACGCTGGCCGACTACAGCCTCAGCCCACAGTCCCGGCAACCCTGGCTCATGTCTCGTCCCTATTGCGTGGGGAAACGGCGAAAAGATGGAGAGCGGCGATCGGCAGGAATGATGACTCACGACTGGCTAAGCTTTATGAGGCTCGACGAGCCGGTGATCATAGCGCTCACCTCCCGAGAGGTGACGCCGTGCAAGTATTTCGCATGCGCGTAAATCATGTACTGCTCTTAGCCATCATGTCAAAAAGAGGGTGGAGTCAATCCGCGTCTTGTCGTCTGTGCGAAAACCGAGTCGAGGACGTCGACCACGTACTGTTCGATTGCCCAGCACTGGAGGACTGCCGAAGTCCCGGCTGGGGGTGTCAGGACCGAAGCCTGGTCCTCTGGTCTGAGCGATCCGTGCTCGTGGAAGCGGCGAAGTTAGTGATGGTTTTTCTACAGAGGACAAACGAGTAATGTAACCGGACATTACAGACGCGCAAAGGGCAGTCCGACTAGCCCGGACGTCAGAATGCGTGGAGAAAGCGACTGGCTTTTTCCCTGAGATGGGAAGGGAAGAAGCCGGTCTTTCGGAAAGTGGGATTCTACCTCTGATCCCAACATCACAAGTATCGGCTGACCATGTAGGTTGAGTCCGCATCAGAATTCAAGTGATGCCCCCCCTCTCTCTCTCTCTCTTCTTCCCGGTCCCTCCTCGTTGCAATTAAAAAAGTGATATATCAATAGATTCAGAGAAGAGATGACGCAATCTGTTCGATTTATTATAATAAAATAACATTATTTTGAAATAAAAACTTATCATGGCAAAGCGATCGGCATATGCCAACTCAAATGAAGAATGCATGTTAAGACCTAGAAATAGTTAAGTGTTATTCGAAATTTCATTTACACCGATCAGAAATAAGTGTTGGACTAAGTACTTTTCGAAGAAAGGGGAGATAACGTGATGGGAGGAAAACTATTCTTTGTACACCTGTGCTGTCTTGCACAGATTCATTGTCGTTTTGAAAGATTAAGATGTGCATTTAAATCTTTTGACATAAAAAAGGAATTTTAACATGTCCTTGCGTGAACACAGATCATTTCAAATCTTTATAAATAGGACTACTCTGCGAAACAAAGAAAAAAGTTAGAAAATTATTGCGGGCATGCAATCTCTCTCTCTCTCTCTCTCTCTCTCTCTCTCTCTCTCTCTCTCTCTCTCTCTCTCTCTCTCTCTCTCTCTCTCTCTCTCTCTCTCTCTCTCTCTCTCTCTCTCTCTCTCTCTCTCTCCAGCGAAGGAACACTTATTCTAGATTGAAGATGAATGATCTTCGCCAGTACCATGTTGGTTACCTGCATTCAGTTTTTTTTTTTTTAATCAGTATCTGGATAACTGCGAATATTTATATTTTATTTGCAAATTATATTCGATCATTGCTGCCCAAATTAAAAAAAAAATCAACACAATTTTCATTCAACTAGTGTTCCAGTTTTATTACTTACTTATCCTAGTTTGTGTTCTCCAATTAGTACACATACCTACAAACACTTTTTAAAAAAAAATAATTACATGTATCCCTAGACTGAGCGTCTAGCCCTTTCAATTCTTAATATTAAGCTGGTTCTTCAAACCATCCTGTGATCTTCAATTCCACTTAGCATGTAAGCAAGGCGGCACACAGTGTAAGCCATTCGCCGCTTGCCATCCGCCATATGTCACTAGCCGCTAATGACCATACCCGGGAACAAGAAGTCCGCATTCAACTGCCCGCACGCCATAATATCCCTCCCTCCCTCAAAATTCAGACAAAAAAATTACTGAACTTGTTATTCGTCGCTCGCCACCACAGTTCCGTTATTCCTCAATTTGTGCTCGCCACTGACTCTGCGAACGAGGTCACGTGACGTCATTCAAACGCCGTTCGACCACAGCCCTCTGGTATACAAGGCCAACTCATAACGGGAATCGGTGGGTCGTGAATTATGCTACCTGGTCTATGTTCAGTAACACTAACAGTCTTGAAAAGGCAAGGGGCGTTTTCAAGGGTGGAAATTGTGTCATACCTTTTTGAAAACAACAACAAAACAAAACTATATAGAAGGAGAGAGAGAGAGAGAGAGAGAGAGAGAGAGAGAGAGAGAGAGAGAGAGAGAGAGAGAGAGAGAGAGAGAGAGAGAGAGGGGGGGGGGGGGAATGGATGGGGGCTGTGGTTCGGCCCTCCTTGCAAGTCGCTCGTTACATAATGCACTTGTTCATTGTCTCACAGACTTATGATAAAGACTGGTGTCTATAATTTATCCGTTACCATGAATAATGAACTCTACGAGAAACATAAACAGACTGTACATACATAACGCATGTTTTCATTAATTCTCCGATTCTTCTACGTAACATCACACAAAAATCATTGTCGTCTTCCATATCACTGATATTGCACAGTGGATGTTTCTGTGTGACTAGACGCAATGTCGTACGAGGTATAACTTTTCAGCTTGAACAAGCAACGTGTGACGTGTGCTATTAATTCTCCTTGCATTATGGATGGCGTGCTGAATTTGAAAAGTGTAGCGAGTAGCTGGTGATCTGACGAGTGACATATGGCGTATGACCTTTCCTGTGTGCCGCCTGGCTCAAGTGGGTGAGATGAGTGGCGGTAAGAAGTGAGAATGCGGCTATTCGGACTTAAGTAGATGAAAGTGTTTGTCACTAAATTAGATCAAGTATCTTCTTATCTTCTTTGATTTTAACTGTTAGCATTTATATATATATACATGTCAATGAATTTGTACAACTGCATAGATCTGAATACACGTAATTGTAACAATCCGGGTCATTGTGTTATGAAACTTCTAGCTTGAAATTTTGTTCAAACTAATTTTAGTAAACCTTACTGGCACAAATTTCGCTCAGAGAGTCAGAACTTTTTAACTTTTCAGCTACTTAAACTTTAAAGTTTTATTTATTTTAGTATTGTTCAACACCTATCTCTCTAATTCTATGTATTTCGTGATATGTATAAAATTAACTTGCATACACGATTTCATGATGAAAAAACGTAATCTAATGCCCTTAGATTTTTATACTTTGTGATGAAATTGTCTTTTGCATAATAGAAAGAAATAGAGCTTAAAACGAGAAAAAATCATGGGCGAGACCTTTGCTAACCATACACTATCTCTTATAAAACCTGTGATTGGTAAGCACAAAATAAATGATGAACTACATGTATTCAACAGGTAAGGTAAGCAACTCCAAGGAATGAATTAGAGTTATAAACATATTTCCCTTGACCCCCAATCACCACCACCCCTCTCCAGTGGTTGCCCTGTATTTTGTCTCAGACTCTCCAGAGAAAATAGAAAATAATTTGACAATTCAACAGTCTACTTAATAACAATACATACAAGGTCCTCATAATTTGTTTTGAACTAAACAAATTTTTAACGTAAAGGCAGGAAGTAATTTTTTGAACTTTAATATTAAAAAAAAGGGACACTGACACTCACATGAAAATGGAAGTAAACTTTGTTTCTCACAAAAGTTGACAATTTTGCTCTTATTCATAAAGCATAGCATACCTGTTGCATTTCTAATAAACAGTTCAGTCAGTCTGGAGAATTGTATTACACAAAATTGACACAGCTTATATTTTTCTTCTCACATCTTGATGAATTCAAGAAACTTAAATATTTCTAAATCTGCCTAATCTAGTAAGCTGGCAAAATGATGACTTTAAATAAGTTCATGATTTCATAAGTTATTTGATGTAATAGTGCAAATAATGTGAAATCATGTCCTAATTAGATATTGTCACAATTTAATATTCACCCCCCCCCCCCCCCCCAAAAAAAAAAAAAAAAAAAAATAGAAAAGTATATGTAGCAACTTACATTGCCCATAATATATATATATATATATATATATATATATATATATGTATATATATATAAAATATTGTAGAGCCAGTAATATTTATGACAAATACAAAGACAGAAAAAAAAAGATATTCCACAATAAAAATGATTACTATATAACATCACTCACTAAAATTATCTAAGATACATGTAGTTAGGTTAGTAGAATGTAAGGTACAATCACAAAAATCTGGCCCAGGTCAGGAAGTCAGATTCAGTCTCACAGTCTTGAATTTGGCTTGAAAAGTGATTTTAAGTTCTCAAGTCTCTAGAGATTGTATATGTCACAATATGTGTCTGAAAATAATAAGTTTCAATACCTTGCTTTGCTCTAGTTGTGCCCTTTAAGACGTTCTACATGTATTTAAACAGAGAATAAGTTCGGACACAACCACAATCAGTCTAAATGGTCCTTGCAGTCCTCAAGTTGAGTTGACCAAAGATAAAAAAGTTTGCCATCCATAAACATTAAGAGAAGAGACTTTTTGACATAATTGATCCTAACATCCTCAATCATCACTATCCTTTTTCGAATCTGTCAGTCTTAAGAGGAAAGTGAAAGCAATTCTTTTTTTTTTATTTACCAATTAATTTGTGCAGTATGATCAAAACACTGCATATTAGAATGATAAAAAGTTTTTGCCCTAATAGCGATGTATGTTTCTAAATCAATGTTAAAAAATATCATAGATAATACATTTCATCTGTCCAATTGATCTTGCAAGTCCAGCACAAAATAATCTAAGACCTTTACTTGCACATCAAGCAAGTTTTTGTTACTATGTTGCAGAGGGCAGAGCTAAAAGGTAAAGCCAAAACTCATCCACATACAATACTGTACAGCTTCAACAGAAAATCTTTGATGAGTCTGAGCTCACGTGTTATATCCTCTTAATTCATATTAAAACTGAAGTCATGACAGTAAAAATACAAAACACATATCTTTAAAAATATTTCAAATATGAGGTGACACGCAAATGTTAAGTACACTTAAAAGTAAATAGGCACTCTTTATTAAAAATGCTGCATGATAAAGAATTAAGAAATAAGCAAACGAGGCATTGCTGTATAAAAAATATTTGCTATCAGAATATGGCACCTATCTGATAAAAAGCACATTTTAATGAATTAATGTAACTATTGATTTTTTTCAATATATAATTTTTGTGTGAATTTTTGTCAGTATAAATTATTGTTTGATATTCTTGCATTTGAAGATGCACAGATATGATCCTCTTAATAAATACTGTAGGACAAGGTAAATCATGTTTTAAAAATTATTTGTAAAGGTGAAAATACGTGAAAATCATTTACCAAAACAAAAGCCAAATAAAATTCCATTTAAATAGTCAATGAATCCAATATTTATTTCCCTTTCCATAATTCATGCTGGAAAGTAACTTGAAATCTTAAACGTATGTTGGGCAAGAAAAGCTGTTTTCATATATTGATTCTTTCCTTTATTAAAATCATGACTAACGATAAACTGCAACATTGATAATGCTTTCTGGGAATTTTGAAATAGCAATAGTTAAAGCAGAACTTTAAATCCCATACAGCTAATGAAATTCAGTAAAATTAGAATTTGCTGCAAAGTTAGTTCAGGTAAAAGCTGTTATAGTAGTAATATCCACATAAGAAGCAAGAGGAGTATAAAAAGTGGGAACAATAGTCTCAGTTTATATTACAAATTTATGCAGGAGCAAAAAACGTAGTTATTGCTTCCACCTATAGATCTTATCAGACCCTACAGCATACCCAAACTTAAGTCAAATTGAATTGCTGACTTGGTAAGCACACACTTTTCTTTTTTCACAAATGCCTTTTTGTACTATACTACTTTGGTGGAACTAAGAATCTTTATGATTATGAAACATCTGATTAATGGCAACATTTGTCTCTTAAAGATAATCTCATGTTTAAAATAATCAAGAAAAGTTGAAAGTCCTTAACTTATGATTATATAGGTTAAAAATATGTACCTGTTTTCATAAAATTAATTTTTTTCCATTTGCTACTTTTCCGCTCTAAATAACCATAGTGCTTAAAGCAATTCAATTAAGATGTTCTATTATCTATTATTTCAAACTCATTCATTTTCTTTTGACGAGTTTTTTTTATTTACTAATAAAAGCTTTCAAAATTGACATAGTGTTGTCCGGTGAATAACTTAACAACTATAGCAAATGGACTATCAAGAGTTTGTGAGGTTAGACTTTTCAGTTTGCAGATGAAGGAGTTCAGTATAACTTTTCATTAAGTCAATACTTACCTCTTCTGATAATTTAGATTACACAAACTTATGAGATTAGTGACTTACTTTCACCAATGATAATCATAATACATAAAAAATAGAGTCAACACTCCTGTAACTAATTTGCTATCACTATTTTTTTTTATTTTAAAAGAACATCTTTTTTATTACAGAACGTTTGGAAAGTTCTGCTGCTAATTTCTGTTTCATTACTTTCTTGCCAAAAGCGTTGCTTCTTCATTCTCCAATTTTCTTGGCTCCTTTTCCATTCAGTTTTCAGTTCGCTTCATGTTACTAATTTCAGACTAGATATAGTAACATTGATCAGAACCAAAACATCCAGTCATTGACTTAAAATCTAGAGGAATTAGGATGATAATTAATAGATATATTTTTAGATGGTCGCAAGCTCCAGTGTTTCATAGTTTTGTTTTTTTTTAATTATCAAAGTAAATATCTCATTCTGTTTAGTTGAAGCATGAGAGAAAAGAGGCACAGAACTTGAATATTTTCGCTAATTAAGGATGGGCATTATCACTCTTTCAAAATTTGGGCAAGATTATCATCAATCCTGCTCTCTAAATTTGCCATATCTTGCTTTTCACCACAACTTTGAATCATGGAAGATCTATGAACTGCAGTGAGGTATAAAAAGTTAATTTGCCTCTTTGCACAGAGCAAACATGGTGATTTGCTAGAAAAGGCTAGATTTATAAAAATGGGGGCCTCTTAACATACGCAACATTTAATTAGCAATGGTGTGAAAGAGATTAAGGCTAGCAGAGGTAAGGACTACACTTCAGCTGAGGATTGTGAGTTGTTGAACACATTGTAAGAGATTGTATAACAGATTATCATAAATTAATCAGTACTTAATCGTTGGTAAACTTGGCAAAGCACAACACTGTCTAATAAGAAGTGGATACTGGCAGATTGTATGGATCTTATTTCTTGTCAACCAAATGAAAGGCATCTTTTGATTTATTCTTCACATCTCAACCTTACAAGAATGCATCTTCCCCATCAGTATCAAACATGCATCAATATTAAAATGTATTATCTACCTTTACAACTATAAATCTACGCATCTACAATGAGAACTTGGGATAAACTAATTCACAGCAAACAAATTCATATTGAGGTCCGCTTCCTCTAGAAGCCTTTTTTTCCACAAGGAACATTCACAAAGTCTATATTTTTTTTGTCAAATGTAGTTTCAGTGATCCACTGTATTGTTCTCATTTGTGTATGTATTGCAATATTCTCTTCACTTTTGGTTTTATATAAATTTAGAAATCTGCTAAAATTTAGTACTGAGTATATCCTAAACCTTATGACAGACATTAGGACAGAAACTAAAAATTGCCTCATTGCTGATATGCATATTTGTTAACTTAATGGATCAAATTTAAAAGTGGGTCCAACTCTAATCTTAAAAAATTGGAACTTTCAAAAAAGAAAAAAAAAGACAAATATAGAAATACAAAGAAATCATTGGCAATATTTGAGCAAAATGCCAATTGCATAAAAGTCTATATTAATAGGCCAATTGATTTTGGTTTTACAGGTTTTAACTTTTAAAATATAAGAGAACTTCATAAAGAAATCTTAGCTTGAGCCATCTAAGGGTGATTTTACAATTTTTACAGACAATATCTTTAATTATAAAATTTACCTAGACTGAATACAACCAGCTGCTCTCTCCCATCACATAAAACAGCCAAAAGGGGTGCATGATCATAAACTGAATCATAAGTTTTTATACAACTTGAGATCCTGCCAAAAAGTTTAAGCCATCTTGCGGTAGTATTAGCTACACATAAACACCCACACACATGTAAAGTATAAGCATAGTTATAATTGTACTCTTTGGCGAGACAGAAGGGCGTACAGAAATAGAATGTAAATGATTAGTTAAAAAACTGTATCATATTAGATTAATGTTGATAAGTGTGCAAATTTCAACACCTTTGAACCAGCATGAGTATCAGAAACCACATTCTAATGTGTTGAGAAACATTTCACAAGTATGATTATTAAGAAAAGCCATTTAGTAGCCATTAATTGATTCAACAAGCTCAAAGTAATAATTTTGTGAAAGACAACAAAAAACCCATTCATAAATATTTGGGTGACAAAGAGGTGGGACTACAATATTACATTACAAAGCCCAGATCGAGAGAAGAAAGGAGCGGTGAAGAGAATTATTCATTTGGCACTAACAGACCACCATCTTCCTATGCCTTCTAAAGATGTAATTCAAAAATTGCCAGTAAAAAACTTGTAGTAGTAAAACTACAAGAAATTCATGGACTAAATAACCTGAACTGTTTTGAGCATGAAAGCGCCGTGAACTTTAAAGAAAAAACATATCCAAAAATGATAACTGAAGCTGCAATTACTAGAATTAGACTGAAGCCCTTCAATCTCTGCCTAACCTCTTAAACCAGATACAATGGCATGAAATAAAGGTTCAAAGTAAATAAAATCATTTTGGTAATAAAATCAGCTAGACATCACATGCATCAATTATCACTGCTCTGTGTGAAGTGACCCTCTTGGGCCAGCTTGTTGTTTAGCTCACATAACTGTTGCAGAAAACCAACATTGGGGATGATCTCTCTGTGAGCTCGAACTAGCCTAGCTGCCTCAGACAGTGTCATGCAACGCTTGATCATGTAGTAGGCCAGTACTAATGTTGGAGAGCGACTTACACCCTTTACACAATGCACATACACTTTGCCTGAAAGACAAATGAACAAATGCGATGCTTCATATTTGAATTCAAGTAATTTCAATCATTAGTATAAAAAATTTTTCGAACAAAATGGTTTGAGATTCAGAGATAAAATTGAAGGACACAGAAAAAAAATAACACAGTAGAGCTCATAAATAACAAGATCAGGAATAGCCAGAACTCCTAGAACAATGAGACAATTTCAAATCCCCATATTTTCCCTTCTTTGAACCCTATTAAATATTCTGGAAATAACAGGAGAAAAAATGCTGACCTCAGTAATAACAAGAGCTTAGTGCCTAAATTTTATTGAAAAAAATAAAAGAGCAAGTGAAATGATGTGTTCATGGCCAGCAAGATCTAGACCTAGGCAGACAGCTATAACACAGACACTTGACAATTGCTTATCCCAGGGTATGCTAAAGTAGGCATGTGTCTAGGCCTCAAGCACCATGCATGTGGCTAGCATTGCCTTGCCTTGCCTTACCATCCCCTTTCCCTTATCTCTTACTCTTCCAGTCTTCGTAACGAGGTGTAAACAATGATAAGATTAAGAGTGCCAGGGAGAGATGGTCAGTCACTCTCTATCTCTCTGCTTTCCCCCTTCCTTCTCTTTTGCTGAAGTCAGATAGAACTGATTGGATGAGGGTGTTAAATCATTGGCAATGGGTTGCACTTCAACAAAACTAGAGCTAGGCCTGGAGTAATGAGCGAGGCAGACCATTTTGTGGCTGATAGCCAACAAAAGCACAGGGATTGGGGTGGGGAGGGGAGGGGGGGTGGTGCTAAAAAGTTTTGCGTGCGGGCCGTTGGTAACAATGCCAGACCCTTCTAATTGAATTAAACTCTTATGGATTGCCAACGATGCCCTCCACCTTTGATACCACCAAACTGGCTTTGTGTGCTTTTACATGTGTGTTCTCCTTTGTTCAGACATTCAAAATCGTTCTGTTTCTCTGTCACAGTACCACATTCAGTGAAAAACTGAAGAAGAGTTCACGCTATCAATGAATCTAGTATTATCTGTATCATTACTAAAAATCACTGCTATAAAACAGGATTTTTAGGTTGCTCCCCCCTTTTTTTCTGCTATATAATGTATACATTTGAGAATAATGCCAATCCTGTAATAATGAGAGAATTCATTCTGAACAAGAGTTCTTGTTTTCCTGAGTTTCAGTGTAGTTGAAGTAGTTAAAAACAATGCATTAATAAGGTACAAGTATGATAAACTGACTAAATGAACTCAGAAATGAAAATGTGTGAAACAATATATAAAAAAAAAACTTCTCACAAATATTTGAAACTTACCATTCACTTTTACAGCTGATTCAATAAAGTCAGCTGCAATGTTGAAAAACTGGGAGATATCACAATCTGTTCTGTCTAATGCCATCACAGCAGAAAACTGAAGCCCTGAATCTAAATACATTCTAGGGTTAGAATTAATGCCTCTGCATTGGGCTGCATTCAACACATGAGTCACTTGTAGCCTCTTAAGATTCTCAACTTCAAGGGCAAATGCTCTGTAGAAAACACACACAAAACCACTTAAAGTTGAGAGGAATCACAAAGACTTAATCATGATTGAAAGTATAAACTTAAGTCTGAGATTTGCCATGAATGGTGACAATATTAGTTGGCTGAGCAAAAAAGTGCACTACAGCAGAAGATAGTGGCGCTCTCTCAAAAGAATTATATATAAAGGTTGAGAGTGAAGCTATCCAAAAACAAATCGGAAATCATAGTGGCTACTTTTGGCCTTGAATAATAAAATTGATACCATTCCATTAATAAATGATACACAAATGCAGAATTTTAATGTTAGCACGCTGAAAAGTGGACAGCAATGTAAAAATATTCCATTAGTATGACAGTTAATAAGTCAATTTAAAAATATGACAGCTGTATTAGGTAAAACAGGAAAGATTCCCCAACCCACACTTTTAACTCTTTGAACCTGTAAGTAGTATACATTTCATTTTTTGACACAGCTTCTTATTCAGGTATACTATTTTGGATGACGCAATATATCTGCTTCTCTCTGTGAGAGTTTAACAGCTGCGTATTGCCACAGCCCGCGCTAGTAGAACTAAGAGACATTGATTTATTTGGAATCATACTGGCACATTTTATTCCAGCAGCTTTGAGAAATGGCCTACCAATGGCTATACATATGTAAAATACATAGGAGAAAATAATGAATTTTTTATTCAGATGACTCTCACTCTTTATATACGAGTCAAAGATAGTTTTTACACTATTTTAAACTTAATTGAGAGTTCTAATTTTTAATTTGAACCTGTATTAATTCTATTTGAATCAATGATAGATGAGGAGTGGTGACAGAAGAATGAGGGATTAGCAAGAGTCTTTTGAAAGGGTGAAATGCTATGTTTAAGGTTGCTTTCTTTCTTTCATTTCATCAACACGCACCCTTCTCCAATGAAGATATGCTTGTCTATCTGACTATAAACTGAGTCAGGCATCAACAATATTCCCCCAGCTGGCTCTTTCAGAATATGCTCTAGGTCATGAACTGTGCAATCATAGCATCCTAAAACAAGAAAATGCATAAAAATAACAAAAAATATGATAAAATGCATAAAGATAACAACAAATATAAATTTTAAAGATAGTCATTGAAAAAAAAAAATGAAACAGGTGTCCACAAGTTGATCTAATTGGGGTCTGAAGACAATATCAAAACAACCATCGGATCAATACAAATGTATGAGTAAATCATGTTACTTTACTGATATCGGCATCTCATAAGTTCATGAGTGATACTTTGCAAAGAATTACCATAACATCGGTTAAACATAAGTCATAAAGTGATACATACATACACACAAAGATGCACCAAAGTGTTGTTCATATTTTATTAGACAGATGAAGGTCTGGGAAAAAGTTTCAATCAGCACCAGTATTTAAACAAGTGTGTTGAAGTTACCTCAATTATTTATTTTAAGTGAATTAAAAAAACAAAGATCAATTCATCTCATCAAAGTCAAAATATAACATGTTCATTATCGGATAAATTGCAAATTTTCAGCTATTTACCCACACTATGCAACTTCTCTGCACAATCATTGTTAGAAAGGTTTGAATATAAGCTTTTACATTCAAATATATATTGTTGTCTTTGCCTTATATATTTACAGACAAGCAGCTGTCAAGGACTAAAACTGAAGAAACAAGTGCCATTTCCCATATTCCTATCCTGGATACCCAAAACAACTCATTTGAATCCCCACATCCTTTGTAACACCTCCTGGCAAAGCTTTAGAATTTACATTTTCAGCCTAAAAGTGCAATTTGTTATATTCAAATTAGTTTAAAAGATTCAATTTAAAATGTAATCAAATCGGTAAACAATAAGTCAGCACCTGTAGATGACTACATTCAAGCAGAATGGCTACAGGTAAAGTTAAATTAAAATGAGAAAGTTAAAAAAAAAGTACGAATAATGAGTGGAAACAGAAAAGAATACTTTGTTGATGAAATTAAAAATAGAATAGACTTCACATCAGGGAAAGAACAAATAAGAAGATACAGAACAAACAAAAGTTGATTATAAGAAATATAGTTGAATAATGCAAGGAATAACAAACATCCCTTCTCATAAATGTTATTGATATTGAAAAAGCTTTTGATTCGATCTGCTGAGAGCATTTATGAAAAATAATTAAGTTGTATGGCCTTCCATCTAAATAATCCAAATTGTAACGGCAAAGTATATTATCACTGAATTACTTGAGCAAGGTTGCACTGTTTTTCTTTTTTTTTTTAATGAAATTGACTAGATAATGAGACAAACAGTGGGAAATAGAGAAAAAGAGCTTAAGATGGAAATTCAAAACCAAACTGGACAGTCTGAGTTTTGGCGATAGTTGTTGGTCTCCTTTCAATATTGAGAGCTCAAATTCAAGTCAAGTCTAATCGATTTGAGGACTCAGAGTGTGCAGTCATGATTGAAAAACAATAGTAAAAAAATACAAGATATTTAAGATTTACAACAGAAACTTCATCATCATCATACAGGCTTCTGAGGGAAAAGAAAAGAGAAAGACTGAAAACCAAACAAAGGTAGACAGATGAAATAGAAAGAGGACTTATTGGATTGAAGATTTGAGACCAAGCAAGAGCAACAGTTGTGAACAGAACAAGATGAAAGATGGAAATTGAGACTTAATGCTCCACCTGACACAAAGTGTAAAAATAACAGGTGGGCAAAAAAACAGAATGAACTCTGAAAATTTTCATATACACCAAGCTGCTTATCTTCTTAGTTTTTACTATCAATAAAACAAAATGTAAACAAAGCAAAACTTGGCTTAATATATTTAAAGATATTTTCCATCCTAAGTTAACACAATATCAGATGTAGTGAAGACAATCTTTCACCTCTTTGGGGTGGAGATTCTCTTTCTGAGAATTCTTCATTTTCTTGGACTTCATCCTTTTTCCCTTCCTTTTTAACGCCAAAAGTTACATAATGCCCATCCTTTTTCAAGCGCTCATGAAGTTGACAAAGTTGTTGCAGGAAACCTGGGTTGGGACACACCTCTCTCTTTGATCTGACCAATCGCAGCGCATCCTGAACGGTCATGTAGCGCTTGATCATGAGGAAAGCTAGGACAAGTGTTGCAGAGCGACTGACACCTTGTACACAGTGCACAAACACTTTGCCTGAGGAAACAATTTTAAAAAAACTCAGGCTGTGATAATCTGCAACACTTTGGAATACTTCTATTTAATCACTTCCAATCTATTGAAGTTCCTTCACTCTGACTCCTAGAATATTAATCAAATGAAAGAACAAAATAATACAATAAAACAAAAACTACAGCAGACTCAGACTCAAGACCTCATATATTTCTCCTGAAAGAGCAAATTTAATGTATGCTTAAGAGCACCATAGTTCTGCTTTCTCAAACCGTGCATCTGATTCAATGAAACCCAACTTAAGGCAAAAATAATTTACTTTTTCATTTCAGTACTTGTTATTTTATTTTCCTTCCTTCAAGGGAAAAATGAAAGCAATGAATTTACATTTAATGGGGCATCACTTCTCGAAATGCAACTGTTTCTTGAAATAAAGAATTTAGCATCTCTCTTAAAAATCTTTCAAATTTCAAGCACATTGAAAATACTGCACTGATAGTAATTCTAAAACGTTTGACCTTTTTGCATCTCGACGCTCCACAGAGCAGTCGGCTGGTTTACAACCAATCACAGCGCTGCACTCGCTTGAGGAGAGCTGGTACCAGCACCACTTCGTATCACCCCGCTCCTCCCATGCATCATTGTAATACTTGATTTTATATGAATTTTTGAAAATACCCTAAATTATAAAAAGCTCTGTTCGCAGGGAATTGTAACACTTTTATAAGGCGTATAGAGGGAATAATAGGCCCAGTGACTGCTCAATGGGAAAAGGTTAACATGCCCTAAGTCTCTGTGAGCAGTATCAGTCACAATTGCAGGCAAACAACATTCAACACTTTTCACAATTTTAAGAACTGAAGTTCTGGTCCTATGAATCCTGAATGAAAATATATGAGAGGGATCATTTAGGCTTGAAGTTTAACTTAAACTGTTTCACCCTGTCATTTAATCAAGCTAGCACCTGTGTTCTGCAGCTTGATTGGGGCATTCTTATTTTCTGTAGAACACAAAATTAAACTCATAAAAAAGAGCCCACCATAGGCAAATGTGTTATATAACAAAACATTTTTTAGCAAAACGACATTAAAAAAAAGCCTTTGAGGAGGAATGTAAGCTTTAATGACCAGCAGCTGGCCACATGTGAAAAATAGTTGATATTTGACAGCTCTGAAACCAATGAAATCTTTTTTTCATTAATTGAATATCTTTGAATGTAAATTGCCTTCAAATTTTATACACTGAATGTCTTCAAGACTGGACCAAAAACTCTTGCTGTTCTTTTTTCCTTCTGTAACAGAAGTCACTAACCTCCACTCTCAACACCAGCCTCGATGAACTCCACTGCTTTGTCAAAATGCTTGGATATGTCGTAGTTGATAAAATCTGTGGCTTCGATGCCTAGGAAATCTATACCAGCCTTGCGGTACATGACATGGTTTGTGTTCACATGGAAGGCATCTTTCCCCAAGGCAGCATTGAGAACATGTGTAATACCTAGGCCTTTCATGCAGTTCACACTGCATGCAGAGTCTCTGATTGTTTAAAGTAGGTTAAAGAAGATTTTGTTATCAAAAAGGGCAATGGAGGATAAAACAAGCAGATGCTTGAAATCAATGTGTATGAGTATAGAGAAAGATTATATATAATCATCCCAAAATCGCCGATGCTCTTATGACAGAAAAAAAAATTATGTTCCTCCATCCAACACACTTTAAAAAAAAAAAAAAAATTAATTTTGCTTATTCTGAAACTCAAAAATAAAAATGTAATATATCTGTCGGACAATACTAATCCTTTACATTCAAACAGATTAAGATAGATATTTCTATAAAGTTTATTTTGCTCACCCTTCTCCAATGTAAATGCTTTCACAGATTTCATCATAAGGGGTGCTGGGAAGTATTGTGAGTCCTCCAGACGGTGCTGTGATTATGCCTTCCAGCTCCTCGATGGTGCAAGGTCGATCTTCACCAAAATAGGCAGCCATCAGCCACGAAATGTTTAGCACGTAAAATGAAATGTCAATATATTATGGCCAATGTAAGAGGTAAGACGAGTCAGCCTTGTCTTTCAGATGATATTCAGTGATTTGTTCACATTGCAGGACAAGATTGTCTTTTATCTGATTCAGTTAAACACTGCTGCATAGTTTTCAGACACTCTATGTACTAGTCTAGTGCAATGACCTGTGGCCATATTATTTCACTTCGAATTTTGAAATACTGTGGTAATCTGAATTCATGGGTAAGCGAAATTCTCCTCATATCTGACTTTTCTGTAATGATTATTCAAGACTTTCTTGTAGTTCTCGATTGTTTAGAAGCTTCCAATTATTCTGCAAAAGATTCAAGAAGTTATTTTAACATTTTAGTACATTTCATAACATCTTATACCAAATATGAAAAAAAGAAAAATTTTCTAAATAAAATGACTCTGACAAATCAATAAACAACACTGCAACAGTCAAATATTCCTTAATTTTTCCTCTTACAGCATTTGACAAAGAACAAAACAGTCCACAAATCTCATATCTGCACTTATCTTCAATGTAAAGTTTCACCTCCTGTTTTCTACTTAATGCCTGCAACACTGTGCGGCAAATGATATCAAAAGGGTTTGTTAAAAAATACATCTCTAGTTTTCAAAAGCTTGTTATATTTTCAAAATATCTTTTGAATGCACATGTTAGTTAAAATTATTTCATACATTTTTTTTCGCTTAACCATTCTCAAATACAGCTCAATTTTATTGGACTAAGGATTAATTATAAGCATACCACTGCATTAGCGATTATTTACTATTATTTCATTATAGGATTTAATAAAAGACGCATATGATTCAATAAGCTAACACCTAAGGATGTGAAGTTGAACCCACTTGACCTGATCTTCAATTATATTTGCAACTCTTAGTGAATATCACCTATGTATTAACAATGCCTTAAAGATGCTGAAAATATTAAAGAACAAAGGATCAACATTAATTTTTTTTGACTGATTAAAATATTCTTCAAAGAGTAATTTGAGCTAGCAGGTTTCAAAATTGATAGTTAATTTTGAAGCTACAAGCAATCGTTAACAAAAAATATGATGCAATATTGGCCATAAAACTTTAAAATTAAAAAAGAAAAATCACAACACACAGATGTGCCAAATTTAAAAAAAAATCTCCACATAACATTACAAGAAAATCACACAGATTATTTCTATAAATTGATTCTAGGAAAAAAAACATTCTATGAAGTATTGCCTGCCATACAAAAACAGAACCAATGCTGATGGAATCAAAAGTTTAATGAATGTGTTTTCAATTTGATATCAGGTACAATTATCAAAAGGTGGAAAGACTGCATGCAATACCTGTAAATTACAATCATTATTTTTATTATTATCATCATGTTAGGAGTTAGAGATAGTTGAGGGGCCACATGCACACATTTAGATTTAGCTGTTTGTTTTATATTAACTGAGTTGAACTTTATTCCATACTGTAAGAGCAACAGTTGATCAATGATTTTTTAGAACTTGATCCCTTGATTAATAACCTTCCCTTAAGTGAGAGCTTTTCTCCAAACAATGAATGTTCTTTTATCCATAAAAAAAAACAATCTTTCATCAAATCAATCAGCCGGTCTACATCCACAACATAGTATACCCAGAAGCTTTTCAATAAACAAAATCAGACTCAATATTTCTTAGCTTTCACACTTAATTCTGTAGATTTTACAGCTTTTGCTCACAAAATTTTGAATGAAGTGAATACACAACAATGTACCCCAAAAGATTGCAATAAAAGTATTTCACCTAAAAATCACAAGTTTTGTTCTGAATTTATTTATCAACAGGTGATCAGTCTTCACTTAGATTAAAAATTAGGTCAACACATATATTCAGAAGCTTTGGAATTGTAAAAAAAAAAAATCAGCCTCAAGTAATCACAACTTTATTTTGAATCAAGCCTATTAGGATGTGTCAACTGTTTGAATTAATATGTAACCCTATGAGACAATAATATATTTACAATAAAGATGGCGAGGTCCAGTGATGGGCTTCAGTGGAGATATGAACTAATGAGGGTTGCATGAAAAATAAAAGCATCATACTTTTTTCTTTATACAATGGAGACCACTTTTTCACAGCAGGTTGCACATTAAATCAGGATCACATAATTTGGTCTCATTGGCGAGAGAAACCAAAAATGAGGGCTGTGTGAAGAAAAGCATTTGGTTTAATCTTTTCTTGGCTTTCTTACTGCAATTATGCCAGAAAGAATGTCTCATGGTTCTGTGCACTTCAAGGCTGTTAACTGAATGTTTGTTATTTCTGTGAAGTTTGTTTTTCTTCAATGCGGACGCTCTTTCCACCTCTTCATTTGAACCAGGAATCATGCTTGTCGTTTCAAATGCAAGAGATTAAAATTTAAGATATCACAAAATGAAGTCAACTTTAAAAAAAACTTCAAATGCTTATTAATGAAGTCTAACTTGATCTTAGAGTGTACGAAAAACTAATTCCTCAATACTAAAAAAAAGTGTCATCTATATCTATCTATTTGAAACTCACTGTTTCAAAATTTTCAGTGTCTTGGTCTGAATATTACACTTCTAAGTTGGCTTACATCAATGAAAATGGCAAGTATCCTCCTTCCCTATCACCAAGTCAAACGAGTTAGATGGGCAGTATGGGTAGATTCGCTTTAATATTCAATCCTTTCATTTCTTACCATTCCTGACAGTTAAAGTCTATACTTCTTCAGGTTTAACTATTTTTTATGATTAATAGCACCAAAAAATGAATAAGAATATACTACTTAGTCCATGCGTGGCAAATTATCAACTGATTTAAAGAGATTTAGAGAATGATGGGATTTTGTAATGGCTATAAACAAGCTTAATAAAAGGAAAAAAAATACAGTTGAGTCCAAATAATTCGAATCAGGATAGTTCGAATTCTTGGATATTTTGAAGTCGTTTAATTTTACCGAATATTTCTCTATTTAAGCTTTATTAAAAAATATCGGTTAGTTCTAATTTTGAAAGAAGGATCCGGTTAATTCTAAGCAATTTTGGTGTGTTTTTTTTATTCTGACACAGTGAGAGCACTTTGCCAAGCTTCTAAAACAAAGTACATGTAGTGCTATGCTCCGTGCAGCAAGTGATTCTGGTGTGTGTGCGCCCACCTACGTTACAGGCAATTGTCTGCAATAAGGCTACAAAAGAGAAAGGGGTTAGGCCCACCTTCAGCGCCCTGCACACTTGTATGACATTTCTGATCTGTCATCCACGTTTTTTAAACTCTCTTTCCCTGTGTAGTCTGATAATTCCAATTTCGGATAATTCGAAGTCGTTTTTTGATCCGAAGGACTTCAAAAAAAGCAGACTCGACTGTATCATCATTGAGGAAGAGAGTATATGTGTGTTATGGAGGGGGTGAGGGTGGGAGAGAGACTTAGATACAACTATAGGTCTGAAACACAACTGAGTATAAAAGAGCCATGACACTTTCTTTTCCTCTGAAGATTATTGTTTATCACAAAATATTCTGCCATACCTAATTAATTTACATTCAAGTTTTCCAATCCAGAGAAAAATGCCAGACCTTCAAGAATTGCGTGTGCCAAAATAATTGACGCTTTATTACCACAGTTATAGTTCGACTAGATGTTAATGGTGAATTTTATTTTTGAATTGAGTTAACTAAATTTTTTAGATTACACATGGTTTAGTGGTGATCTGTAGTGCTTTTACACAAAAACAAATATGAATAATTTTCTCTCTACTTGCAGGCAGACTAAGGGAAATGTTATGATTATTCAAAAAAATACCATGCTACAAGTGAAGATTCTTAGTTCTTTTTTTCTTTATCTTAGACAAATGAAAAGTAATAGTCAAACCAAAAAGGTAAGATGATTAGGAACTTGAGTAAAAGTCATTACAAACCCACATGTAAACATTGTAATAAACGAAAAAAGAAACTGGCAAGACATGATATTATATATATATATAAAAACAGACCTATTCTTATATACCTTCATTTTATTTTATTTGCATTTCTGCATACTATGAAATCTAAGCTGGCCAGATATGTGCAGATGAATTTTTATTTTTATTTTGAAAAGATCTGCTGACATCTGGTAAAGACTGAACTGCTTGAAATATTGCAGGCAAGTAAGGACCCAAACATATATTATTTTATGCTATGAATCATCATTTTAAAGAGTCATCTTGAAAATAGGAATTCCTATGTAGAAAATAAAAAAAAAAACCTCGGATAAAAAGGTTTTAGCGTGAAAGTTTTTTTTTTTTTTTCAAAAGAAAATGATAATGGTTAAAAAAGAATGATGATTACATCCATTTAAAACTCGTCTTTCTAGTCCGAATTCTACTATTTCTACAATTATAATTAAGAAATAATGGATATTTTTACCACCAGTACTTATAATAACGTTAAGAATAAGAATAATAATATTAATAACTGAACCCTATAATTTTTTTTATTAAAGATAGGTGTAAAAACAATGGGTGCCAGTATTTCCAGAGTTACACTTAAAAAGGGCAGATTCGTGAAATCTAGATCTACAATGCAATTTCTGAAAGACTAATATTACCAAATAAAGCACTGTATAAAACATCTAAGCATTGAGGAATGTTCTAGAACATAATTTTTTGTTTCATTTGTGAAGTCAAGAATTCTTTTTTTATTTAACTTCTAAGCATTGAGAGTATTTTTGAAAAAAAAAACTAGGGTTTTCTTCATCTCCATGTTAAAAAGAAAAATCATATGAAGAAAATAAAATTACATGCACGGAATTATCACAAACTTTTACCAAATAACTGGTTGAAACATCTAATAGCAAAACATAGTGCAACAAATCTCATTGCAAACCATATACAGTTGAGTCCAAATAATTCGAATCCGGATAGTTCGAATTCTTGGATATTTTGAAGTCGTTTAATTTTACTGAATATTTCTCTATTTAAGCTTTAGTAAAAAATATTGGTTAGTTTGAATTGTGAAATAGAGATCCGGTTAATTCGAAGTGATTTTGGCGTGATTTTTTAATTGTGACACAGTGAAAGCACTTTTCCAGACATGTAAAACAAAGTACATGTAGTGCTATGCTCCGCGCAGCACACAAGTTTTTCTGGTGTGTGTGTGTGTGTGTGTGTTTGTCACCTACGTTACAGGCAAGAGTCTGTTATAAGGCTACAAAAGAGAAAGGGGTTAAGCCCACCCGCATCCCCCTGCATGACATTTCTGATTTGTCATGCACATTTTTTTTGACTCTCTTTCTCTATGTATTCTGATAATTCGAATTTTGGATAATTCGAAGTCCTTTTTTATCCGAATGACTTCGAAATAAGCGGACTCAACAGTACAACTAAGTACAGACAAAGACAGAAGGATAGAAAATTTCATGACTGTGATTTCGGAAAGAAATGAAACTTATACCATTGTCTTCTCACTTGAGCAATCTTACATACTGCAATTCAATATAACAATAAAATCAAACATGTGCGTAAACAAACACTTAATAATCAAATCATTACAGAATAAGCATCATTTTTGCAGAAAGCATTTCACTGCACTGAATTGTTAAAAGGAATAAACATTTACTTAAACTTTACTTTTATGCTTTAAGACAAATTGGTTCAGATACTCTCCAATATGCGGTACGCAGATGAAATACTAAATTTCATTATGGGTTCCTTTAAGCAAAGCAATGCCAGTGGCAAATACATGTTGATTTGCCAATTTTTCACATTTGAAACAGCATCTCTAATGAAATACATCACTATGCTTTTGATGCTAAATAAAAACGGGTAAGATAGGCCCTATGGTGGGGAAAAAATCCAGGAGCTCTGTTTTTTTTTAGCTCTACCACTTTGCCTTCTTCCATTTATTAACAATCTTCTCCAGATTTTAAACAGTCAGCTTATCCCAATGCAATGGTTATATTCTGAATAAAATCTTCTCTTGCATGGAGCTAGAGGGATTTATGGTCTTTATGCACAATGGCCCTGATCCTGTAAAAGTTTAAGTCACAAAACAAAGAGTTTTCCTTAATAAAAAACAAAACAAAACAGAACTGTGAGAAAAATAAAACGTTTAACATTATTAACTGCGTTTGTCATTCGACACCATGCTGAAAATAAAAGAAACCTTTTACGGGCATTAGATATAATTAAATCATAAAAAAATGCAGAAAATCATATCAAGCAAGCAAGATAAAGTATTTTCCAAGCCAACAAAAAATAAAAATACAATCTGTACATAAACAAAAATGTTTCATGGTATTATCACAAAAACGATCACATTTGTCAAATGAAAAAGCAGTAAGAAATGAAATAAAATACAGACTATTTCGAAGTGGTAAGAAAATTAAAATCAGTTTGAATTCCCCAAAATTTTAAGTATTAAATCTCCTTATAATATATAAACAACAAAACAAGTAAAGTGATACATATATGTAAATATATTTCAAGAGGTCACTGCACAGTTATGGGCGATATTTAGAGTGCATCACTTTCAAGCAAAGAAAGATTCCAAATGCACCAAATGACTAATGATATCGGGATAATATATGAAAAAAAATATTATGATAACGGTGGCCCCCTTCAGGCAAGTGTGATGTCCCGATAAGGGCAATTATGTCCCAAAAAGGACAATTTGATTCCCTTGGTTTGCAATACTACAGGAGACAGGTAAGGTCAGGGACTTTAAGCTCTTTTGAAGAAATCTTTGATAGTTTTTAGCTTCAGTTTAGTCTGCAAAGCAAAGGTATTGTCAAGAAACTCTCCACTTGCTTTTGAGCAATACTTGAGTTACTTCTTTTGACGTTGTTGCTCTAGCCCCCACCTCCTCATAATCATCACTGTTAATTATTGTTTGAAAAGCTGGCCACTGAAACAGTTATGTCCTGTACAGTCCTTACTTCAAGAACATGGAGATATCAGTCCACATTGAGGAAAGCATATATGCTAACCTGCATTAAAATGATATCCCTCGGCCATCAAAAAAGACTTTCTAGACCATCACTTGCTTCTCAGCATCCTCTTACTGGATCAAATGATGAACGTCAAGCAGATACTTTCTCCAACTCATGCCTTTTTTTTTTTTTTGGTATTGTCAATAGTATATTTGATTGAACAACATACTTCTCAGTAATATTTTTGGACGCATTTTTTAGTCCACTTTTTCTAGCTTCTTTAATTTTTCCTGTATTTTCTCTTCAGGGCTGGAATTGATGTCAAAGCCATTTGAAGAAAAGTGGAATTTTCCTGTTAAAAATAATGAATTAGGAAGACTGAGAGAAAGACAGAAAACAACATGTCACTACAGAGCTGGACTAAGAGTAGATCTTGCCTACGAGATCTAAATCCAATTGGCATTTTTCTGACACAAAGAGCCTCTCCAATGGCACTAGGTATACACATTATAAATTTTAATATACTCTGGCAAGTAAGGCCTGTAAAGAGATAAAGGATGTACCTAAATTCATCATAGATGTACAAAATATTTTCTATAATATTTTCAATAAGTATTAGCCCTTTGGTGTGATACACAATACAAATATTAAACAATGTAACATACAAATGCCAATATATCTAATATATTATAACTAATTTTTATGATTGTGAGTAACCTGTGATGACTCTCGCATCAGCTGATTGCCTGATCAAGATTGTAATTTTTAGGGTATCAAAATTTATTGTCATTTGTTATTCTTTGATATCAAATACAGGCACGTCCATTAATTTCACCTGGTGATCAATAAATTGTTCTGTATTTTATATATTAATGCATTCCTGTTAAAGTTAAATGAAACGAAAAACAATTCTTCTTCTCATCATAACACACCCACACCTTATAGAGTGAATTTATTAAGATCTTGAAGCACCCCAAGCAGAATTATTCTACACATGGAGAGTGAAGCTTAATACAACAAATCTCAAACAACAAAAATAACATGCCCAGTTAATCAAAATTTTCTATGCTCTTTTAATTCCCAAATTACTAAAACGGTGATGCTTGCAAAACATTCTGAATAAGAGTGCTTGGAGTTGGAACAGCTGAAAAATTACCACTTGAACATCAATTCATTAAAGTGGGAACAATTAATTTTTGTGAGAGGGTTGTCAAAGCAGTGAAAAAAGTTGCCAAAATGACGAGAGATTTAAAACTAAGGTTTATATTCTTTAGAATGAAAACAAAAAATTGAAACACCCATGTGCATTGATTATACCCTAGGAAGTAATAAATCATATAATACAAAACATATTCTTTTCTTTTCTAAAAATATCTGATTCCCTTAGATGCAAATGACAATTTTTAAAGATTAAATTGTTTCTCTCAAAAATACATCTCATCATTATTTTCAAGGTCACAGACATGAACAGCCACAGTTCCACAGAAATTAAAACAACAGAATTGAGCCACAAGGACAAAGGTTTTAGCAGGATCTTGATGCGATGGAACATGCATTAAACCCAATTTGTGATTGTTGATTGCCATTTATACAAAGCATAATATCTCCTATAACAGAATGGAAAATTGCTTACGATGGGACCTACAAATGATCAGTAAAGCCCAGCAATAATTCTCTTAACCAGTTTCAAGAACATGTAACATTGCAAAAAAAATTACCCAAAGAAATGTTTTTTGATGCATCAAAATGTCAAAGGAGAGTATTACTTACTTTTTGAATAATAATAAAAAAAATGATTCAAAATTTTCTTGCCAATTTTCTTACACGCAAATAAAATATCTTTTGACAACATACATGTAAACAAATAAATGAAGGTAGAGAGAGAGAGAACAAATCGCAGAACCTTAAATATTTTGTTGCTCTACTGCAAAAGCCACATGTATACCCAGTAAAGTCTATTCATAATGAGAAGTAGTATAATACAGGCAAATGCAAGTGACAATTTGAAGAAACTTAAATTTTATCACAAGAATGAGAATTGGACACAATTTTATTCAATTTCAATGCATGCAATTTAGGTGGGAGCAGTCTTTGCCCCATCCCCCTCCTCCCCTCAAAATAAAAATGAAAATTAGATTGCAAAAAGAGCCAAGTGGGGCATTTTTTTCCGTTACTGGTTTAGATAATTTTTTTCTGTGCTGAGACTGCTCTCTTTATCTTTCTTTTATGAGAATAGAGCTGTGTTTGATAAATATTGATGAGTTCTAGAACTTCTCACAAAGCTTCATCAGGACATGAAAAAAATTAATCAAAATAAAAAAAAATAATCTAACTATTAGATTCAGATTTATAACTATTAACTTTAGAATTAAATAATGTACTTATTCTATCATTATATTCTCTTGTCATGCCCCTTTTTTATAATATATCTAGATTTACTCTAGCTGTATTTAGAGTTTCCCAATTTGATTTTGATAATAAACTAGATGTAGATAATATGTATCTTGAAGAAGAACACACACACAAAAATGTCTAGTCCTAGGTATCAGATGAAGAATTAAGAATAATCCTTTCTTTAAAATAATGGGGAGAGGTCTGGATGTGAAGATGTAGAGAACAAAGTTTTTCAGACGAATAAAGAAAGTAAACAACTCGATGGCACCATTATCTTGGATGGTTTCAACTACAAAACAAGTCTTGATATTGCAGTTAACAATATAAATAGTGAACAGAAAGAAACAATATCGGTATAAGAAATTTCCCAATTTTATCCTTTCCCACAAGCTGTTTCTCGACGCTGGAAAAATCTTGCACTCGTAAAGTTATCTTTTCATTTTTTTCTTTTTTCCATAAAATTTTACACACGTGGGCAATGCAAATTCAATCTAATGGATAACTTATTCCATCAGGCATAAGGACAGGATACAGGAAGGATCACATGACTGTTTATAATATATGGAATTCTGTAAATTTATGGAATATTCTCATTACTGTTACCAACTGTTACAAAATAAATTGGCTTCTTTTGTTGTATGAAAGGCATGGGAAAGAAAGAAAAGAGATTAAGCCTATATTTAGTTAAACATAATACATATAAATTCGAATTGTTAATTTTTAAACTCTTAATTAATTCTGATGTTCTTTTCTTTCTTTTTATTCATGATCCCTTTCTATGGTGAAACAAAAATCTTGACACAAAGGCAAAAATTTTTAGTCCTTCATATTTCAGGATTCTATCCTCAAAATTTCAATATCCAGTTAATCTGTCTTCCCTCAAACATAGCTTTGCAGCCTCCAGCATGTTCTTTTCTTGTACCAGCAACGTCTGTAACTTTCGCTCCTCCTCTTCCATCTTGCATAAAATAACAAAATGGCTGCCTTTTCGGCGCGCTCTGCCCCTAATCTGGACCAAAGCACGAACACTCGTTGGAGGGTTCATACAAACAACAAGCTGCAGGGTTTGAAAGTCCAGCCCTTCCTCCATGATGGATGTGGCGACTACTATGTGAAATCTGGTAAGTCATAAAAGAAAAAAGGACAAAATAAAAATATAATATATAATACAATTATTCATATAAACACACAAAACATATTGTTTATGGGAACTCTGTTATAGTCCAGTTGTCTGGGAACATGCATTTATAGTGTTATATTTGATAAGAAGGGTTCTTTGAAGGCCTAGATAACAGATACACACAGAAATGTTGGAAAACTTCAATAGATCGGGACTCACCTATGTAAATATATATATTCACACAAAAATGTTCCAGTGTATGGCATCGAAAACAGGAAAATTTTAAATATATATATCTAGATGTCTGTAGGAACAAGAAGAAAATGGGATGGTTCATAGCCATTTTGTTAGGCTAAAGTTTTAATCACTTTTAATAATGCCAATGTATGTCATTACTAAACTCTTTGTACAGGCAAAAAAAACCATAGGCATTATAATGGCTTGTCATAGAGGAGGCGACCACATTAAGATACAATATAACATAGAGCATTTTTACCAAGAAAAAAAATCCAAAAAAAGTTTTTAAACTTCACTTTAATTAAAAAAAACCCATTATATAGTAGGTCTGTATATACAGAGTATACGGATAGCCCTAGTGATTGACATCCAATGAAATATCTTACTTTGGCAAAAATTTTAGGTCTTTTGATTTCCTATTCTAGTGTCTATTGGTGTTACCGTAACAAAAGAGCAATGTATTGTAGAACACACATATAAAAAATATGGGGGTGGAAAAATTTTGTTCGGAGATGTAGGAAGTGTTTTGGTCATTATATCAACAAAAATATCTACTCCTATAGATTAAGTCTTAGCGTTCCAGAAAGGAGCAACAATTTTGTAGTCTTCATTGTCCCATATGGTGAAAGTTGACTTGGACAGCTGACTATGGAAAAATGTGATTCGATTATAAAAACAAAGGAATGGCAATCTGAGAAGATGAGCTGAAAAATATTTTACTTAATGATATACACCCTCTGAAATACATGACTATTAAAAGTGCAGCTTCAAAAGAATTTCAAGAATGAAAATCCATATTCTGAAGAAAAAAAATCAGTCTTCACAAATATCATTCCTACAATTGTAAGGTATGCTAGTTTCTAAATCAAAATGTATATATCTACCTAAAATAATTAGACCTTGCAACAATTACTATGAAAAACTACTTTTAAAAAAAATATACAAAAATCTACAACCCACACACTCAACCTTTTCCAATTTTAAAATACTTTTTTTTTCTGCCCGCTTTAAGCATATTCTTTACCATCAACATTATAATTAACCAAGTTATAAGTTGTCCTCAAGTGTGTGATACATAGATCAAAGGAAGGAGAAGATGATGGTCGCAAGGAAGGTTTTGAAGATGATTTGGAGATGTGTGTGACATGCATTTGAGGCAAAGCACGGAAAAGATGTCTAAAATCTTAAGAAAGCAATGACTGTATTAAGGTTAGTATATTCTAATCTAGATTCTGATTACATCAATCCCACAAGCAAGTTTTTAAATCCAAGTTTCCTTGATCTCATGAAAAAAAAGTCCAGTGTAATTTTTTTAAAAATCAGAGCCATAAAATCACTTCTTTCTCTTATCCATACAGCCAGGTCACATAAAAAGAAAAAAAAAGAGATTAATCTAAGCTCTTTCTCAAGGCAAACATTAATGAAATTTCATCTTTTTAAAATCCCATCCCATCTAAATTAAAAAAAAAAAATTGTCTACATCACATTCACATACATTTTGGTATTGTTATCAGAGTAACATTTTTTTTTATTTGAATAATGTTGATCCTTCTCTCAATTCAGTGTTAAATTTTGTTAAGTAAACTTTTAAAAATTAGTTATGGCTCTTCAACTAACCTTTGACAGTATTAGTTCTAGCATGGTCTGCCTTTCAACATTTACAGTCTCCATTTATGTATGAATATGCATTAAGAGAATCCTTATATATTAATACATTTTGGCCTAGATCCAATCTTGATTTCTGCATTACCTATTAACATAGGTCAAAGGTCAGAAGAAAAAGGCACATGTGATTGGTTAAATTTAAGCATCTGAATTTCTACAATGAACATAATTAGCAAATCAAAGGGAAAGAGGGGGTGGGAAGGGGGAGGGAAGGGGGAGGGAAGAGAGAGAGAGAGAGAGAGAGAGAGAGAGAGAGAGAGAGAGAGAGAGAGAGAGAGAGAGAGAGAGAGAGAGAGAGAGAGAGAGAGAGAGAGACAGAGAGACAGACAGAGAGACAGACAGAGAGAGAGAGAGGGAGAGAGAGAAACTTTTCAGATTATTGGAGAATCTTTTCTCTGGATGTATTGCAGCCAATGATTAATTAAAACAAAAAAAGAATTAATAATTAAGTTAAACATTTAAAACACCTGATAGATTTGCAAGCTTTACAAAACTTGAGACAGAACAGAAATCTCACATGTAAAGGAAGTGAAATAAGGGGTTTTAACATGAAAAAAATAAGACAAGTACACACACACAAACCCAAAAGATTAAAATAAGAATAATCCATAAAAAAAAGTGAAGATGCATGACCAAGAAAAGAAGAATAACATGGAAATTAAACAAAAAAGAAAGAAAAAGAAATCCCATAAATTCTTATTTTTTATAACTTTATCTGTTGCACATTTTAACAAAGAGCAGCAACACAGGAAAAAGTATCACAGTAATTATTTCCAAGCTTTTTGAAATTGTTCAGAAGCCCAGACTTTTTGACTGATAATGATGAGATATCGCCAGTTTTTATATTATTTGTAAAAGAGTTAATTCTTTCTCAACTTGTTCACCGATATCTTGAAATACTCCAGATAATTTGTGATCTGGATTTTCTTTTCTTCAAGATCTTTTTTTTATTTTTCAAGTCTTTTGCTTATACTCTATATGTCGCTGTAATTACTTTCAACTGCAGAAAACCTTCCTTTGAGACAAAAATATAATGTGGCCAACAAAATTTTTTTTGTCTGAAATGTGAAGCCAATCGTTATGTGCTACAATGAACATGGGTTCACAAGTGATTGTTCACTACCTGTTACCTTCAAAGAGATGAGATTTAATCACATCTCCAAGTGGCTTGAATCTGAAATTTAATCATGCCTGATCCATACAGCAGATAATGGGAGAACTCAGTCATGTTGTTATTACATATAAAGTAGAAGATAAATAAGAATGTAAACAAGAAAAGCAATCATCATTTCTTCTTTTTCATTCATTCATTTAATTTGACATCTTAGAATTTTTACTATCAAATCCCATTTTTGGCTACCACAGGAGCTGCATAAAAATATAAAAAGGTTGGAATCAAATTTTTATTAGTGAGTTTTACCAATATACATGTAAAAGTCACACACACTATCAAGAAAGAAACATGCACAAGTTCTAATAATAACACTTTATTCTTCTCGATACTTTCAAAACAAAAACCTGAGTAGAAGACTAAAAAAAAATCCTCTGCATCATTTAAAACACGTAAACATTTTAACTTTGCAGTTGAATTTATTTTTTCAGCACTCTTACATTTCAACTTTTAATAAAAGTACAAACAGGACCCGCATTATCTAGCTGTAATTTGTTTCAAATATTTATATTCTGATCTTACCTTTGCTGATTATCCAGCACTTTCTTCTGTTTCTTGACAGCCATGCCACCATCCTGAGCATTCTTCCCATGACCCACAAGGTGGGTAACTTGCAGCTCTTTTTCCTTGACAAAATTAGTCTCCCTCAGCATTTGAGCTAGTTGCCTTGCTTCCTGCCTCTTCTGAGTTAACACTAATGCTTTACAAGTATTCTCAGACCACTTGGTGTAGGCTGGGTTACTCAAAGTCTGGGAACAAAAGGGAATCAGCACTGATTTGCCAATGTCCATACTAAGATGTTTGTGGGTTTTTTTTTAGCTTCAACTTTTTCTGACAAAGCCTCTCCTGCTTAATTTTGAGCATTGCATTTATTGTTCTCTGAGTATGATCTGTTTTGCATCAAATTGTGTAAGTGCGAGGAAAAAAACACTATATGCCAACCCATAGAATATTACATGCTGTAGTGCTTTTATAAGGTCCACATTTAACTTTGGTTGAAGAAATTCATGTTTGCAATTGGCAAAAGAATATTGATCGTCTGCAATCTGAAGGTTTAAAAAAAGAAACATGCACAATAGCTTATTAATCAAGCATAAAGCTGGGCTTTCTAACAAAATGTTAGCATTTAAAAGATGCATTAACAGTGCATGATATTTGACCTTGCTGCACATTGAATACTGTGCATTATGTACTGATGAACTCAAAGAAAACGGAAAGAACAAAGGATGATTCTCAATCATTCATGCAGACAAGAATGGCATTATCCAAAAGGATCTAGAGCAAGTTAGTGGACTCTGAATAACCCCTAACTTTCACCCACCTACCCCATGACAGTAAGGACTTTAGGTACGAAAATTCCCATTGGAATTGACCCAATCAAGCTTAAAAAACAGATAGCATTATCTCTGGTGTAAATCCTGTCAACACAAGCTTGGCTTCAGCAGAGGGCTCTGGAAAGCCTTAGCTTAGTGCCTATAGATATGGTGACAACCAAAAGCGTCCACTCTACTTAGTATGCAATGGTGCCAATTTTTTGGCACAGGCAAAACAAAAAACATCCCACTTGCCTTTTTACTACACTGAGTCAGTGAACCATTCGACAGTGTGCAAAAGTGAATCTCTCTCCTCTGAAAGTCTAAGAAAATTAATTCATTTGAGAAATTTTGCCCAAGCACTACTTGTTCATGTTACATAGTGATCACTAGGGTGGGAATGGGCTGGAGGAAATTAAAAAATTGCCAAAGTGGTGAGAGAATGAGAGTGAAGATAATTTATATTAAAATTCAAACTTGATACTAGATCCATTTATTTCCGAAACAAACCTTCAGAAATGTCACATAGAAGTGTAAGATAATCTAAGTTGTGTAATCTACACAATGTTGTAAAATAAGATATGTCCTAAAGCATTCAAACACTACAGATATATAGTTCTTTAATTTTGAAATTTCATAGCTGTATATGTAACGGGAAGAGTTTTACTCTGTACTCTTTCTTAGGATTGTATGTTATCGATATGAACAGGTGTCAAGGGAACTAACATACTTCAGGGTGTAATCCATATGTGCTTCTTGAGAGCGAGAAAACCTTAAGCTATGCATGTTATCAGTTAGAGTAGCTGAGATTGCTCTGGGCAAAAGAAACAGCATTGTAGTTAGACATGCACTTTTTGAGTCGAGGTGTATAGGTAGGCTCATCGGCCTCTGTCCTAAAGGTTGTTTGAGACAGCTTTGTGATTATAGAGCTAACCTCTGTGGTGGTTTTGGTAATGATACTGTCACATCTCAGGTGCTATCATTTGCCTAGTAACAGAGGATAAATGTCTTAGAACTTTCTGAAAATGATAGGTTTACAATGTAAGAGACTCTCCGACAGAGTCATCATCGATGTTTAATCTTAAACTTGTTAAACGACTTTGATTCTATGTTACCTGTAAAGTTTACACTACATGCATTCTTAGGCTGAACGCACACCAGGGCTGTGATATAACCGACAGCCAATAACAGCCAGTCATCACTTGAATTCTGGTATGCACACCCAACCTACATGGTCAGCCGACACTTGTGATGTTGTAGACCTGAATGTGGTCCAACCCAAAATTGTCTGAAAATTTCCGGAAGTGCGGTGCGCACAGAATTAAAGATAATTTTAAGGGTTACTTAAACCCTCTATCAACTGCCGGACAAATATTGGTCTCGGCGCGATTGTCGGATTTCCGAAAATTGTCGGAAGACATTCAGGTCTAGATGTTGGGATCAAAGGTCACGGTTGATCATCTCTAGCACCTGACTGCTCACCTCGTGAACACTTGACTGATAGTTGATGAATACTACGAGTTATGTGCCCGACCAAATTCACTAGTTTTTCAATAACAAAGCTCAGATTCATAGTTATTTTTTAATTTAAAACAAGTCTTAGTAACAGCTAAGGGAAAATATAATAATTTTTTTTTTAATTCCTGGCCTGGCATTTTTTTTAGAAATTTGAGAATAAAGTTCTGAATAGAGGAGCGATACAAGATGGCACCTGGACCAATATAGGCCAAGTTTTAATGGCAGGGTTGTTATACACACGATGTGTAACATATAGCACAGACCTTGCTGGCTTGTGGGTTTGACCCAAATCTGCTATTGCAAATGGAAGTAGACTATCCTAATAAATGATGACTGGCTGTTATTGGCTGCCTGTTAAATGACAGCACTGGTGTGCGTTCAGCCTTAGAGAACAGCTGAAAACAGTCTTTTAAATCTTCCTTGAATCCTCATAACAAATTTGGCAAAAAATTTTGATAAACTAATCACAATAAAAATATAAAAAAATTGCAAGAGCATTTTTTTAACTTAAATCCATAATTTTTTATGGCAGATCAAAATTCAGGAAACTTAATCAAAGTATACTGAGTGATTTTGGAGGAGATAGCGGAGAAAGAAAGTTGCCTTTTATGATATAGATGTCCAGTAGTCTTTGAAGCTATTCATCTAATTCGAGAGGCCAAAATGTGCATACTGATGAAAAAGTTCTAGTCAAACATTTGCACCTCTGAGCCCAATCCTTTGACACTGACACTTTGAGTGTTGAGATTTGAACGGCCATCACTGGACGTGTGTATGAGAGCTACTGACTGAGTTTTTCTTACTTGTATTTTTTCATGTTTTTTTTTTCTGACAGGTTTTATTTCTCTTTCTGAGTTGTCTTTTAGTGATTTCATTTTTGACTGTAATAAATGACAGCTTTAAAACTTACATCAGTAAAGTTTTCATTTCCTACATGCTTACCTGACCTATTTTACAATTGCCCACACTACTCATTTGTCTGTCAGACTTCGTAGTTTAGTTGTAATTTAATAAGCTCACCAATAAAATTAAAAAAAAAAATGACCTATTTTACACTTACACACACAAGCAAACTAAATATTACACAATTTATCACACCGAAATTGTGTAGTGGAAAACTCACAGCAATTTAATGAGAGGATTGATTGAGAAAGGAAAAGACAAAAAGCCAACATTTGGCAATAAATTGTAGATAACAACTGGCCTTATTGACAGGAGTGTCTCATTAAGCAAACATTCAGATATTGAGAACTTTATGATCAATAACTGACATTTCTATAATGGATAAGCCCATAAGCAAAAGAGCTTATTTTTTTATATGATACCTGTTGGTTACTTAGAGGTACTGAGAGGTTTCCCCTCTGGGAAAACACACTTTCCTTATCCATATAGGCAGATTGATAATTTCTCACTTCAAGAGCAAATCTTAATTTTTAAATGCAAATCCTCTTTATTTTGAAATTTGCCTGACTGGAAGCAATTTGTGGTAATTATTCAATATTAAATCTTTTGTCAATGAATTTGATATTCTAGCGATTGCATACTTGTCAATTTGAAGTTCACATTAGATGTAATCTGAGAAGACAAAAAAGTATTTTTAACTTTTACCTCAGTAAGTTTTGTATACATTGTCATGTCTTCACTCCCATATGCTGCAAAGTGTTCCACTTTACTGTACATCTCCTTGCATGGCAAAGAATATTTCTCAAACAACTGAGGACAGAATAAAACAATGAAAAAGTCATCTGAACAAGATGATATGGGCATTTTAGATGAATAAAAATTTCTAATGAGCTACATTGCTTCCAGAGTAGCATTTTTCTAATAAAATATTTAAATGCAATCTATCTTGATGGTTGGTCTTTTAAGAGAGTTGTAAGAACATTAATATTGTAAAAGCCAAAATTATTTTTTCATAAAACAAACTGTGAATAAGTGTGTCTAATTATTTTGCATAAAATTTGACAAATAAGGCACGTTAACAATTTCTACATTCACATTCGTTTGAGATTTGCAAATATACAAATCATCAGAAAAAGCTAGTTTAAGGTGTTATTTATGTAATGCATTGTGCTGTAATTTGGTCTATGGATTTAACTCACTTCCTCATCCCGTGTAGATGTGTACTTTTCAGGCAACGGATCGACTTAAATCTATGTTGTTCATGTTTTATCCAGTTGTGTAATGTTTGTATTTGAAGCCTGAGAACTTAGGTCTTGTTTGCTGAACACAATTTACACTGAGAAAAGTGGCCTTGTACTTGTGTGGTCTAGATTCTTCTCGAATCTCCCACTTTGTCTTAGCATAATGATAATTTAATTACTCTTTAACCTTCTGTTGATTGGATGCTTTATATATATATATATATGACATATTACGCATGGCACTATTGATAATTTCCTATGTCACTACCTTTGTTCTAATTGGTTGCTATTTTATTGCCCATTACACATCATGCCGTACCAAAAACATTCTCGCCTGAATTATGTGATTCATTTTCTAGGTGACTCAATGACGTTTAGTGTAAATAAGAGTCAAGATTGTGTCTAGTTATTCAACTTCAAGTGAGCAGTTAGTCAACATCTAGTCATCAGTCAACCTATTGTTTATGAGTCAATCTTCTGTTTTATGAAAATCAACCTCGAGTTGAGAAAACAGCATTGAATTTTACTGTTCAGATTAAATTAACAAGTGGGCTTCAGCCTTATTTTCTACAGATGAGTCGTGTGATTGGCTGTGTACATTTCATACTCCTATACAAAAGAAGCCAAAGAAATTATCAAATTTGTTACAATTGATATCAAATTCAAATATATGTCAACTATATAACAGTACTGAGATTTTTTCTCAAAAATCTTGCAACAAGGCTCAATATACTCAAGGGGGAAATGTTAATTTGAAAAATGAAAAAAGCTTGAAAGTAAGCTTCCCCCTTTTTTTTTACAATTTCAGAATATTAAAGTAATTTTGTTTTAATTAAAGACAATTATGAGAATTTCTTTTATCATCCACCATTGAGAAGAAAAATATCAACACATTTGAATATGCAAGTTGAAAATCATGGCTCAATTATACTGAGCACAAGACATTTTCTGAATGACCTGTTGACATCCATCCTCACAAATTTTTTTGTGCAAACTAGAGGCTTCGAAGAGCAGTACACAAGACATTGTTAGTCTCTTAAAAGTCAGAAACCTACCTCAACTTTATCTGAAGGCTGTAACTCTTTCAGTAGAGTATCTGCTACAAACTTAGAGTTTGAGCCAATGTCACTAACAATGAGCAACAAAGCTGTCAAGTGCATCTTGAGATGGTCAAACAGAAGTTTTTGTTCAGCCGACTCTTCAACATGTTGTGGGCACTTAATCATAAAGATGCAGTTGGTGATCTCTATTAATGGCTCCATATCTCTCATCAGCCTTTCTGCTGTGGCCTTTATATCCTAGGAAGATAAACAAAAATGAACATCTCTTCCAATCCCTAGCTTTCCATACACTGATAAGACATGGTATAATAAAACATCAACAAGGCACATCTTAAACATGAAGCAGTAATAAGCAGACTCCATATCAGCTACACATGGTCTACAGTCCATTATCTGACAAGATGAAAACCAACCTTTACCCTCACAAACATGTTTAGATAGAATACCTAGATTTTTTTCCATATAATTATTTATATTATAAATTATTTTTGCAAGATAAACTTGTCCTCATCATTCCAGCACCTAAAGGATTCTAAGTTTCTTTAGGAAAATGGAATCTGGGATTCTTCAGTAAAAATCTTACCTGAGGGTAACCAATTTTTTAAATAATATTTTTGACCCAATCTGACTGGGGCCTTAAGTTTACAGAAGTCTGTTCACTTGTTGACCAACATAGATTAAAAAAAAAAAAACGTCTTCTAACATAATTTTTTTTCTAACATATTTTCATTTTCCTCTAATGATTTTGACCGGTGTCAAAAACAGCTCTAAGATGCTTAAGCTAAATGCACAAGATTTTGAATCGAAAATTTAATAAAGAGAAAGCAAGCTTTTAGTATTGTTAATATCTTCTGTTTCAGTAAAAAAAAAATGAAAAAAAAAATGCTTTGAAAAAAAGTACTTTTGCTCTGAAGTTTGAGCAGTAATGATCTCAAATTTAAGCAAAATATTGTCTTCTTTTCCGAATCAATACAATCAGATATCTAAGCCATGGCACTTACTCTTTGAAACTAAATATGCAAACATATTGGTTTTAAAGAATTTTGTTTTGAGTAATAACCACTGCTATACTACAGTTACTCATCTATTTATGTAAACACTCATCTTTGCCTGTCCATTGACAATGACATAAATTTCTTGAAAAATCCTTTTTTTTTTTGAATATATAGAAGTGCGGAGCAGACAATGTACAAAAACACTGAAGAAATCACTGGAAAGAAAACATCTCATCCACAGGATGTCTTGAGTCAAAAAGGGTACCTGCACAGATGGGCAGAGTACATGAGTGAACTTTTCCAATACCCCAGAAAGATTACAATGCAATGAAGTGCAATTTTGCTGGTCCACCTACCATGAAAGATGAGATCTGGGCAGCAATAAGAAAGATGAAATTAGGCAAAGGAACAGGTCCAAACAATATATCAGTGGAACTTTAGAAGCACTTGAAGACTATGAAACTGATAAGATTACGTTACTCACCGAAATCTGTGACCCAAGTAGATTCCACCAGACATCTCTAAATCTATATTTACTGCGCTTACAAAGAAACCAGGGCCAACAGAGTGTGAATTGCATAGACCGATCAGTCTTATGAGTCATATCACCAAAATATTTTTAAGAATCATCATGATGTGAGTCAGAAATAAAATCAAACTAGAAATAGCACATGAGCAGTGTGGCTTTGTGGAGGGAAAAAGTACAACAAATGCAATCTACACCTTTCAAATCATAATTGCGAGCTCTGGAAGTACAAAAAGATGTATATCTGTGCTTCAGTGACTACACCAAGGCATTTGACAGTGTACAACATGATGGGATAATCACACAACTAAGACAGTTGAAGATAGATGGAAAAGACCTGTGATTGATCAAAAACATGTACTGGGAACAAACAGCAGCAACACGAGTTTATGGGGAAATCAGCTCATTTAAAAAAATAAAACATGGTGTCAGTCAAGGCTGTGTACTTTCTCCAGACCTTTCCTTTCTCTACAGTGAAATATGTATGCAAAACCTAGAAGGTTATCCAGGAATTAAAGTAGAAGGGCACAATGTGAACAACTTGAGATACGCTGATGACACTGTATTAATTGCAGAAAATAAAGATGACTTGCAACAACTATTAGACATTGTTGAAGAAGAAATCAGTAAGAAAGGAACGAAATTGAATAGCAAAAATCCAGAATTAATGGTCCTCAGTCGAAACAATGAGAGTCCAGAGATCAACATCTTTATCAATGGGAATAAACTCAAGCAAAGGCATCAATTCAAATACTTGGGTACTTTAATATCAAGTAATGGATGCAACAAGAATGAAATTGCATCAAGAATAACGCAAGCAAAAAAGTTGTCAGAATGAATAAATAAATAACCACATTTCGATTCAGACAAAAAGAAGAGCCCTGGAGTGCTATGTTGAACCATTTTGATGTATGGATGAGAGGCCTGGACAATTTCAAAACAGGTACAAAAGAAACTGTAGGCAACAGAAATGTGGTTCTTTCCGAGAATGCTAAAAATCTCATGGACTGCAAAGAAATCAAACGAAAGTGTTATGAGAAGCCAAGACAACAAGATCACTCATAAACAGAATACATAAACACCAAACTTTTTTTTTTTTACCATGTGATGAGAGAAGAGAAACGAGAACATTTTGTGATAGTGGGAATGATCGAGGGAAAAGGGTGTGAAAAGATGTTGGATGGACTAGCAAAGTGGCTGAAAGTAGGAAGAGTGACAGAAGCACTGCAAGCAACGAGGGATTGAGATGCGAAGAAGGTCATAATTGCATCACTAGAGAGCACTGCACCCGGTTGATTGATTGGTATCATATCAGTCCTCTACTGCATACAGCTCCACTTGTTAGGTAATTTGCTTACACTAGCAATAAGAATTATCACGAGTTCTTAATCTGTCAAATTCCACATTTGAAAGACAAATTTATTTTTTCTCCAAGTAATTTTTTTGCAATTTGCTATACACTATACATATGTGTGTGTGTGAATATATTATATATATATATATATATATATGTCAATCACACATACAAAAAAAAAGCTGATGATATGCATCTTAAAAGTTTTTTTTTTCTTTTTTAAATAATGTCATGCTTACAGCTGCAAAATTATTTTTCTATCTGCATTTTATTTTGTCCACATAATTCAAAACAAACCAAAGTTTCAGATGGGGACTGCAATGAAAAACAGATGTCTCAATGATGTCAATCTATATGATCATAACATCACTCAATATTCTTTCGATTAAAAAAAAAATATGATGACTAACAAAAAAAAGCAGCAATTAATTCTTTTCCTAAACAAACCAAAATTCAAATATTGTCAAAAAGTCAGGGGAAAACACACATAAAAAATAGTTAAAGGAAAATGATCCATCTCAATATCAATGTTATAAGAGCAATCACAACTTCTCTAAGCTCTATTTCTTCTGACTGTATTTTGCCTATATTTATGTTAACTTTTCTAGGCATGTTTTATTTCCTTGAATAAAAATTTACACTCATCAAAGAAAAAGCTTTAAGATGCAATTTATTCATAATTATGGAAGTTGCAAAAATGTCTTTTACCAGTTTTACAATAGACAATATAAAGATACAAAATAACAAACTTTATCAGACAGAGATGTTCACAAACTAACATTAAGCATAATTATGTTAATTTGATTAAGTCCTATATTTCAACGCAAGGCCTAAAAACCATAGTTTCCACTGTGCAAATTATTGACAGTTTATTGACAGTTTTATAATAACTTGACATTTCATTAGAACTGCTCACCTCCTCTGTACCCTCTACAGCAGATGCAAAATATGAGTAAGGTACGGCTTTGTAGTCCTTTAAATCTGGGCATAGGTGTGCCAATCGAACATAGCACATCAACGAATACTCCAGCAGCTGGAGTGTAAATTCAATCTCATTGGTGGACATAGGTACACAAATGGGGATCACTTTGGCATTGGACTGGTAATTATCCAGCTCCTCCACATTATCCTCTACCATGGCAATATGTGCTCCACCTATATGTATAAAGAATAAAAAGCAGCCATCGGTCAAAGTCAAGATATGAAATCTTTCTGTTCACATTGTAATTTCCAGTTCCAATTTGATAGTTTTCAAAGAATTATAATAATCTTCAAACAAACAATTAATTATTGAACTGCCACAGATTATTTTATGGCAGAGTGAGGAAAGCAGGACTAACAAATTTATACTTTTCAGAACCTTTGATGTTATTACTTTCCCTGTTCCAATAGCTTCTTTTTTAAATCAGCTAGAAATAACTCAACCCCATCAAAATATACAAAGACTAAACATACTAATTTGCACAGGCATCTCCTTTCTAAATAACAAAATAAACTTTACATGCTCAATAATAATATAATGCAATGCTTAAGTTCATGCTCACCTAAATTAGCAAGCAGGTTTTTCAACATATTGTGGGTATATGCAACTGTATCTTTACTGGCAGGAGAAGCTGAAAGACCTAACACTTTTGGAAGCTGTCGATTTTGGTCATGTTCTCTAGGACTGCTTCCAATGTCTTAAAAAAAAAAAAGGCCTCATGAATTATGTGATACAAAAACAAATTGATACATAGAAACAATTCATGTGGAAATATGTGAAGGCAAAAGAAATACAGCTTACCGAGTTAGATTAAAAGCATACAATTTTTAGTATTTAACTGGATACTAAAAGATAACAAATAAAAGGTAATGCTTTAATAAAAAGAGTTAAAAAGTAATGCTCACATCAAGTTTTGAGAAATATTTGTTGCGTTTTCTTGGGTATATGTTAAAATTATGACAACTTAAATATTGAAAAGGTATGAAACGCATCTTACGAATACTTTTACCTACAGTTGGCATGGATTCTATTCCATTTATGATTATGATTGATTGGATACCTTAAATTTAATTTGTTTTTAAATAGTTTGATTAATCAAAACTTTACTACATCTTCCAAAAATACAATGTGCTTTGAGACTTGAGCATAAAATTAAGCCTAAAAACTACAAAAAGGAACAAACCATAGGCGTCAAATTTATGTGTTTTATATAAAAGACTGTCTATAGAAATCTAGATTTGGCAAAGGCATTGTTTCTCAGCCATATCTCAAACTCCAGTAGGAATAATTTTCTGAGACTTTTGTCTTTAAAATCTCTTGTCCAAAGGACATAATATGAGACAAGAAACACAGCATTTTTAAATCTCTTTCTTTTTCTGACAGCATGAAATAAGAGGAACAACTAAGAATCATTTTCTTTAAAATTTGAAGTCTGCAACATCCGATAATGATCAGAGAACAAAAAAAACATACATAAACAAAAACAAAACAAAAAACAACAAAACACAAGGTTGCTCTAAGAAAGTGAAGCTTGAATTAGTTTTATAGAGGTGTTCCTTCATAAAAGAGTAGGGGTTGAAAATACAAGGACAATGAATTAAGCAATAGCAACAATTCTGAGGCTAAATATAAGGTTTTTTTTATTTTTACGGTTGATGCTTAATAACACATTTAAATGCCCTAAAAGTACCTGTCATGGGACTTTGCTGGTGTTTTTGGTTATGGTTGTCTGCAAACAGTTTGAGATAAGGATGACTCTTATGGCAGTGATGCACTTCGTCCAAAACCACAAGAGAAAAGTCGTCCCAGCAAATCCAGTCACGATTCAGCATATTAATGCAAAAATCTGAAGTAATTTGTAAATGTATGAAATCAGTTGAAATATTAAAATTCAAAGAAAGAAGTTGACAATTATTTCGGCAATTTCACTCTCTTAATTTCAAATATGTCACACCACTGGCTTTATGGTCACAGCTTCCAACTTGAGAATCGATGGTCCTAAATTAAAACGTAAAGACAAGAAATTGTATCTTTGGGAAGAACGCTTTTTTTTTTCCTAAAAAATTTTCACTCCATCATCATGCAAATGTGTGATACATAAAGTTAACCATTTTGTCCAGGGCATGATTGAAATTTATCTATCTCTTTCACATTACTTAAACCCGGGCCTTCAGGCATCTAAAGAATATTTTCTGAATTTTTATATAGCTGGTAGTCTGAAATGTTTTGCAATTACTACCTGATTATTGTGCTGTGGAAACAATAGTTAAAACAAGAGGTTGAAAAATTTAACTTGCACCCATAATTATTATTTAAAAAAAAAAAAGGAACCGCAAAAAGCAAGGCTTGATTTTTCAGTCTTCCAAAAAAATAAAAAAAGCAATTGGCTAAAAAAAAGAGGGCTTTCTTAGTAACTCTTTAAGCCAAGGTAGTTGGAATCTCACCTGCAGTTGTGATAATGATGTCATGTTTCCAGATAGGAATTCCTGTTTTGGAAAACAAGCCACCGCATATGACCATCACAAGTAGCTCTCTTTCAGTAAAACAATCATCCTTATTTAGATCAGGTCTGTAGGACAAACAATATGCCAATAACACTAGAAAAAAACAAACAAAAAGTCAAGTTTGAATATGTAAAGATAACTCTTTAAATACCAGGTGATGAACTCTGAGTTTTAGGGCCAGAACCAGACAAAGATCTTTCACTTATCCTTTGTGGTTCCTTTTTAGATTTTAAGTAATTTGAATTATCTGAAGATCTTGAAAAACTCTTGAAATAAACCTTAAAAGAGCATTGCCATGGTAACATGTATGGCCCAGTGTTGCCAGTTTTTAGGTCATCCTTTGTCCACATGGAAAGCCAGTGCAGTCTCTTACAAAGATGAAGCACATTCATACAAAGATTTTCTGAGGAAACTTTTTTTGTTTTGTTTTGTGGAGAGCCGAAAGGAGAAATACGATATTTGGGTTTGAAGAGACTAAAATTCATTAGAGCAGAGCAGTCACTACTAAATGACGATGAGCTTAGTTCAAATTCTTACTTCTTAAATACATGGCCTGAATCAGATTTTGCAAATAAGAAAGAAATTGACAAACCCTCGTAAAAAGAAAAAAGATGTTTAGTCAATTTTTTTCACCTTGGTTGAAAAAGTTATACTTTTTCTTTTCACAATCTACCATGTTAATTCAATAGACACAGAACTATTATAACTATCATTTAGAGATCTAGCATCAATTTTTCTTGAACATTCCACTTTTTCACAGACTTGGAACATCTTAAACTTGATGAATTATGTAATTAAAATGGTTGCAAAGGGCTAGATCAAAGAGTTGGCTGTAATTTGCTGCATAAAAATGATATTTTAAATTAAATTGTACAAGTTCTTGCAGAAGAGACTATAACATCAAGTATAAAAATACAGGTTCCTGAACTGATCCCTGAGGGACATCAAATCTGAGGAAATGATCAGATTTTATATTCCCCCAGTAATAACTGTTGCTTGGAGCTTATTTATAGGATATAAATTCAAACTTATTCAAGAGCTCAACCAGTGACACTAAAATTATCTTTGTACATATGTTTAATGAAAGTAGAAATGGAGGATCTGTTTTTACGGCTATAAGCGAATAATTTGAAAAACAAAGCTAAAGTCAATGTCAATTGAAGAATTTACTGCTTTGAAAGTTACGTGATCAAACTCAGATCCAATTTTATTTGTAATCAAGATTCAAGCAAGCTTCTGTAAGTGATAGAATGCACATTTGTACTTGCAGGAGAAACTGATAGGTGTAAGATTTTCAACCGACATGTATCGGTTATATGTAAGAAGTCAACACTTTTTTCAACAACTAGAGGTCATTAATATCATCTCTTTTGCTTTTATGTGATTGGGCATTTATGCATCCAATTCTTGGTTGATAGTGTGAGGAAAACAGTTTTTACAATTATTATTATTAACATTGCCCTTGCTTTTTCTTAATTCTAAGGTGTTTTAATTCCAGAAGAGGCCAAAATTGTTTCTCTCTCTCTATCTCTTTCTCTCCCCCTCCGTACCCCTCTCTCTCTTCTCTCTCTCTCTCTCTCTCTCTCTCTCTCTCTCTCTCTCTCTCTCTCTCTCTCTCTCTCTCTCTCTCTCTCTCTCTGTCTCTATCTATCTATCTATCGATCTATCTATCTATCTATCTCCCATACAAATGTGTAAGTTTCACACAATGAGCTCCTCTCAATCAAATTGAACTCTGGTTACAAAATCCTAAATTATTACGATTATAATAAAAGAATGCTAAAATGCTTAAACAGTTGTCATAGTTTACTGAGGTATAAGAACTACAGCTCACCTTTTGAAGGTCTTTCCCTGAAACTGTTCACGTATGTATTTTTCCTGCTGAAGCAACAGCAAAACTTTGTCCACCAGAAAAAGGACGGGCCTAGTGTTATTTTCCTGCAGCATCAAGCCTATAGTGAGGACTGCTACCAATGTCTTTCCTGTGCCTGCAAGAGCAACAAGTGTGAATATATGAGTGACCAATCAACTTAAAACATTATTATATAATTTTGAACTAAAAATTCTATTGAAAATATATATTCAGCAACATTTCTTACATGTCAGAACCCTTTTTTTAATATTGTTGATATTAATTTTGAAACATAATCTACTATGAATCATCAATTCTTCCAATTCATGGAATTAGTTAGTTTATGTTTTAAATTTTTTAACATCCAGGAGAACAGCTATCACTTTTATTTTCATAACTTGTTGCTTTCCTCTCTGCATCGTACCTAATAAATGACTTGTATTTGTTTTGAGTTGTTGCCACAAAATAAGGTTTGGATATTTCAGCCTCAAGTTCATAGCAACAGATGAAACCATCTAAATAGGCTAGAAATTCTCCTGCTATTTTTAAAGTATTTGAATTAAAAAAAGCAGTCCAATCCCTTAATCAATACTGTTAATATCAATGCTTTAACAGTAAAGTGCATGGAAATCTTTCTGAGCATTTGAGTACTTGCCAGTTGGTAGATATATTACTGTGTCCCTGGCCATTGCTTTCTTAAGAAGTTCCATTTGATAATATCTTGGAATGTCTTTAGTCAGTTGAATGGCTTGTTCGCAGATCTTATCATCTTTCACAGAGCGGATTGCAGGAAAACACCTTTTGGGAGCTGATAAAGTGGTTACATTATACTTGTGTCGTATCCCAGCAATATGAGCCTTATAGCTTTCTTTGGTGTTCATATGCTTTTCACATACCCTACAGAAGTACTTAAAGCCCTGTTTTGTGCTTCTCTCTGCAACAAAACTGCTCTGCTTGTCTTCTGACACATGCACTCTTTCTAGACGAGAAACTAAAGCAGTTTCCTCACTCTCTGATATATTGAAGTTGGCTCTTTCCACCTCTCGGTCTACTTCTTCAGTGCTATCATTCCACTCCTCATCACTACTGCATCTCTGTTCCATTGTACTGATGTCTCTAAAAGGCAAGGCTGATGACCTGTTTGAGGTATTACGTTTTAGGCTTGGTCGGCGTGCTATACCATAAAGACCTCTCTCACCCACATTTTCAAAGCCTAAGCTTGAGTTTGTGCGAGTGCTCTGTGATCCCTTAAGATTTTGCACACTGTCTTCATTGCTTGCACCAGCTGATAATTTGTTTTCGCACTGACCTGAACTATCGTTTCTGTCTTTTAAATTTGAAGCAGAATGTACACCACCCAAAGCTGATGGATAACTGACTATTTGTTTATACGTGGCACCTAATGGTAGAGATCCTTGTCGTACTCCACTGCTAGCATACTCAGCTCGGGAGCCAATATGATATCTTTCTGTTGGGAGCAAGCTTTGAGTTTCTACTGATGTGGGTTGCACACATAGGGTTGCTTCTCTGGATTTTGTCTGTTCATTTACCACAAGAGCAAAGTTCAATTCTCTCTCGCTTGCAGAGGTTGAATTATTTGGATTGCCTGAATATAGTGAAGAGAAGAATAGTAAAGCAAGAATTGAACAATAAAAAAAAAAAGAGAGAAGAAAATAGAGATGTTTACTGCAGACTAGAAATTATGCTGTTAAAAAAAAATGCATTTCTTATTTAAGCCAATTGCTTAACAGTGACTGAGATATTGTGTGAAAAACCTTCAATTATGAATATCAAATACCAATCACTTCTAATATGATACCATTTAAGGTCCACATCCAGAAAAGAGAAGTTAAGGGGTAAATTTATAAAAATGACTTAGAATAATACTTTAGTAAACGTATCTTAAAACATGACTGATCTGGACTTCAATGGAAAATGGAAAGGGATATGCAGTAATAGCAAAATGGTTAACCATATTCACTGGCCTGTAATTTTCCTATTTTAAAGTTATCACTGAAGTTCATCCCCTCTAAAAATTGATGTCAAAATAATATCAAATACCTTCAGAGATCTGTCTAAAGACATATAGCATATACTTCTTGCTCAAGTATTGTAATTCACAGAGTGAAATTTTTAAGCTGACAAACATAATCTTTTCTGAAATCTAAAGCTTGTTTCAAAATAGTTTGTGACGATGATTCTGGTTGTTATATGTCTTTAAAGAGGATTATAAATGAGACGAAAGTGTGGTTTGAAGCTTATCCAGAAAACAGGGCACATTTTGTTTGAAAAGATTAAAAGATCCCAGTTTTCATTCCTCAACCCCCATCAATAATTAACATCTAATGCTCTCTTAACTGATGAATTCCAACCATATTTTATGAAGATAGAACATATGCCACAGCTGAGGAAGAAAATGGATTAAGAGAAGCATATAAATGTCAACTGAATGTTCTTTGCTCATCCCTTTAAATTGATCCAAAATTACACAAAGTATGTGAACTCTGCCTTAACCTGTCAATGTCCCAGCCTTGTCCAGAAAGGCCAAGCACAAAAATGAAAAAAATAAAGGAAAAAGAAAAGAATAAGAAATTCTAGCAAATCATAAATATAGTCAAATCAGGATAAACAAACACCAAATTTGGATGTAATATTAATTGCAGAAAATAAAATAAAGAAAATGCTAACCGAAAAGAATTGATCAATACTTTACTATTTCTGGGCAAGGTGCAGTCAGCCAACAAAGTAAATGGCCTCTTAAAAATGAAAAAAATAAAGGAAAAAGAAAAGAATAAGAAATTCTAGCAAATCATAAATATAGTCAAATCAGGATAAACAAACACCAAATTTGGATGTAATATTAATTGCAGAAAATAAAATAAAGAAAATGCTAACCGAAAAGAATTGATCAATACTTTACTATTTCTGGGCAAGGTGCAGTCAGCCAACAAAGTAAATGGCCTCTTTAAAAATGTCAAGGACATGCAAAAGAACCCAATTTAATAGTTCTAGCTCATCAACAATTAAGCCATGAATGAAAAAAGAACCATCAATACAATCTTGGTTGGAAAAAAGACCACAGAAAATTTACGAAAAATGTATTGTTACTTAAACTGGTGTTAGAGAGGAAGACATTGTGGGCGTTTCAAAAATTGCTTCTTTCTTAAGAAAAGAGAAATCAAACTGAGACAAAAGAGAAATAGAAGAGGAAAGTATAAAAGATACAACATTGGAAATGATGTAACAGGAAGAACATAGACTTCACAGTTTACAGCAGACAGAGATTGAGTTTGAGTCTTCTTAAACAAACGGCTACAAAAATTGAAACAGTGAAAAATTTACCTTGTATTGGACTTGAGTTTGTGACTGTGTGAGGTTTGAATGATAAGTGCTGAAGATTAGATTCCAAAACACTTCCTCTATCTTTCTTCTCTCTTTCTAGCTGATCTTGAAGGACAAATCTTCTTGACTGTTGAGTTTCTAAGTAGATAACTGGGGAAGAACAAGTTGGATCCTCATCTTGAGGTCTCTGTTCGTTTGGTGTTACAATTTCAATCCTTTCCTTAGCCATTTTACTTTCTAAAGCCTTCTTATGGCGAGGGCTCTCTTTATGGATTTCAAACTGCTCACGAGTGTTGAGAGGACACTCACATATATCACAAACATACCATATCTGTGAATCGCACATGATCATTCTACCATCCTTCAGTCGTTCTACTTCACGCCCTCCTTTTCCTAAGATTTCCACTTTATTTTTATGTCGAGCTGAAGAAAAATGTTGCTGTGCACTTTCCTGGCCAGTGAATCCTTTTTTGCAAGTCTCACAGTATAGAGGATGTTCAATACCTTGTTGAGAGAATAAGTATCTCTGACGATTGCGGCTATGGCGCTTGCCAAGACGATGTTGATTATAGTGTTGCAGTGAACTGATATCAATTTTGCAGGCCAAACAAAAACCACGGACTCCATTAAATGAGCAAGTTTCGTCTTGAAGGTCTTGTACAGGAGAAGTGATTTCTTGAGTATTTCCAGGACTAGCAGCAAGGACTGAGGGACTGGATCGTTGACCTGAATGATTATCGTCAGGATATGGGTGGGACATCACAGGAGTTGAAGTAGCAAGAGGTTGCAGCCTCACATGATGTTGTTGGGCAGACTCCCAGTGCGCTGCCTTCTTCTTGTGTTTTTGGCCATTTAAGTGCTGATCTGCAAGCTGTCTTGAGGTAATCTCAACATTACATGCATTACAAAAGCCACGACCTAATTGACTATCAAAATAATAGACTGGTCTTGGAGATATAACAGGCTCATGACACGATGTTTCATTCCAATTGTTTTTGTTTAAAGAGTTATGAAATTGGCTATTTATAAGATGTCCTTTGTTTTGACCTCGACCATTAAAATCCTCGCCATGAGATTTTTTGGACAAACCCAGTCCTGAATTTTGGTTTTGATTTTCGGCAATTCTGCTCTGCTTGCTGTTGTCAATGATACTAAAAGTCTGAGATGAAGAGTCATGAGGAGGAACTATTTGACTTACTTTTGATAAGCATCTATCTAAAACTTCCTTGTTTTTAACTTTAGCAACCTCTGCAACATCACAGCTGAGATTCCCACCAGTGATGCCAAGATTTTTTTGGCTATTAAATTCCTTATTCTCAAACTCCTCCAATGAGCAACAATGGAATTGGTGTTGAGTGTTACCGCTGGGCTGAGATTCTACGGTTGCTTTCAGGGGCACAGGCAAATGAATTTTTCCACTGTCCTGTTTTACTGTAAATGGTCTAACAATACTGGTCTCTGACACTGGTCCTTCTGAAATGGGATTTCTCAAAGGCATAAATGGGGAATCACAATTTACTGGTACCTTTAGGTCTGTCTGATCCAGCATACTATTAGATGATCCTTGCCTTTCTAAAGTTTCATGGAGATTAGAGGTTGTGTTTTTCTTCATAGCTAACTTTTTCTTATGTTTATCACTGACAAAATGCTCTTCTGCATTAGCCAAACAAGAAAAAGGAACTTCACATATTGTGCACATATAGACCCCATTTACCTTTGGCATGACTTGTGCACATAAGTAGTGAGCAGGATTTCCAGCTGTGTTGTTACTGCTCCTGTCTCCCATAATGTCTAATGAGGAGCACTTTTTCAAGTGCTTTTGACCATTGAGGTGGGATTTTGCATGTTCTAAAGATGTCAACTTAACATCACATACAAAGCAAGTACCCCTGGATCCTTCCATTACATATGCTTCCCCATTCGGACCTCTTTTTAGAGCTGCTGATTGAAATGTAAGATTTTCCAAGAACCCTTGACAAGAAGTGGTTGAAGCAACATTCCCATGAACAGGAATCAAATTTTGTAGAGCATCTCCTGTATGCGGTGATGCTAGCCCATCAGGAGCTAAGGCTTTGCTGATAGGTTGGTTCACTGAAGGAAAAGTCATTGCTTGTGGCCTGTTCAATGCAAGCTGGAGAGCAGTTACCTTTTTCCTATGTTTTTCGCCAGATAAGTGTTGTTTTGCATTTTGATCTGAGGTAAAATCAACCTGACATACAAAGCATTTACCACGCCCACCTTGAAGAATAAAAATGTTGTCATTATGTCTTTCCATGTTAGTTCTTAGATCACTTCAATTAGATTCCTGAACAGGTGCAAAGCAGTATATCAACAATGGAGAAACCATACTTTCTCCAACTCCTTTAAAAGACACTAAGGAACTAAGTTTCTTACATGGATGATGAACGAATGACATCAATTTTGTCCTGATTGAATTATTTTATGAGAAATTCAATGAATGAAAGATACTTTAAGTTCATGATGAGTATGAATCTCCAGTCACAAGAGCCAGCTATCTGTAATTTAAAAAAAAAGAAAACAAAATTAATGTCCACGTTTTGTCATGTAAAATTATATGAAAAAAAAAACATAACCAATATTCTGCCACTGAGAAAAACAAACAAATAAATATAGACATAATACCTCAATTTGAGTTTCCTCATTGCATTATAAATATTTTAAAACACAAAAGAGAGAGAGATGAGCTGATGGAAAATTGAATATATATCTAAACTGAGGGCATATCTAAACTTCATGACAGGAAACATTTTTATATATAAATATATATAAATACCATATAGAATTTACCTATCATATTATTAGCTCTTACACTAATTGCAACCTTGCTTATCATAAAAAAGTGTAAGATTTTTTCTATCTAATACATAATATAGATTAAAGTGGATTGCACAGGCTCAAATTCCTTTCATAACCATCTTGATAAGGCGTATTTAATATTTTCAACCTAAAACAGGCATTGACAGTCATAAATATCTGTTTTGGAGATAAACAGTAAGTAATACAGCACCAATAAAACCTGCTATCTGTTCTAATTATTGTAAGATTTATTGTACAGCTATCACAGAAATTGTTGATAAATGGCCAGGAATAAGTTTAACTTAATATAGTGAGGTTGTATTATTTCATTTGACAATTGTTCTCCGAGTCTTAAAGCTCTTAACTACTTGTGGTTACAAAATTTTCTATTGTTAGTTAAGAACATGTTGATAAGGTTGACAGTTGAATTTTAGATTGCTTACTCAAGTGCATTGCCAGCCATAACACCTACTTAGACTTGATAGATGTATGATGCACATATAAACCCCTTCCCATTAGTCATATAGCAGAGAAATGCTTAATTCGTAAAATAAAGTCATCTTTGGCCATTATCTTGTACAGTGTTTTTGCTTAGGTAGATTTTTTTCATTTTATATATCGAAACTCTGTGACGATTTGATGACTGTTCATCAATGCTTCAAATGCCTTGAAATATGTATAATTTTGAAGGCTTGATCTAAAAGGTAAGACAAGCACTATGGGCAGGGATCAAAATCAAATCTACATCCTTATTATATAAAGCACTCAATGCCTTGCCAAGTAAAGACCAAGTTTTCCACTAAGCCTTCCCTGTTTACAGACATCAAAACTGCATCACTGCACAATGCTAACAGCCTTAGCAAGTCAAATGAGGCATGCCGTGTTAACCACAAGATCACTGTGATCCATCATATAATCATATATTTTAAATCATACTCTGATGGTTCTCCGGTTCAAGGATTCCAGATCTATCTATAATTACTTATAATCCACAAAACTGGATGAGTTCATAATTATATTAAGGGTACTTTCTCATAGTTGGACAGTGCAGAGTGAGATGAATATAATTAAGAAAAAAATATTTATATTAGAGATGCCATGAAATGAGACATTTTACAGCAGAAATTTTTAGGGTAGACGGAATTTTTCTAAAGAAAGCTTGAAATTTTCCCTTTTCATACTGCTTTAATTTCTAATTTTCATATTGTTTCAGAAGTAAAAGCATTTTAAAGAGTAGGGTATTCAAGCCTTCTTGAGGAAAAAGTCAATTTCGCAAGTAGTCGTCTGCAACCCAAACATCTCATTTTGTGGCATCACCACACAAATGAAGAAAAGAATATTTGCTATTGGTGGTTTCCAATTAAAGAACTAAAATCTGATCAAATCTATAAATGGCAAATTAAGCTCTTCAGTTTCCCAAAAAATTCACGTAATAAAAAAAAAACAAGTTGTCTCCCTTTAATTGCACATGGTAGTCCTCTCCCTTTGCAGTATCTCCATTTCGTTACTTATAAAGTGGTAAATTTAAACATATGAAAGTTGTTTAGGCAAAGAGAAAACCACACAGTCTGAAAGAGGTATTTTTTTAAACAGCTTGATGTGCTGCTACAAAAACACGAAGTATTCGTTCATACATTCAATTCTTGTTTTATTTACTTAAGCTTTACCCTCTTTTAGTATGGGCTTGGGACCATCGTTACTTCTTAGTTACTGTCACAACTGCGAAGGCCACATTAAAATAACTAGACCTTGTTAAGCATGCTATAAATACAAAGTGACTTACTGACTGTTTTGGGTTTTCAAACAAAAAGCTAGATCTCACCCACGCATCCCTATATAGATGCATCCCCCCTTTTTCTATCAGCCACAAGGTGTTGACTTTAAGCGACATGCCAAGGCGACTAAAACCGCTGCAAAAGTGGATCTTTAGTTTTTCCTTCTTTGTTGCTTTTACCGGCGCAAAGGTGCGAGATTGACCACTGGCTGACCCCTGATGTGCGGTAACCACCCTGAGTGCCGCTGAAAAGAATTGTTTTATGGCCCTTCCAGCGCCTGAGGCAAGGGGAGATAACTGGTTTGATTAAAAGTGATGATTTTTTAAGCAATATCATCTAGTCCTTATGCGTGATCTACGATGCGGATGCTCAAATGTTTACTTCTTGTTCTTTAATTTTTCTACTCTCATTTAGTGTTTTTTTCTTTCAAATCCGTTAAGAAGTGAGAGTTTTATTAACGATTGCGCACAGTGTGTTTCATGAAGTGAAAAAAAAGTGAGTGCAAATTTTAATTCATAATATTAATAACTTAATTTTGCAACCAACAATTTTTATTTTTTTTTATTGTTTTCAATTCGTTTTTCTTTGAAGATTTTAACATCGAAAACCGTATCCTAAAATGTAAAAAAATAAAAGCGTTGTGCAGCTTTGAACTGAGGCTTTCCATATCATGGGTTGTTGTAGAAAATTTTCGCCAGTCATATGTTATGAAAAATATATGTTAGTTTCATAGGGTCTATATGTTACACATTTGAAGTAAACATAGCTATACAGTGATGGATAGTTTGTTTTTTTTTTCAGTAAGATAAACTATTTTGTCCTACCTTTTTGCTTCATGTGGGCATGAGTTAAAACCTCTCTTCATTTGTTTTTGTAGCTTAGCAGGCATACTGGAACATTCGCAAAAGAACCATACTGACAGATTGAAAATTTGTGCAGACTGTGCGGCAGAAGATGCTTGAATTTAGTGCAAATAAGACAATGAAAAAAGCCTAGCTAGAGATGCTAAGGATCAAGTTAGACTAGCTTTTCATGGCAGAACCTTTAAAGGAAATCTATGCCATGATACTTAAGCCAAAAAATCTGCAAGCAACTAACAAAGACAGCAATAGACACAGTGGTAGCAAATCCAGTTAGAATTTAAGTATAACAAGATCAACTACAGCTTCAGAGATGTACATGTAGCAGCCTCGCACTCGCAACCAGTTTCTCAACAGACATAGATAAGACATATGAAGTTATTGGATTATAAATGAGGCACTACAGAAATGCATTTCCAAACAAAATAACCCCTAAGCATCATATTTTAGAGAAACATTGTGTGAGCTGGATAAGGGCCCATAGGTTTGCTATGGGATTTAATGGGGAACAGGGAGGGAAAATGTTACATTCTATGATAGCCAAAACAGAGCACAGGGCAAGAGGTATGAGACGTGAGAGAACAAAGACAGCTAGCACTATGGAGACATCAATTTTGTAAACCACCCAAAATTTACTAAGAATAAGATTGTAACACAACTAAAATCTCACAAGTGCTAACATTAATGTTGACAGACCTTTGAATTGATTCATGTGTACATTGTGGCAAGTGTACTCACTTCTTCTAGCATAATAAACTTCTTTGTTACTCAACACACCTCCTTCAGTCAGTCAGTTTATTACTAATTCATAAAAACAAACCTTATAAAATCATCAACGCACCAACATGCTAAAGATAAACTAACACCCTAGCCCAGATGATCAGCCTGTTATGTGCCAACCGGCAGCGCCTCTCAAGCAGCGACCATCTAGTAAACATCCCCTTCTGACCTTTGGTTCTACATTTCAAGCTGATTTTCATATCACTGTAAGCTCAATTTTTACTTCATTTTCGCATATTACTTTCAAGAAAAATAGTGGTTGCAAATAAAAGTTATTCAAATTTAAACCAATCTTGCTTTTTCACAGTCCATTTGAAAAAATAGGTAGTTTTTGACTATTTGTAAGTAAGTGACAATTGTGCATATTTCATAAAAAAATGTATCAAATAAAACAGCTATATTTTATCAGCATGTTCCTAAAGGTAAATAAATAATTGGATATCATTTAATTTAAGTTCCCTTGGTCTTAAAGTTATAAGAAAATATAAAATATCAGTCAGAAAATTGACTGGCACCAGGCTTGCACACTAGCACAGGTAAAATTTTATGACCTGTGACTGTGATTTGACCCTGGTGGGCTTAATGGCTTTTCGCCCGGTGAACTAAAAGTTGGGTAGTTAGTCGCCATGATGCATCAAACCGTTGACTATCAGAAAATCAGTTACTTAAACAAAGAAGGAAAAAAAAAAAGAGGACCGCAGTATCATGTTGACTTCAGACGGATTCCATTGTACACCTCAGTACTCATTCTAAAACAGATTTAGAAATCTAGAGTCTTATTCTTACTGTGATATTACTGCTCAGGCAAGTCGGACTGATCTAGTTCCCATATTTCTACCTCTTTCAGATCAATATTGGGATTATCTATCTAGATTAGATCTAGACTCTTGATTCCAGATCTTGATCTAGATTTAAACGCTGTTAGGCTATTATAGTCAGTGTATTGCGGATGACTAGATTTTTCAATCTTGATCTCAGTAGAAACATTCATAAAAAAAGTATCAATAACAAAGTAATACTGAATCAGTCTAGATCTAGATTCTCACTATCTGTAGATAGATTGATGCACCCATTTAATATTAATTTTTCGGCACGCCTGTACTCTAATGGTCCCATTTGTTTATATTGAGCTTGGAAGTCTTCATGAATTGAACGTGCGTTTGGCAAGTTTATTTTTAAAGAGTTTGTAATTTACATTTCAATTTTAATTTAATTACGGGGAAAAATAAAAAAAATACAATAATATTATTACTATTAGATTTATTATAATGGGTAAAATTGCAGATATTGGCACACCTCACGTCGGGCTTCACAATTGAACGTTTCCTGAAATAATCGAAACTTTTAATGGGATTTTAGAGCAACACAAAAATGCTTATATCTTGAAAAGAGTTTATTAGCGACGAATAAAACCTTCATATTCGTGTTCAGCGTATCAAATGCAATTTTAAATCTTTGGGTGAGTTGGGCCAATATCTGCAATAACACCTTATAAAATAATGTATGATGGCTTCCATGTAAACAAACAGGACCATCAGAGTACAGGAGTGCCACTTTTTCGACTGATTCGATCAAAAACTTGCTTGAAACTGAAAGTTCAAAATGCACTAAAAAGGTACAAGAGAAGATCTAGTGGTTCTTAACCTGGATTTGGTGAGTCAATCTCAAGGGTTCAGCAGAGCCAGTAAAAAAACATTTCTATGTCTTGAATTTGAACAAAATCACATTCTATTTTTCTCTAAAAAGGGGTTCGGTGAATCCGCATATGAAACTGGTGGGGTTCGGTACCTTCAATAAGGTAAGGAACACTGTTTTAGACTAGAGTGAAAATACTCGTGAACACAATCCGAGAAATATCGATGACCCGTAACTGGTATCTAAATCTAGAGTCTAGACCCAGTATATGCCTAAGCTTAGATCTAGAATGAAGTCAGGCTTTCATCATGGAAAAAAAATAACAAAAATTTCACCTCGAAAATCTAAATCTATGGCTTCAGCCATGTTAGGGCCGTGTCCAATAACAGACTAACAGAGCGCTTTTCCAAGAAATGAAGCGTAGTAGCTGTGACCATCAGGCATCTGGGCCAGCTGACGTAATTTTATCCAAAATTCTGGGCCAGCTGACGTAATTTTATCCAAAATTAATGATAACGATAGATAAGTTTCGCTCATCTGCCTGATGATGCAGTGGAAATATATATCCTAAAGTAGACACATCATTTATTATAAAGCAACACGATCTTTGTTTTGAAACAAAATGTTATTTCCCTTGCGAGAGAACCAGGTTTTTCCCGATCCCGATTATTAATTTTTTTAATTGGTGGTTCAATCGAAAGATGATTAATCAAGCACATTTTTTTCCGTAAATACAATACGGCAGAAAGGCTTTCACCAAAATGTATGTAAATTAATCTTGAGATTTAAAAAAAAATTATCGCATAACCTAACCAGTAAAATGTATTATAATGTTCACGCCATAGTTTTATCTCAGTAAACCTTACTAAAGATTTGTTTTGTGTCTAATAATCGATCTAGATTACAGCGGATTACAGCGGATTCTGCTCCGCACGGGACCAATTCATCTGTTTTTGTAAATTAACCAAAACATCAATATACCTAAAAACTATCCAAACTTTACGTTTATGCTTTCAAGAATAATAATTTAGGCCTAATCCAAATTAAATAATTATAAATCTTTAAAAATCTTTATAATTATGTAGGCAATAAATATGTAATTATAATTTTCCGCAAGCCATTACGGGAATCCATAGCCCTGTAAAAAAAAAACCTTTTAAAGTATCTTAAAATATATAGATTAAGACAGACCAAAAATGGTAGATTTCCCAGACTGAATATTTGTCAGTCAGGGCCAATTGCCATTACATGGTGATCTGCTAATAATTACGATTTAAACTTACATATATAATTAAGCAAACGGAACGCTGGTTTGTTTGAATTCTAATTTAGTCTTATTATTGAGAAAAAGTGAATTTCTTCATTTTTCACGATTTGATTTCTTCATGCAGCAGAAATTGATGTAGACACAGACGCTTCTCAATCCCCTCTCATTTCCACTTTCAGAATTCTCTCCAAAAAGGCACACATTTATAAGTTTAGCGAATTTGCAAGTTTTATGAAAAGCGGAGGGCAAAACTTGGGTGTGACGGAATTTTTCATCATAATTTTTTAATGCAATTCGTTTGTAAATAGATCCCTGAATAAAATCTCTTATTATAGGATCTTTTATTTCCTACAATTTACCAGGGGTTGCACTGTAAGCCATAATGTTCATTGATTGATGAGGCTCCTTGTCCTTTAAGACTGCAATTGAATGTGATTGAATTAAAGAAAAAAAAAAAAACAGAAAAGTGATCAATATTGATTGTTTTCATGATTTTTTTGTTTTTATACTTGCTTGCTTTGTTTTGTTATTGAACTGCCTTATTTAAGACTTCTCTGTGTGCTCTCTTATTAACGGTTAACGGGAACAGTCAAAAGACACCAAGAAGTCACTTTTAACAAATTAATGAAGAACGTATTTTTGCGATTTACAGAAGTTATCAATGACAGCATCACTGACTCATAACTTTTTCCTTCTCTCTCTCTCTCTCTCTCTCTCTCTCTCTCTCTCTCTCTCTCTCTCTCTCTCTCTCTCTCTCTCTCTCTTCTAATAATAATAATAATAATAATAATAATAATAATAATAATAATAATAATAATAATAATAATAATAACAACAACGACGACGATGATCTTAATGATATTAGCCCTACTTAATATAAAAAACAATAAGAATCAAAAGGAAAGTGGAGAAATGACGATGGAGTAAAGATAGCAGCAAACAAGAGGAGAATAAGAGCATCTAATTTCTTATTCTGTGATAAGAGTTAGCAAGTTTTGTTCTTAAAAAAAAAAAATACGATTTATAATAACGAATAATAACGGTTGAGGTTTATAATTAGATGTACTGTGTTTAATATAAATACTATTCATATTTTATATGCAGTAAATTTTGAATGATTTACAAATTGCAATATTGACCACGCTCTTTTTTTTTTTTATTTGTAAGAAATTTGTAATTATTTTCTGTATAAGGCCCCAACTAAGTTTCAAGTTTGCACAAAATTTATAGCTCTACATACATCCCAATTTTTTTTAAAAATAGCAGCACTCGGAAAAAAAAGCAGCCAGTGTAATCGATCTCCCCGCACCATGTACAATTCACTGCTCATGTATTAGGAGGAAGACATATTTTTTAATACAGTATTTATGTAGAATCTTCCACAACAACAATCTCAGCCGACTTTTCTTATTTCAACTTGCTGCTAGGTTCCATTATATTATCTAGCTGCTAAATCTCTTTTATATTCTCGCCACCAAACGTTGCTGATTTAATTTTAAGGTTCCTTATCTGCTGTGATCATGTATACTGCTCATTGATTGTATGTTTCTTATAGTATATTTGGAAATATAAACTCATTATCTCATAGATGCCAAACTCTTTCAAAGTTTTGGAGATAAAATTGTAATCAAACGAAACTCTTACATAATTTCCATAACGCGCTTTAAAATTCTAATTTTTTCTCTCAAAACTCATCTTTGATAAAACGATTTTTTTGGTTGATGCAGGAATTAAAAAAAAATGCGTTTACAATTGATTCTTATGCAAGTTAAGTGTTATTAGCGATTGGTTGTTTGCATTTTGGGTGATGTAAGTTATCTTCATAAGGTTGCTCAAGCCATAGCTTCAGGGATTTTCTCAAGTACTAGCTGATAAATGAATTGTAACTTTTATACCCCTTGGCTCTACAGGGCCCGTAAATGCACCCAACAGAACACTAATTTTTTTTCAAAAGTAAAACATCAGAATAACTTGCATAATTTTTCAAATGTTCCTTATTACCTCTTGAGATAGGATATTCCTTGCATAAAAAGAATAAATTCAAATATCAAATACTTCAAGATCCCTGTATTTTTCATAAATCTTATAACTTTTGTTTTTTTTTCAATTGTTTAACAGCCTTTATAAAGATTCCAGCTTACTCTTCAGGTTTTCCTACGTATCATGTGCTTTAATTTCTGTTCTAAAAAAAGTAAACAACAGCCAAAAAACAAGTAGCTGACTATTTCAACTGCAAATTTTTGTTCTTGTCACTGTCCATTTTGGTTGTGCCTAATCATTGACTAGCAAAAATCCATTTTTTTTTTCTGCCCAATATCTTTCCTCAAGGTTGTTTAAATATACTTTTCTCTTGTAAAATCCAACCTTCATACAAACTATTTGTAATAATGACAACTTATGAAGTTTTTGTATCCTTTCCATTTTTTAATCTTTCCTCAAGGTTGTTTAAATACACTTTTCTCTTGTAAAATCCAACCTGTTTAACACTTCATATAAACTATTTGTAATAATGACAACTTATGAAGTTTTTGTATCCTTTCCATTTTTTAAGACTTGCCCTTTGCTCGCTGGCAGGGCTGTCTTTTATTCACTCAGGGCTGATAGTGATAGGCTTTGCTCCTGATTTGCCGTGTTCTACTTTAAGGAATTATTTACAGATGAATCCTTAGAGATTGCATGTCAAGTCTCACCTAAAAAGCTGAGCCACGATTATAATGATTCCATGTTTTCATGATGTTACTTTCGTTACTTTGTGACTCAATATTTACGCTCTTGTCATGCATTGCCGGAGAATAAAATTAAGATTAGTGTAACATCATGTTCCAAAGTTTATTTTAGGTGTCTTGGGCATGGCGTAGTAGCAGAAAGATGCACTGCAAGGATTATGATGGAAGACTCCCAAAAAGTCTCAGTTATACATCTTTATGAAGATGTCTCGCTTACAAGAAGATAAAGAAATGTGTGAACTTGAAGTACCAGTAATAAGAAGATAAGGTGAATGGCAGTAATTAATACAACTTTCCCGAGTATCATGCATGATCAGATGGAATATGACACAGTACTATTAAGTGTTTATTTTGCTTTTTGTTTTTCTGTCTGGCTAAGTCCTATAGTAGCATACTCAATACCTTTCCTTTTCTAATCTTCTATGTTCCATACATTTTTTCACTGTATTTACTGATTATGTGACGTGAAAGGACCACAATAAAATTAAAAGTCCTAATTCCCAATCTAAAGACAAAGCTGCAAGTATTTAAATAAAGAAGTATGTTGTGCGCAATACAATAACAAATCTTAAGTGATTCCGATTGTATTTTGCAAAAATTCCTGATGTTAATGATGGAGCTGCAACCAATTGCTTATCATGTGTCTGAAAATTTTTTCTACCATGACGATCATTCAAAAAAAAAAAGCTGAGACCAAAAATATACTAAAGAAATAAAATTGGATGCTATATTCGTTCGAATTCCATTTCATTTTACTTCCTTACATAATTTCAAAAGCATCAAAAGATAAATGCAATCGATAATGACTTTTCTTCTCAACCATCCAACCTTCATTTTTGTTCTAAGCCTTCCCCTTCTTCATTTCTCCACCTCCTCCTTATTCTCTTCTTTTTCGTCTTTTCTTCTTCATTCCTCCAGTCCTTTCTTCTTCTCTTTCTCACCTGCACCTCTTTCTTCTTCTTTTAATCCTCCTCCTCCTTCTTCTTCTCTTACTCTATCACTGACTCATTCCTTATCTATCCTTTTGACACTCTCCAAGTGCATCTAATAACTCAACTTTTAAAATTGTTCTTATGCTTGGTAAAGTGTTTATTCATAGATAGTTATAAAAATGAAAAAAAAAAACTGCACACTATGAATGTTGTTTGAATAATAGCTTGCCGTTGACAGATAATTTAATCATTTTATTTAAATTATATTCTCTTTCTTACAAACATACAAAATAATCAACTAGTTTGAAATTGAAGCATATCAGGTTTCTGGTTTAAATTTTACAAATAATAAAAAGAAAGTTCTTCTTGCACTCATGGATCCCTCATTCATAGTAGACATTAATATCAATGAGGAAAATTCCATGACCAGAGAGATTTTAGAATGTTACAGAACATGTTGAAGAAACAACAAAATACGATGCTAAAAAAAAAAAATAAAAAAAAAAATTGCAGAAGTTAACAAGAAGAAAAGAGATACTCTGAAATTGTCAAAGATAGAATGTTGATGTTTTAAAACTAAAAATGGGATTGAATAAAGTTTCTCAGTTTAAATATTCCTCTTAACATTTTTTAACCATAACCAAGGGACGGTAGAAAAGTAAAAAATTATACAAGTTATTTTTAACAATGTCAACTTAAATTACTCCAAAATTCTTCAAATGTTATTTGCTCCACCACTGATTTCATACAGATTTTATCAGAGAAATGTAGTAAAATGCCATTTTCTAAACCCTCTCATCTAAATGTCTGTCTGTCTGTCTGTCTATCTCTCTGTCTGTCTGTCTGTCTCTCTCTCTGTCTGTCTGTCTCTCTCTCTGTGTTTCTCTCTCTCTCTCTCTCTCTCTCTCTCTCTGTTTCTCTCTCTCTCTCTCTCTCTCTCTCTCTCTCTCTCTCTCTCTCTCTCTGTTTTTGTCTCTGTCTCTCTCTGTGTTTCTCTCTCTCTCTCTCTCTCTCTCTCTCTCTCTCTCTCTCTCTCTCTCTCTCTCTCTCTCTCTCTCTCTCTCTCTCTGTTTTTGTCTCTGTCTCTCTTTCAGATGCTTACTTTTTACATTTATGCAACAAAGGTAAGTGTGTAGCAAATGTAAAATATTGAGTTATTTTCGTCATCATTTCATTCAGAGCCCTAGCAAATCTCATACATTCAATTTTAAATGTTCATTAAAGCTTTTACTGAAAATACATGGTATGCTTACTCTTCAATGTTAGATAGCATTAAAAAGAAAAACTTACAACAAAGTTAGCAATGAAATGAAATACTTACAGAAAGTTAGCACTGAAATGCAATACCTACAACAAAGGTAGCATTGAAATGAAGTACATGCAACAAAGTTAGCATTGAAATGAAATACATACATACAGTTTATATAGACCCTGTTCTAACATAAAAAAGCAAGTAAAAAATGAGGCACTTTATGAACAAAGGCTGCACCAGTAAATCTTAAAATACTGGCAATACGACTATGGAAACAATATGAAAAAAGGGCTGAACAATTGATGAACTTAATCTGCAGGTATAACAATTATGCTCTGTGTTACTGATAGCCAACTTATCCATTTACAGGCACAAAATATGTTAGATTTACTATTTTGAGTATTTAATTTTTGCATCAATAACATATAAAAATGCATAGATTTCTTTGATTTTCCAGAAAAAAAATATTTGCAATTAATTAAATTGTGATTAATGATGGCCATTGTAAAGTGAAAAATTATGTTATGCACTTGCGTAAAGTCATTTTTGTGTGTGAAATAAAAGTACCTATATGTTTATTGCTTTCAACAGATCAATGCTAAGAGTGCAAATTTGGTCCAAAATCAAGGACGACTGAAGATAATAGCAGAATGTACAATCTAAGTAAAAAGTTATAATATTTGCCCACTGCATAAAACTAAAGCTATTATTCAATAAATCTCTTACTATCTTAATTGGCACAAGTGTGTTATATGTAAATAAAAACAGCAAAAGATTATAACAATATAATACAAATATTAGGATGAACATAAACATAAAAAGTACCACGAAAATTAATATCTTAATTTCTATAGAAAAGGAAAATTGATCTTTCATTTACAATATAATCCTTATTTTAAATCTCAAAAACAAAACATGCAAAGAAGGTTAGAAGCTTAAACTTCAGGACCAAAATATGATCAAGTTGTATAAAATGGAGTGACACAGGGTTATGATGAAAACATCTAAACAAAGATTAGAAATATGAATAAAAAAGAACATAAATTAGAGGAAAATGCGAGATAAATAAAAATCGTTAAAACTACTTTACTATCGCACTGAAATACGAGATTATTTCATAATCTTCAATACATTTATTTCATGCCTCCTCACAGGACCTTTTTACCAAATGTTTGACTACAATTGTGCGTTTTGCTATGTACCATACTTACAATTATCATGTACTTATAATTATCTTTAAAAAGGTATGATATAAAATGCCATACTGATACAACATTTTTTCAACAAAGCTTAACACATTGCATGTAGGAAAAAAGTCATTAAAAATGTCATGATATAAGCAAGACATACAGTCTTATAAGCTGAGCTACTTTATGAAATTTATCCAAAAGGCATGAGATTACAGTCAGCCTAAATTGTGCTCAAACAGGAAGACACAGTAATATGAAATGGGAGCTTTATGCTCTCTCTGATTGCTTTACAGAGAAAAGCTCATGGAATATTTCAAATGAGAAGAAGAACATTTCTTCCATAGAAATTGAATGTATCTATGGGAGGACGAGAGAGAGAGAGAGAGAGAGAGAGAGAGAGAGAGAGAGAGAGAGAGAGAGAGAGAGAGAGAGAGAGAGAGAGAGAGAGAGAGAGAGAGAGAGACAGACAGAGAGAGAGTGGGAGAGAGAGAGGAAGGAGAGGAAGATGATAGAGCCGGAGAGAGAGAGAGAGAGAGAGAGAGAGAGAGAGAGAGAGAGAGAGAGAGAGAGAGAGAGAGAGAGAGAGAGAGAGGGAGGGAGGAAGGAAAAAAAGGAGAAAAGCAGTATCTAAGAAACAGAGAAACAACATTACAAAAAGATGAAAAATATTGTACATGAAATGTTACGTGAAGGAAGACAAATACAAGCTTAGCTATGTAGCAACAACCATTATTTGCTTAGATTGTGAATTCCCAGATGCGTATATTAAGATTTGGCATAAGAGGCAAGGATGATTAAAGTGATAGTTCTCTTTACAAATCTGCAACACTAAGATTCCATTTAATATGTGTGTTACCTGTGTTCTCAGAAAATAGAGGTATATTAAATGTATAGTGTGGAATTAAACTAGATAAGACCCATTATGAAAATGCCTAACATAATAAATATCGTAAGAATCAGTAGTAAAAAATAAGTCTTGAATGCTACTGTTATGCACTATTATTGCAAAATTTTGAAATTATTTTGTTGAAAAAAAAATTGGTTGCCAAAAACTTGCAACAATTGAAGATGATCACTGTTTGTTTGACTGTAGAGCATGATTATATAATAGATAAGATGTTTAAGTTGGTCTACTACAAAGTATAAAGCAATTGGCATGATTGCTATAAAATGCAGGTGCTACACCTGGGATTACTGTATGGCTACAACAGTTTACCTTGCCAGTGAGAGAAGGGGAATACTCATGATTATCCCTTCTAATTGTAGCCAATACTGAATTTCAAGTGGTTATCATTATCTTTGCTCAATGAATTGCAATTTATTAGCTAAAATGAAACATGAGGTTTCATTCTTCATGACAACATCAATTTTGCTGACAAGCAGCACTTTTATTCAATTTTGTAAATTGATAGAAAAATGCAAAACAGAGACAAAGCTGTGTTTTTTTTTTTACATAAAACACTTAACCTGCTTGCTAATTCAAGATATATAAGCAAAAATAACAATTGGGTTTTCTGCCTTCATTTGGAAACGAAAAACAAAAATTATACTAACTTGAAGTAAATCACTTTTAACATTCATCTCAATAATGTAATTCCATAAAGAGATACTGGGTGATTCTCACAGGGTGGTAGCAGAGATGGCTTAGGTGTTCTGCTCTAATAATTAGTATGTAACTTAATTATAAGTTAAATAACTCAGTATAAAGAATATACAAGTATGTCATACCACTGGATGTTATAAATTCTTTATATGATAAATCTTGTTGTCGCTTGTTCCATCCACTCTTTTTTTCTCTTTCACAAATGGTGGAAAGAATAAGTCTCCACTTTCAAAACTCCCATAATTAAAACCAATAAGTTTGAGTATTAGATACCTAAAATGTGCATGATCTCTGGAATTCTATGTTGTAGTTTATGACCAGATAATCTTCATTGGTAGTTACATCACACACATCACTCATTGGCTGCAAAAGAATAAAAAAGGAAACCTGATGATAATAGGTCCTATAAATCATTTCATAGCAACCAATTAATCAAATCAAACATCACTGACCTACAAAGCAAAAAGCACAACAATGCAGGGAATGAATACTATGATTCTTATAATTATATTGATGAATATCTCTAAAATCTAAATAATCTTTGATATCACTAAATTGAGATATGAGATATACTTCTTTTCAATATTTAATTAATGTCTCTTAAGTCATCTTCAGAGAGAACATCAATTTAGATCCAAGCTTTCTTTGGTCTGAGCCAAAGAACCATCTCTCATGTTATTTCTTATGATCTTACAGAATGATCCCAGCTCCTAAAACTGCTGCTACTACTATTACTTTTGATGCTACTGCTACTACTGCTGCTACTGCTGCTCCTGCTCCTGCTCCTGCTCCTGCTCCTGCTCCTGCTACTGCTACTACTACTACTACTACTACTACTACTACTACTACTACTACTACTACTACTACTACTACTACTACTACTACTACTACTACTACTACAACTACTACTTCTACTGCTGCTACTACTGCAACTACTACTCTACTAACACCATTACCACCACTATCACCACACTTTTCAAGTTGCCATATCAGTTTTGATACCATCACTGCTGTTACTACTACCAATTCTACTATGTACATACCACACATACTGCTGCTGCTGTTCCTCTCCTCCTCCTCCTCCTCCTCCTCCTTCTACTGCTACTACTATTGCTACTACTACTACTACTACTACTACTACTACTACTACTACTACTACTACTACTACTACTACTACTACTACTACTACTACTACTACTACTACTATTACTACTACTGCTGCTGTTACTACTACTACTAATACTTCTACTATTACTGTTTTTGTGGCTATTACTGCAGAAATGTCTTACCAAAAAGGCTCCATTGACACGATAGACCACTCTGAAATTGATGTCAGTATTATAGTGTGTGCCTATCATGACAGGCCATCGAGCAACTGTTTCCTGAAATTAATCAAGATATGATCTAGAGTTACAAATATCAGAAGTTTGCTTTATAAAAGGCAAGATGAGTTAAAAATGCAACTATCAAAGATTGTCACTAGTAGAATTTCCGTGAAACAAATATCGGAAATTTGAATTTGGAAAAAGAATTGAAATGTAATGTATTCCTCTCTGTTAAAAACTGAATATAACCAAAAATTTTACATCGGAGAAAAGTAAAAAATTCGTGCAATTTTCAACGGTTGACAAGCACAGAAAATTTCACATTTCACTGATCTAAATTTATGTCTAAACCATTGAATGCAAAAGTAGCAAATATGGACTGTGTGAGAGACATTTGTAACATTTTTATTCAAATAAAATAAACAAATCAATAATAGAAAAACAAACAAACCAGTCCACCTCAAATCACCTAAAACAATATGTCGAACATTGAAAAAATTATATTTGTAGTAGTCTGGATACCTGATGGAAGGTATTTCGCCCACTTTCACTGCTCTGAGATATGGCGAAACAGGGCATGGAAAGTTTCTGGCTGCACATAGCAATAGATGTTGCTGTAGGAGTTCTGCAGGTCATAAATATAACAGCAATGTTTCTTTTGAGTTACAATGCAAACATTTAATTCATTCCATTTAAAATAGCGAAAATTGAGATTTGATGGAAAAATTTACATGAAACTTAAAACAATACGCAAACAAAAGTCAACCTGAGATATTGTCAGTGACAATCATTCACCAAGTAAATCCACAATTTTTTTCAACTATCATTTTGAATATAACACCTTTTTATTGGTTTGACATTGGTTCCTATGACAACCTAATAAAAAAAAAATAATAGTAATAATAATAATAATAATAATAATAATAATAATAATAATAATAATAATAATAATAATAATAATAATAATAATTGTTTTAAATGTAAAATCTCTACTCGTATCTCAAACTATCAGGTATTTTTGAAAGCACTAAACTGTCAACAAAGAATATGTGCGCTCTTTCCTCTCAAATTATTCATTTTTGATTACAACTTTACCATTTTGCACAGCACTACTGCAGCTATCCATTATAAACTTCATAAAGGATTGAGTTCTTTTCTGGTAGATTACTACTAATCCATATGTAGCAACAATACGAGTGAATTAACATAATCACAAACATAATTTATATGTGAATTTCTTAGTATTAATTAGATCAGGTGATGCATAAACATTTAAATAGCACAGAAATTAAAATAGTAGGTAGCTAAATGTGGTGTACTACTCTGTGACAAACCCTGTGGGTGTAGATGTCAAGTTAGTAAAAAATTATTTATCATGTCAATATTTGATTATGAACTTGGAAGCCTGTTACAAAACTTGTGCCCAGGCAGTTATAGATCTATACCTATGCGTTATTCTAAAAAGATTTTTCCATTTTCTTTATTCCTAAACATATGTGTAATTGAATGGCTGCTAATGTTAACAGAGTACTAAACAATGAGGACAAAATGGTAAGAGAAAAACCTAGTAAAACTATAAAATAAAAAACAACAAAAAAAACCCCAAAAGCACAAACTCAACAGACACTTTACGCCTTAATTAAGGCTTTCAAATTTGCTCAATAGCAGTTCAGTGGATATAGTTTAAATGTCATGTCAGCCTGCTGAAAAATTGTCTTGCATTGACTACAAGGTAACCAAGTTTCATCAGCAATATCATCCTCTACTCCATCCAAGAACTCGTGGTGAAAGAATGAAAAGTCAATTCTAGTAGCAAAGATGTGTGGCAGAAAATTTATAGCTATAAGTGTGCTACATTACGAAAAGATTGAACTGATTTTTATAACAAGTGAAATTTAATGACAATTTTTGTTTTTATATTTACAACTAACGTTTACAATACATAAAAATCAAAGTTATTAAAAAATCTTCTCCTCACACAATGAAATATCACACTCGTGTAAGACAACAGAGCATTGAATATGTTCAGTACTGTATGATTTTAACGAAGCCAATTCAATTGTCTTTAAATCAATTTCGTGTCAATTTGAGAAAATAAAAACAATTTAACCAATTAAATGAGGGGTGCTATTTTTAGAAGAGAAAATAAGCAGTGATTCCAATCTAGTTCTAGGAATTTATTTAAAAAAAAAACTTAAAGGGAATACATGGAGGCAAAGCAACTTACGATAACTCCAGTGTGACATTATCAAAACCAAAAAAAGGATGGAGGTAGACAAAGTAGGAGTAACTGTTATTTCCACATTTATCAACCAGACAAAATTCATCATCCAAAGTGAAGTTGAGCTCAGCAATACGAATATGTGGGCGAGCAAAGTCAGTATCTGTATGTGTGAAAGTGTGAAAATAATAATAATAATAATAATAATAATAATAATAATAATAATAATAATAATAATAATAATAATAATAATAATAATAATAATAATAATAATAATAATACTAACAATAATAATAATAATACTAACAATAATAATAATACTAACAATAACAATAATAATACTAACAATAACAATAATAATACTAATATTATTACTAGTAGTAGTAGTAGTAGTAGTAGTAGTAGTAGTAGTAGTAGTAGTAGTAGTAGTAGTAGTAGTAGTAGTAGTAGTAGTAGTAGTAGGAGTAGTAGTAGTAGTAGTAGTAGTAGTAGTAGTAGTAGTAGTAGTAGTAGTAGTAGTGGCAGTAGTAGTAGTAGTAGTAGCAACAATAGTAGTAGTAGTAGTAGTAGTAGTAGTAGTAGTAGTAGTAGTAGTAGTAGTAGTAGTAGTAGTAGTAGTAGTAGCAGTAGCAGTAGCAGCAGCAGCAGTAGTAGTAGTAGTAGTAGTAGTAGTAGTAGTAGTAGTAGTAGTAGTAGTAGTAGTAGTAGTAGTAGTAGTAGTAGTAGTAGTAGTAGTAGTAGTAGTAGTAGTAGTAGTAGTAGTAGTAGTAGTAGTAGTAGTAGTAGTAGTAGTAGTAGTAGTAGTAGTAGTAGTAGTAGTAGTAGTAGTAGTAGTAGTAGTAGTGGTAGTAGTAGTAGTAGTAGTAGTAGTAGTAGGAGGAGGAGGAGGAGCAGCAGTAGTAGAAGTAGCAAAAAGACTGATCAATATGTGCAAAATATCATTATTTCACAAACCTAAATGGGAAGATGAAAAAAAGAGAACATAACGCTGACGTTTTGAAACAGAATACTTACATGTGTATAAAAAAAAGTCAAAATTTTGTTGATATGGGTTGCTTACTCCACAGACTAATACACGCCAAATTAATAATTGTTTCAAATTTCTTTGTAACTCAAGCATGCAGTCAATGATCCAGGAACTGGAAAGGCAAATTAGCTTATTTAGTTTACTTTGTCCTCTAATTTTTCTCTCTGTTTTCTAATCCTTTTATCTTTGTCCCTTCCTTAATGAGTTACTTAAGAGCCAAGCATAATGCTAGCACAAACCTGCACTTCTCTTCTTTCTGTTGGTAAAACCAAGACTTGGACGAGGCTGGTAGACAACATTGTAATTTGGATAGGCATCGTCTTGATCTTTGGGTAAACTTTTAATATCGATTGATGAAATAGGCACATCATCACCTGAGGGCTGAAAAGGTAAGAAAGATATGCGTTAGTTCAAAGAACATTAACACTTTTGAAAGCCTTCCTCATGAAGACTCTCTCCAGAAAAAAGTGTCTGTCATAATCATGCAAAATTGTATTAAAAAAGTGAATTGTGGTTTCTAAACATAAATATTTAACTGACCATGTTTAAATTGATTTGCTTCAAACCAAACCATGTATCGTTTGAGACTGTTTTTTGTTTCTTGTCCCCTTAATCTGAATATTAATTTTTTTTCCAGGGCTGAAAAGGGGATTTAAGTCGGTAGAAATTCACCAGGGAGCTAGATAGCATAAAGTCTTCAGAGAAGACCCCACCCTCTCCCCTCCCTGATAGCAAGTGTTTCGGTCCTGAACTTCCAACACTCCAGTGGGACCGGACCACACCGCAGGTCATGACTCCCAGGTATCTTCTTCCTATTTTTTTTTCTCCACACCGTCGGATTCGAACACACCCTCATCTTGGCTGAGCTGCTAATCCAAGCCAAATGGACTTCCAATAGTTAGAGCATTTTTATTCCTTCTGAAGGAAACTCCCATTTCTTCTGGTCCAGATCTATCAGAAACTGTTTTCAGCTATTTCAGCCAGTAGCTTTATAGCTTCCGTTCTTTTCTTGCCACGTTTTGAGAGTTTAGTCAGTTGGTCGTAGATTTATGACCCTATGAAACCTCTTGCACCACAGGTTTGTGGTCGTCATATTCTAGCTCTTTTGCCTGGTTCAGGTATTTCTCTCTCTTGCAGATGTGGTCCTCTTCCATTATGTTTTCGTAAGGATTTTTTAGCCCCACCATGATCAATTGTTGTGTCAAACTTGATAGGATAACTACATCAGACCTTAGTCATGTTTCTTAGATTATAGTGGAATGCCTCTCCCATTCTGGTAGGTCTAACTTCCCAATGGTCACGCCCGTGGCCTTCGATAGCAAGTTGTGCTGTTTCGAACCCTCTTGTGATATCTTTCATGGATGAATCGTACCATCTCCTAAGGCTCTCAACAGGTTTTTGACTGACTGTTAGTATCTGCTGATTGCATACTATATCTTCATGGCGTCTTATTTCATCTTTTCTTATTGAGAGACTGCGAGACTTCTTCAGTTTGACTTTCATCCAGCACCATGCCATTAGCAACTCCAAGTTCCAAGTTGATTCAGTCTAGGTGTAGATATTCGTGGAGAATCTCACCCGGAAACCGCAAAAGTAGTCATCTAGCATCATATAGGTCGAAACTGATTTAGTTCAGTCGAGTTTTGCCCCTTGATGATATAAACTCCCGTAGGAGACAACCACTGCTCACTGTTCTTGAGGTTGTGCCATGCTCATTGGAGAATTTTGAGCAACTGCTTTAGGACAGAACATTTGAACATCTTTTTTAAAGTAGATAAGGCAATATTGGGCCGTGGAACTGAGCTGCTCTTGCTTTTTGCACTTCTGCCTTGATTTTGAGCAGGCTTGATGGTTTGTTACTGAATTTTTCTCCGGGAGCAGCTGGCCACACCAGACCTGCAGATTCACTTAGAGGTATTTCTCTATCTGGGTCAGAATATGTTTTCCTCAGATAGAGGATCTTTGCAGAAGCGTTCTTGGTTCTCCTTTTGGTGACTTTATCTCTTCCATGCGGATTCTGCTCTGCGCAGTGCTGAGTATCTCGCCTTCAAACGCTGTCAAAGTCCTGCAGCCCATTTTTCTCTTCTTCAGTCGTTGATTTCATCTGCTTTCTCAGGTTTTTCTTCTACTTGCGCAGAGATTCCATTTCAAGTTTTTTTGTTTTTTTTTTCACTTTTCTTAGGTTCACTTTTGACTTGGTGTTTAACCCCGAAGATATTTGGACGTTTGGTAAATAATGTCATTGTAAGTGATAAGTTTGTGCTCCAGTGTGCTTCTCTCAATGAGCGTGTCCATTTGTAGGTCTTATTTGCCATTCACAGCTTCCCATCGTTTTCTGCACTTGCGGGTAGAAAAATGATCTTCCGGCATTTAGCATTGACGAGCTCATCGAGCTGTCATAAGTCTTTGTTTACCTCCTCAACACGGATTTCCTAAGCACGGTCGTTTTGAACCTGGCTTTGGTTTTCCGACCTCATATCTGCCTGAACAGTGCGCTGCTGTTGATTCTTGAAAGCATTGAAACAATCCATTTTAGCCCTTTGGATCTTCATCCGTCTTTCCATTGTAAATCTTCTGCCACATTCACATGAATAGTCCATTTCCAAAATATTTCTCTCGTCTGATTTCAAAGCCTGTTGGACGTTTCTAGCCGTGATCGAATTGTCAATGATTGATCAATCAATCCTTCTCTCTCCCTTTGGGTGAATCGTGAGAGCATAAAAATTATTTCTTTATTGGTTCTAGTAGCCAAGAGTTTGCTATTCAGGGAGGCAGTCTTTGAGTGGCAAGGTGATGGGTGCCGAGCCATCTATAAATCTATGGTTCTAATCCAACCAATTCAAGCGTTTTTCATTCATTTTCACTTAAAAGTTAAAGCATTATTCTAACCACTGCTGAGCACTACCTAAAATTCTAGTTCTCATAATTCTTAGTAGTAGTATTAGTAGTGATAGTAGAACATGTAGTCGTAGTAGTAGTAGTAGTAGTAGTAGTAGTAGTAGTAGTAGTAGTAGTAGTAGTAGTAGTAGTAGTAGTAGTAGTAGTAGTAGTAGTAGCAGTAGCAGTAGTAGAAGTAGCAGTAGCAGTAGCAGTAGCAGTAGCAGTAGCAGTAGCAGTAGCAGTAGTAGTAGTAGTAGTAGTAGTAGTAGTAGTAGTAGTAGTAGTAGTAGTAGTAGTAGTAGTAGTAGTAGTTGTTTAGAAGTAGAAGTATAGTAATTGGTCCGGGACATTGGTGATGTTATTAAAACAGATACCGGCAATTTGCTCTGCCATTGTGAGGATCGATGTTTGGACACTTGCAGGTGCACTGTAAGGTACTCATAGTTTATGCACAAATATTAGTAGAAAGTTTAAGAGAACTGGCAAGAAAAATATTGGACGCAGAAACCAGTTTTCTTTTTTAAAAAACTTTACTGATACAGTTTGGAAGCTCGCAGTTGTTGTCTCCAAACTTTCTGTACATCATCCTTCCCCTCTTGGCAAGAAAGTGTCGCAAGAAGGATGTCAGAGGCTTAGATTTAACAGATTCAGAATATAGCATTTAATTTCCGCCCACCAATTCAACGTGCATCATTCGTTTGTTTTATTCAGTTTCTCTTTTTCCACTAGTTGTCAAGTTTTAATGAAGTGATAATGATTTTTTTTTTTTTGGAAAGTCTTTACTATCAATCTTGTCATCAATAACAAAAACATTTATTTTTTCTGCAGTTAACATTTGAAGAGTCCAGGGGAAAAACGGCAGTGAAAGTCAGGCTCTTACGATGTCTTTCAAAGGATATATTTGTTTGATTCACACTTCCTTATGGACTCACAAACTAATTTATTCATTTCACAATATTTTGTGTGTAAGCATTACACTATTTATTGAGGCGAGATAATGAAATGTCACATTCATTTTAGCAAGACACACCTAAAATGTGACTAATGTCGTACTTCCCTTGGCCTACTTCTACAGTCAAAGTTTATCAATAAACAATAAAAGTGAAATACTATTATTCTAGCTCCTAAAGTTTTTGCTGTGATTTAACCAATATTATAGGTCACCAGACTGATATGGTGGTCTAAGCAGATATAAATCTAGGCTTTGTCTGGTTTTATCCCATTATATATTTCCTGTCTCAAGAAGGTTTTTAAAAATGAACTGACATTGCAGATCGAGGATTTAATTCTAGATCTGATGCAGGTGCAGGGAAACAAAGCAGACAAGACATGATTGCAATTAATGACAATTGAATTATCTGCTTAGTGTAGCATTGCAAATTATTATACCATGTCACTTCTGTTACTTAGAATGTACTTTCACCAATTAGTAATTTAATATGAACTTAGTTATTAATTATTGTCTTCATGAATCTACATGAATTTTGTTCTTGATTTGAGGAAGGAACTGATTTTATGATTACCAAGAGAATCGTTGAACATGGCCTAAACCATTAGAAAAAATAAAAAAAAAAAATTCCCAAGCAAATTGTTGTTACTTTTGTAAATACATTTTAAAAGCATTGCTAGGATTCCTTCTCTGTCAAGAATATCTTGTCCACAGCTAAAATATCAAGGTTAGAATCATAAAATTTGATACTGCCATGATTAAACATCACATAATACAATGCTTGGGAGGGAGAGGGGAGATGGAGGTTGGGTGGGGGTTGGGGGATAGATAAGCATTTTGTTCTAACGGTGATGGCAGGAGCAGCGGTAGTGGCAGCAGCATTTTAGTTATAGGAGAAAAATAAGTTGCATAAAAGTAGTGGTGACAATAGCAGTATCGCTAGCCGCTGCATTAGCAAGCAATGGTAATGATTGTCATAGCAGTAGTAATAGCAGGAGCAGCAACAACAATTGCAGATCCAATCAACAGAAAAATACCTGACTAGAAAAACTTACTATGTGAAAATTTGTGCCATCTTTTGCTTTTGATTCTCCTTGCCCTGCATTTTTTTGCTTAATGTTGTAGTTAACATTATGTCCAATGTTGTCTGTGGATAAATAAATGAGAACCAAAATATCACAATCTTTTTTTCAGAATTTCTGGTGTAAAGCAAAGATAAAAAAAAATTATTGCCCTATGGCACATATAAAATTTATTGACATTGCTGGTTGATTCAACCATCAAACAATTTTGAGGTTTAATGCACGAGTAACATTTTTTTATACTTAGATATTGATCATTAAAACCACTTTTACGATACATTTTTTGTAAATGTTTTTTGACAGGGATAGCTACATAGCATAAGGTAGAAAATGCTAAATACTGGACCATTACGTAGATCAGGCTATGTTAAATTCCTGTATCACTTTAATTTGAGTTAAATTGCTTGGCTGCATCAATACTCACAGTTAATGTTAGAGCCACCACCTGCATTATATCCACCCCCAGGAACCACAACGGGTTGCTGATCTTCATACTGTGGTGGACAACAAAGTTTCTCACACGAATTAGCATGACACACAGGCCATGGAGGAACCATAGGCCTAGTACTGGAGTGGGTACCTGTAAATAAGATGACAAATGAAGTCTTTAAGCTCTTCTTACATTTGTCATTATGAAATAGATGAGGAAAAAAAGGTTTAAAATTCAAAGATGAATAGATATAAGCAAAAATAAATAGATAAATGAATAAATAGATTGAGAGAGAAAAAAAAGAGAGGGAGAGAGAGAGAGAGAGAGAGAGAGAGAGAGAGAGAGAGAGAGAGAGAGAGAGAGAGAGAGAGAGAGAGAGAGAGAGAGAGAGAGAGAGAGAGGTGGGGGGGAGTAAGGAAATGTATGACATATGGTTATTTAGGTGCAAATGAGGGAAACTTACAATACCCGCTTGGATATGCAATAGATATTTTTTTATAACCTTAATATCTTTCTTTTTCAATAAAATATAGCAGAACACAGAAATAATTGGTTTTGCAATTTTCTCATTATCTGTAATCTAAAATATGCACTTTCAATCTAAACAAAAACCAGGCCAATCTGACGTAATAATAATATCTGTCTGATATGACTTTGATTAATAACATAATGATATTTGAACAGGTTTTAGCTATTTGTAAGAATATTTCTGATCTGTTTGGACTTTATTCAGAGTAAAATGGTAATGAAATAAAAGTTTGAATACACTGCAAACCTGATTGGGTAGAAGTGGTTGGGGAAACGGTAGTTATCCTATGATGCTCTTGAGAGGTCCTGGGATGCGGTAAGATGGGCGTTGCTGTGTTACTACCTCTGTGTGGAAGTGTGGTTCCACCATTAGGGTTAAAGCTGCCATTGTTTTGCCTGTTACCATTACTCTCACCCTGCAGTACACCAGATGGATGTGAATGGTTGTCTGTTCGAGTCTTTTCCATGACGTAGAGTGTGACAGCTGCAACTAAGCTAAAGAGTAGCCAAATCGTCAATGATGATACAAAATAGCTATGGCTTTATACAAGCAAACAGCTGTGAAATATAAAAGTGCATCTAACTCTAAATGAAACCTGGGGTAAGGAAAATGACTCCTTAGTTAAAAAATTATTTTACTATCTGAAAAATAGTTAGCAAAGTTTGTAAATGATTGTTGTTTGTGAAGCCATAAAGCATTCATTACCTTTATAAATGGACAAAAGTAAAATTCAGTAACTCTCTAATTTGAGTTTTCAATGCAGTTTTGTCTCTTGTTCTAATTTTTGTGTTAAAAATGTTGGCATCAGACTTTGTGAAATAACTTATTCTTTTTAGTCCGATAAAGGAGCATCATTTGCAAAAATAATTAATTTGTTTGTAATCTCCAATAAGCCCATGTTTTACAATTTGCTCTTATGAAGGATTGTAATGCTTGATGAAAACTATTTAAGATAGTTTAATTACATTTTTTCAACTTTATGAGATGGGTAAGGCCCTTAAAACATGAGTCAATAAGCTGAGTAATATAATTTCTTGCATTTTAAGCCATTGTCTTCAAATTTTTTTTGAAAAGATATAAAAATATAAGAAGAAAAAAAGAACCAAAACAAAATATGATAGATTGAAAAAAAAATATTTGTTCTCATTTGTCAGTCTTCAAATCTCTCTTTCTATCCTCTTTCTTGCGTCTTCTTATCCACACAAACTTTTTTGTTTCTTTTATTTGCATTTCTTTTTCTTTCCCCTAAAAAAAACCTCTCTCCCTCTGTTTCTGCCTGTCTGTCTGTCTCTCTCTGACTCTACCAGCCCCTCTTGCCCACCCCCCCATCCTCCATTCATCCTCTTCAGAAGAAAAGAAAGACAGAAGGTGATTACTATAGTGAAAATAATTTGTTTATGTGTCCTTACCAAAAAGTCATGATAACAATCACTGGTGCGCAGCGATTCTTAAACAGACTTTTCGTTGTTTGAGATATTGGCGCTTTAAACCAGGAGATAAAAGAGCGTTTTGTGCTGATGCTGTTGTTGCCACTGTCTGTACTTATGTTGCCACTGCTATTCGTAGTGCTAGGGGTTGAGGTTATGGTGTGCCTGCTGCTGCTGCCTCTTTGACTTCTCCCAGTAGACTCACTAGTGTGATGATGGCTGCCTGTTGATAAATCCTCTTTCTTCCTAGTCTTCTGCATTTTCTCGGTCTTCTCCTGCTTGAAGGTCTGGTTTCTCTTCATCTCTTTCGCAGATTGTGATTCCTCTGCACAATTTTGATAGATAGAGCTGAAGGCAGAAAAAATTTCTATTATAGTCAGGAAAAAAGTTAATGTAGATAGGTTGAAAAATAGATAAAAAAGAAAAAACAAACCGAAAACAACACCGTAACACATTGCTGAACAAACTATACAATAAGAAATCAAAAACCATACACAGAAATAAGTTGAGGGGATATGAAAGAGCAACAGAGAGAAAAAGGAATGTAGGAAGGGAGGGAGTAAATGAGAGAGAGATAGAGAGATACAGAGAGAGGAAGAGCAAGAAAAAGCAAATGAGACAGGGAAAGAGAGTTAGAGATAGAGAGAGACACAGAGAGAAAAAAGAGAAAGAGGGAGATAGAGGGAGAGAGAGAAAGAAAAAGAGACAGAAACAGACAGAGAAGAGAGAGAGAGAGAGAGAGAGAGAGAGAGAGAGAGAGAGAGAGAGAGAGAGAGAGAGATGGGGGAGGAGGAAGGGAGTGGGGGTTCATGGTGGAGAAATGTATAAACTCATATCTTAACACATACCTCACTGTACTTAGAGTGGAGCAAGACAATTCGCTGACCCAGCTTATATTTGATTTTAGTGAACCATAGCGTTTAAGTTTTCCCAGCCTTTTGTTCATCTTCTCAAGTTCTTGAATTCTAGAGTTAAGATTGTCTGTGAGTTTAGCGAGCTCTTTCACTGCTCCTACATTTTCCATGAAGAGACGATCCTATGGCAAATGAAATTGAATTTGAAAAATCATGTTCTTAACAATGACAAATGAATGGCACAGTTTTCAGACTTAGGAATACATGTCTGTCTCTATTTGATGTTTTTGATACACAAATACGCAAACACTAATAGGTTAAAAAATCATACAAGATGATTAGTTAAGAATATGTTTCTAACATTGAAGAACTTTGTTTGACATATAATTCACATAAATGTTGTGACAAAAAACAATTATCATACAGTCTACAGCAAAAGAGAGGGAGGGAGAGAGAGAGAGAGGGAGAGAGAGAGAGAGAGAGAGAGAGAGAGAGAGAGAGAGAGAGAGAGAGAGAGAGAGAGAGAGACAGACAGACAGACAGACAGACAGACAGACAGTCAGACAGACAGAGACAGAGGGGAAAAGAGATAAAATCGTGTCACAAAACAGAATATAACAACAAAAAAACATATTGGTTGATACACAATACAATTTTTTTTTGACACAGCCTTCGTCTTAAATAGTCATGATTTAGCCATAGCTGTTGTCGTGAATGTCTGCAAGATCAGGTTCATATTAACAAGCAATTAAGCAGTTTACCTTATTTAAAACTAGAAAATTTTCAATTGTTTCCCCATTGGATAGGACAAAGTCTCCAGTTTCCTGGACAGCATCTGGTAAAATTTCCATGATCTCCTGGGCCAATACCCCTGGAAATTTAAAATTAACAGAAACTATTTCAATGACGAATTAAATCATGGTTTTGTGCCAACCAAATTTTTAACTTTTTAAGAATTGTATGCAAAGGCTTTGCACTTATTTTCAATCCAAGTAATTTTGTCATAGCTTAATAGATGCATGAATCTCTCATTTAATATTGTTAATAATTATAAAGATAGAGCATCATACATAAAAGTTTGAATTTCAAATGCATTTAGAGATTAAACACTTTAAAGTTAGATAGGTCAATTAGTAAATGAATTTAATTTTATTTCTGAATAGTTAGGAAACATGAGCAGTAAATTGCCTTGGAAATATCTTTTCCCCTCTACGTTTCTCGACCTTAGTGAATGTCTGTTTGTATATCAGTCAGCTGTTACACCCTATTACTCTCTCTCTCTCTCTCTCTCTCTCTCTCTCTCTCTCTCTCTCTCTCTCTCTCTCTCTCTCTCTCTACCTCCGCACTCTCTTTTTAAATATCTCTTGCACCTTTTCTTTGATTTAAGTTTAGTTGCCATCATAGACGTAAAATTCCTTCAAAAACACACAAACCTGTGTCTTGTCTGTTTTCCTCAGGAATTCCCGCAGACGCAGCATATTGCTCATTATATGAAAACTTGTAGAGCTTTAGTTTTGATACATTCTTCAGCTGATGCTTAGGATCAATCTATTAGTTGGACAAACAAATTGCCACATTTAGAATTTTGAAAAAGAAAATACCAGGGAAAATGATCAGCCATAATCCTATTCCATCTTTCATGAAACATTCAATCTTATTTTCAAGTATAGCTTTAAAAACCAAAATGTTCACAAGATGTCTGATATACAGTATGCAACAAAAAATAAAAAGTGCAAATCTCATTCCTCAAGGCAAACAGAATGATCTGACTCTTCAACCTAAAACCAACTAAAGTTGACATGGATGAAACTTGAATATTTTTGTTTATTTTCAGCATGCTTGCTTCGTGTTGCACTGTGCACATGCTATAGAACGGATCACTTACCTCTTGAATTTTTTCCTTAGCCCTCATATCTGAGGGCTGTGTCAGCATTCCTGTGACTCTCAAATTTCCATGGACGGTTAGTGCTTCATCAGGACGTTCAGTGTTGATTCCTACCCTCCCGCGGTGATAAACAGACTCTGGTGTCTGACCCTTAAGCCACAAGACTTCAGAGTTGTTATCAAATTGGCCAGGATTAGAAGCCTGCAAGGATATAAGGATGTTAATTTATTATTGTATTGGAGCACCATTCAGAAGCTCTGCAAGTTTAGGAAAGTTAAAGAATAAAAAGGTAGAGCAAGAGCTCGGATTTCATTGCACACATGATTTTTGTAACTTTACTTAACCCTTAGTCCCTTAGTCTTACAGTTGGGGCTACAAGGATGATTTGACTAGAATTATGCTTGATCCATCTTTTTCAAGCCTTATGAAGGGCTTCCCACTTATATTTATCCATTCCATTTTTAGTCTTCCCCATCTCTTTTTATAGCCGTCTTTCATTCTCCTTTGCTGTAATAAGGTCTGTAAGATCATTTTTGTGAGTCTTCTTGATCTTGTCATATGCTCATTTCATCTGAGATTGCAATTTACTAAGTGGTCGGAAGATGTTCATGGGTCCAAATTACTTGCGTAACTGTTTTTGTATATCACTTCCTGAATTGCAATATTATCTCTGTAGGAGATGCCTAAAATTTTTGAACACGTCTTTTTTCTGAGTCTATTATATTTTCCTTTATTCCCTGTAGGAGTCCATTTAACCCAAGAATTAGTAGCCATTACTTTACATTAGTGAAACAGAACTGAGTGCAATATTCTTGCCTTTTGAGATTTGATAATTTACAAATGGTTTAGGTAATCTTGGCTCTTTATATAAACAGCCTCTAGTTTCCCTTACCAATTTTAATATCTGAGCAATATCCTTTGATATTGTTGCTCTTAAGCTTAGTCATTTCTGCATGGCTCTCCATGCCATATCTTATTGACTAACTTAACATTGTCCTTTACTTTCTATGCAAGGGCATCAAAACCGTCCGCAAAAAAAAGTGTTGTCCAGATTTCATTGAGAATTGAGGTGTTGAGAAAGTCATCATTTATACTCTCACAATCAACAAAAAAACTGACATCTGCTTGCTTTGCCATTGAAGTAAATTTTGTATCCTAACTGATCGTTTTTCATTCAATAATGCTCACTGAGGCAAAGAACTTATCATTTCATATGTATGTACGTTCTTCCATATATAAATGTGTTTGTGTGCTCTTATATTCCTTTTCACATTGATAATATTGGATCTACAGAATAGTTTCTTATTGCTATTTTCCATTTTCATACTGGTGCATAATGCAATTTCGGGCCTTCTTAACCTGAGCGATAACTGATCTAATATGGTGCAACCTGTGATTACATTCCCCATCCTGCACATCTGAGGCAGTAAGCTTGACAGGATCCATCCCTATTCAAGCTGTAGGTGAAAGTCATCTTGGTATCACATACCTGGCAGCTTCATTCCATTTAATTCATACATCCATTCTTAGACAACAAGTCTAGAACTTAGCTTTTGGCTTTGTTAAGCTGCCTGCAACTGGAGACTGGAGCATGAGGTAATCCACAAAATAAGAACTCTCTCCATCAAAGAAAATGTCACAAAAAATGATTCATATTCTTAGAATGTCCGAGTGAAAACAGAATCTGTAAAAACCCAAATCTTATTCTATTTGCGTGCTAATTACATTATTTTCAGTATGAGTAAGTTCCTTTAAGATTATTATGTGGATGGACAGCAACTTTTCCAGATCTTACTATTTGACCTTTTTTTTTACCCCTATTCACTTTCTATATCCATCCATCAACTTCTTTCTTTTCTTTGCTTTCTAAGTTCAATGCCTCACTAAATTGCAGCATTTTATGCAGGTACATCTCTCATTTATACATCAGTCTATGATTATTAACTCCATAATTAAAAGCCTTTGATCCATCTATCTCAGAATTATCTTTGTTTGTTGTGCCTGTTGATACGATATACAGATCCATCCATTATAGAATCTATCTAGAAATGAAAATGCATAAAATGTTAACAAAGTATCCACGCACCCGCACAATGATCTTCTCAGATACACTGTCAACTACAACAAAATCTTTGTCTCCGCTGTGAGCATTGAGGCTGACCACAAGCAAAAAGAACCTCTGGTCTGGGTTAGGCATGTTCTTCTTTCTCATGTTATTGCTGGTTGTCTCACTGAAGTGAAGTCTCCCTTCTGTCTTTTTGGTCTCTTTATCGGGTATGATGTCCACTCTGCAAGATTGAAGATGGTAAGGATAATAATATTCTCCTTAAAATGAACAGGTGAATGAATAAAAAAACAAATCAACAAACCAAACAACTACAATAACAAAAAAAAAAAGAAAAGTTTAAAGAAAAACCTGACCCTTTTATGGAAATAATTTGCTTTGACAGGATTTTGAACTCAATAGAATGGCTACTGACTTTAACTCATTTGATTGCAAAAGAAATACTGTGATCGTTTTAAAGAATTGTTACCATTTGAATCTTTAAGAGGTTTAATACAGTTCTTTAATTAATTTCAAATGTTATCTTGCAATTACTAGATCTTTATTCCTGAATTCTTAAATATTAGACTGAGAAAATCTCTTTTCATACACAATGATTCTACAAAGTCCCACTAATTTTGAGTAAAAAAATGTGCTCTGCAATTAAATCTGAGATTTAACTTTTCATGAGCCATACAGTCTTTCCCATACAATGAGCCCTTAAATTACAACTTATATGCCACAAATATTATTCAAGAGCATTGGCATAAAACAGACTACAAGGCCCACGATTTTTGTTGACTCTCAGTGTACCCAATTGTGTTATTTTCATCAGCAGCGAAAAAAATTTTATGACTATATTGTTTCACTGAAATAAACATGTAAAACTTGAGAGAGATTTAAATTTTGTCAGTGAGTTGTGTTCTAGGCATTCACCTGTATAAAGTAATAGAAAACAAAAAGGAAACAAACATTAACTTACTTGACAGGATAAAAAAGTCTCTTGCTTCTGTCTGACAATGATTGCTCTATCTTGATCTTTTGACTTTGAGACTCCATCTGAGACATAAATTGAAAAAAAAGCTCAAAGAGATTTGATGGTAAAAAAGTCTCGTTTTCTAGCTATGAACGAAATTGTAGCCAACCATGCTATTAAGCATTACTTATTATATTCATAAAAATTATGCTAAATTTTACATTTATTTTATTAAGTAAAAACTTAATGATTTTAGTTAATTTCATTTTTTTGATAAAATCAGTTCTTAATTTTTGTAAGAGTGACAGACAAAATACAATTTTTAAGGTGAACAAAAAAATCAGAACAGAAGATACTCAAGACTTCAAAAGTTTGAAGCAAACTTCATATGTAACCTACGTTTCTATTTCACACATACAATACCACTTAGTTCTCTTCTTAGACCATAAAAACATTTAAGGGACAAACGTTTCAGAGTTTGTGTAATTACAATATCGTTGAGGGTTTTTGAAATATGAGTAATTTTTTGTTGATGACACGTACCTTAACGCCATAGAAATCCAGCGAGAAGTACTCAATCTTTTTAATCGCACCCTCTTGTGTTCGTAGATATTTAGCGTTGCCATAGAGACGGATGTGCACTGTGATCTGGAAATGATTCTTCTTCTGACACACAAATGCATCATCAGGAGCAGAAAAGTTAAAACCTTT